>CANSZD010002663.1:0-172341 GCA_947648045.1 Beta corolliflora
ATTGAATCAAATGAAACTCAAATGCATTCAACAAAGCTAATTGAATCAAATGAAACTTCAAATGCATTCAACAAATCTAATTGAATCAAATGAAAGTCAAACATGGCTAAATGAATCAAATGAAACTCAAATGCATTCAACAAAGCTAATTGAATCAAATGCAGCTCAAATGCATTCAACAAAGCTAATTGACTCAAATGCATTCAACAAAGCTAATTGAATCAAATGAAACTCAAACATGGCTAAATGAATCAAATGAAAATCAAATGCATTCAACAAAGCTAATTGAATCAAATGAAACTCAAATGCATTCAACAATGCTAATTGAATGAAATGAAACTCAAATGCATTCAACAAAGCTAATTAAATCAAATGAAACTCAAAATGCATTCAACAAAGCTAATTGAATCAAATTAAAGTCAAATGAAGTCAAACAAAGCTAATCAATCAAATGAAACTCAAATGCATTCAACAAAGCTAATTGAATCAAATGAAACTCAAATGCATTCAACAAAGCTAATTGAATCAAATGAACCTCAAATGCATTCAACAAAGCTAATTCAATCAAATGAAACTCAAACAAGGCTAAATGAATCAAATGAAAATCAAATACATTCAACAAAGCTAATTCGAATCAAATGAAACTCAAATGCATTCAACAAAGCTAATTGAATCGAATGAAAGTCAAATGCAATCAACAAAGCTAATCGAATCAAATGAAACTCAAACAAAGCTAAATGAATCAAATGAAAATCAAATACATTCAACAAAGCTAATTGAATCAAATGAAAATCAAATACATTCAACAAAGCTAATTGAATCAAATGAAACTCAAATGCATTCAACAAAGCTAATTGAATAGAATGAAAGTCAAATGCAATCAACAAAGCTAATTGAATCAAATGAAACTCAAATGAACAGGCTAAATGAATCAAATGAAAATCAAATACATTCAACAAAGCTAATCGAATCAAATGAAACTCAAATGCATTCAACAAAGCTAATTGAATCAAATGAAACTCAAATGCCATTCAACAAAGCTAATTGAATCAAATGAAAGTCAAATGCAATCAACAAAGCTAATTGAATCAAATGAAACTCAAACAAGGCTAAATGAATCAAATGAAAATCAAATGCATTCAACAAAGCTAATTGAATCAAATGAAACTCCAAATGCATTCAACAAAGCTAATTGAATGAAATGAAACTCAAATGCATTCAACAAAGCTAATTAAATCAAATGTAAACTCAAATGCATTCAACAAAGCCAATTGAATCAAATTAAAGTCAAATGCAGTCAAACAAAGCTAATTGAATCAAATGAAACTCAAATGCATTCAACAAAGCTAATTCAATTAAATGAAACTCAAATGCATTCAACAAAGCTAATTGAATCAAATGAACCTCAAATGCATTCAACAAAGCTAATTGAATCAAATGAAACTCAAATGCAATCAACAAAGTAAAATGAATCAAATGAAAATCAAATACATTCAACAAAGCTAATTCAATCAAATGAAACTCAAATGCATTCAACAAAGCTAATTCAATCAAATGAAAGTCAAATGCAATCAACAAAGCTAATTGAATCAAATGAAACTCAAATGCATTCAACAAAGCTAAATGAATCAAATGAAAATCAAATGCATTCAACAAAGCTAATTGAATCAAATGAAACTCAAATGCATTCAACAAAGCTAATTGAATCAAATGAAACTCAAATGCATTCAACAAAGCTAATTGAATCAAATGAAACTCAAATGCATTCAACAAAGCTAATTGAATCAAATGAAAGTCAAATGAAGTCAAACAAAGCTAATAGAATCAAATGAAACACAAATGCATTCAACAAAGCTAATTGAATAAAATGAAAGTTAAACATAGCTAAATGAATCAAATAAAAATCCAATGCATTCAACAAAGCTAATTGAATCAAATGAAACTCAAATGCATTCAACAAAGCTAATTGAATCGAATGAAACTCAAATGCAATCAACAAAGCTAATTGAATCAAATGAAACTCAAATGCATTCAACAAAGCTAATTGAATCAAATGAAAGTCAAATGAAGTCAAACAAAGCTAATTGAATCAAATGAAACTCAAATGCATTCAACAAAGCTAATTGAATCAAATGAAACTCAAATGCATTCAACAAAGCTAATTGAATCAAATGAAACTCAAATGCATTCAACAAAGCTAATTGAATCAAATGAAACTCAAATGCATTCAACAAAGCTAATTGAATCAAATGAAAGTCAAATGAAGTCAAACAAAGCTAATTGAATCAAATGAAACTCAAATGCATTCAACAAAGCTAATTGAATCAAATGAAACTCAAATGCATTCAACAAAGCTAATTGAATCAAATGAAACTCAAATGCATTCAACAAAGCTAATTGAATCAAATGAAACTCAAATGCATTCAACAAAGCTAATTGAATCAAATGAAAGTCAAACATGGCTAAATGAATCAAATGAAAATCAAATGCATTCAACAAAGCTAATTGAATCAAATGAAACTCAAATGCATTCAACAAAGCTAATTGAATCAAATGAAACTCAAATGCATTCAACAAAGCTAATTGAATCAAATGAAACTCAAATGCATTCAACAAAGCTAATTGAATCAAATGAAACTCAAATGCATTCAACAAAGCTAATTGAATCAAATGAAACTCAAATGCATTCAACAAAGCTAATTGAATCAAATGAAACTCAAATGCATTCAACAAAGCTAATTGAATCAAATGAAAGTCAAATGCAGTCAAACAAAGCTAATTGAATCAAATGAAACTCAAATGCATTCAACAAAGCTAATTGAATCAAATGAAACTCAAATGCATTCAACAAAGCTAATTGAATCAAATGAAACTCAAATGCATTCAACAAAGCTAATTGAATCAAATGAAACTCAAATGCATTCAACAAAGCTAATTGAATCAAATGAAAGTCAAATGAATTCAAAAAAAGCTAATTGAATCAAATAAAACTCAAATGCATTCAACAAAGCTAATTGAATCAAATGAAACTCAAATGCATTCAACAAAGCTAATTGAATCAAATGAAACTCAAATGCATTCAACAAAGCTAATTGAATCAAATGAAAGTCAAACATGGCTAAATGAATCAAATGAAAATCAAATGCATTCAACAAAGCTAATTGAATCAAATGAAACTCAAATGCATTCAACAAAGCTAATTGAATAGAATGAAACTCAAATGCATTCAACAAAGCTAATTGAATCAAATGAAACTCAAATGCATTCAACAAAGCTAATTGAATCAAATGAAACTCAAATGCATTCAAACAAAGCTAATTGAATCAAATGAAACTCAAATGCATTCAACAAAGCTAATTGAATCAAATGAAACTCAAATGCATTCAACAAAGCTAATTGAATCAAATGAAAGTCAAATGAAGTCAAACAAAGCTAATTGAATCAAATGAAACTCAAATGCATTCAACAAAGCTAATTGAATCAAATGAAAGTCAAACATGGCTAAATGAATCAAATGAAACTCAAATGCATTCAACAAAGCTAATATAATCAAATGAAACTCAAATGCATTCAACAAAGCTAATTGAATCAAATGAAACTCAAATGCATTCAACAAAGCTAATTGAATCAAATGAAACACAAATTTAACAAAGCTAAATGAATCAAATGAAACTCAAATGCATTCAACAAAGCTAATTGAATCAAATGAAACTCAAATGCATTCAACAAAGCTAATTGAATCAAATGAAACTCAAATGCATTCAACAAAGCTAATTGAATCAAATGAAACTCAAATGCATTCAACAAAGCTAATTGAATCAAATGAAAGTCAAATGAAGTCAAACAAAGCTAATTGAATCAAATGAAACTCAAATGCATTCAACAAAGCTAATTGAATCAAATGAAACTCAAATGCATTCAACAAAGCTAATTGAATCAAATGAAACTCAAATGCATTCAACAAAGCTAATTGAATCAAATGAAACTCAAATCGCATTCAAAAGCTAAATGAATCAAATGAAACTCAAATGCATTCAACAAAGCTAATTGAATCAAATGAAACTCAAATGCATTCAACAAAGCTAATTGAATCAAATGAAACTCAAATGCATTCAACAAAGCTAATTGAATCAAATGAAAGTCAAACAAAGCTAATTGAATCAAATGAAACTCAAATGCATTCAACAAAGCTAATTGAATCAAATGAAACTCAAATGCATTCAACAAAGCTAATTGAATCAAATGAAACTCAAATGCATTCAACAAAGCTAATTGAATCAAATGAAACTCAAATGCATTCAACAAAGCTAATTGAATCAAATGAAAGTCAAATGAAGTCAAACAAAGCTAATTGAATCAAATGAAACTCAAATGCATTCAACAAAGCTAATTCAATCAAATGAAACTCAAAAACAAAGCTAATTGAATCAAATGAAACTCAAATGCATTCAACAAAGCTAATTGAATCAAATGAAACTCAAATGCATTCAACAAAGCTAATTGAATCAAATGAAACTCAAATGCATTCAACAAAGCTAATTGAATAAAATGGAAGTCAAATGCATTCAACAAAGCTAATTGAATCAAATGAAAGTCAAATGAAGTCAAACAAAGCTAATTGAATCAAATGAAACTCAAATGCATTCAACAAAGCTAATTGAATCAAATGAAACTCAAATGCATTCAACAAAGCTAATTGAATCAAATGAAACTCAAATGCATTCAACAAAGCTAATTGAATCAAATGAAACTCAAATGCATTCAACAAAGCTAATTGAATCAAATGAAAGTCAAATGAAGTCAAACAAAGCTAAATGAATCAAATGAAAATCAAATGCATTCAACAAAGCTAATTGAATCAAATGAAACTCAAATGCATTCAACAAAGCTAATTGAATCAAATGAAACTCAAATGCAATCAACAAAGCTAATTGAATCAAATGAAACTCAAATGCATTCAACAAAGCTAATTGAATCAAATGAAAGTCAAATGCATTCAACAAAGCTAATTGAATCAAATGAAACTCAAATGCATTCAACAAAGCTAATTGAATCAAATGAAACTCAAATGCATTCAACAAAGCAAATTGAATCAAATGAAACTCAAATGCATTCAACAAAGCTAATTGAATCAAATGAAACTCAAATGCATTCAACAAAGCTAATTGAATCAAATGAAACTCAAATGCATTCAACAAAGCTAATTGAATCAAATGAAACTCAAATGCATTCAACAAAGCTAATTGAATCAAATGAAACTCAAATGCATTCAACAAAGCTAATTGAATCAAATGAAACTCAAATGCATTCAACAAAGCTAATTGAATCAAATGAAACTCAAATGCATTCAACAAAGCTAATTGAATCAAATGAAACTCAAATGCATTCAACAAAGCTAATTGAATCAAATGAAACTCAAATGCATTCAACAAAGCTAATTGAATCAAATGAAACTCAAATGCATTCAACAAAGGTAATTGCATCAAATGAAACTCAAATGCATTCAACAAAGCTAATTGAATCAAATGAAACTCAAATGCATTCAACAAAGCTAATTGAATCAAATGAAACTCAAATGCATTCAACAAAGCTAATTGAATCAAATGAAACTCAAATGCAATCAACAAAGCTAATTGAATCAAATGAAACTCAAATGCATTCAACAAAGCTAATTGAATCAAATGAAAGTCAAACAAGGCTAAATGAATCAAATGAAAATCAAATGCATTCAACAAAGCTAATTGAATCAAATGAAACTCAAATGCATTCAACAAAGCTAATTGAATAGAATGAAACTCAAATGCAATCAACAAAGCTAATTGAATCAAATGAAACTCAAATGCATTCAACAAAGCTAATTGAATCAAATGAAACTCAAATGCATTCAACAAAGCTAATTGAATCAAATGAAACTCAAATGCATTCAACAAAGCTAATTGAATCAAATGAAACTCAAATGCATTCAACAAAGCTAATTGAATCAAATGAAAGTCAAATGAAGTCAAACAAAGCTAATTGAATCAAATGAAACTCAAATGCATTCAACAAAGCTAATTGAATCAAATGAAAGTCAAACATGGCTAAATGAATCAAATGAAAATCAAATGCATTCAACAAAGCTAATTGAATCAAATGAAACTCAAATGCATTCAACAAAGCTAATTGAATAGAATGAAAGTCAAATGCAATCAACAAAGCTAATTGAATCAAATGAAACTCAAACATGGCTAAATGAATCAAATGAAAATCAAATGCATTCAACAAAGCTAATTGAATCAAATAAACTCAAATGCATTCAACAATGCTAATTGAATGAAATGAAACACAAAATGCATTCAACAAAGCTAATTAAATCAAATGAAACTCAAAAGCATTCAACAAAGCTAATTGAATCAAATTAAAGTCAAATGAAGTCAAACAAAGCTAATTGAATCAAATGAAACTCAAATGCATTCAACAAAGCTAATTGAATCAAATGAAACTCAAATGCATTCAACAAAGCTAATTGAATCAAATGAACCTCAAATGCATTCAACAAAGCTAATTGAATCAAATGAAACTCAAACATGGCTAAATGAATCAAATGAAAATCAAATACATTCAACAAAGCTAATTGAATCAAATGAAACTCAAATGCATTCAACAAAGCTAATTGAATAGAATGAAAGTCAAATGCAATCAACAAAGCTAATTGAATCAAATGAAACTCAAACATGGCTAAATGAATCAAATGAAAATCAAATACATTCAACAAAGCTAATTGAATCAAATGAAACTCAAATGCATTCAACAATGCTAATTGAATCAAATGAAACACAAATGCATTCAACAAAGCTAATTAAATCAAATGAAACTCAAATGCATTCAACAAAGCTAATTGAATCAAATTAAAGTCAAATGAAGTCAAACAAAGCTAATTGAATCAAATGAAACTCAAATGCATTCAACAAAGCTAATTGAATCAAATGAAAGTCAAACATGGCTAAATGAATCAAATGAAAATCAAATGCATTCAACAAAGGTAATTCAATCAAATGAAACTCAAATGCATTCAACAAAGCTAATTGAATAGAATGAAACTCAAATGCAATCAACAAAGCTAATTGAATCAAATGAAACTCAAATGCATTCAACAAAGCTAATTGAATCAAATGAAAGTCAGATGAAGTCAAACAAATCTAATTGAATCAAATGAAACTTATATGCATTCAACAAAGCTAACTGAATCAAATGAAACTCAAATGCATTCCACAAAGCTAATTGAATCAAATTAATGTCAAATGCATTCAACAAAGCTAATTGCATCAAATGAAACTCAAATGCATTTAACAAAGCTAATTGAATTAAATGAAGTCAAATCAAGTCAAACATAGCTAAATGAATCAAATGAAAATCAAATGCAATCAACAAAGCTAATTGAATCAAATGAAACTCAAATGCATTCAACAAAGCTAATTGAATCAAATGAAACTCAAATGCAATCAACAAAGCTAATTGAATCAAATGAAACTTAAATGCATTCAACAATGCTAATTGAATCAAATGAAAGTCAAACATGGCTAAATGAATCAAATGAAAATCAAATGCATTCAACAAAGCTAATTGAATCAAATGAAACTCAAATGCATTCAACAAAGCTAATTGAATAGAATGAAACTCAAATGCAATCAACAAAGCTAATTGAATCAAATGATACTCAAATGCATTCAACAAAGCTAATTGAATAGAATGAAACTCAAATGCAATCAACAATGCTAATTGAATCAAATGATACTCAAATGCAATCAACAAAGCTAATTGAATCAAATGAAACTCAAATGCATTCAACAAAGCTAATTGAATCAAATGAAAGTCAGATGAAGTCAAACAAATCTAATTGAATCAAATGAAACTTAAATGCATTCAACAAAGCTAACTGAATCAAATGAAACTCAAATGCATTCCACAAAGCTAATTGAATCAAATTAATGTCAAATGCATTCAACAAAGCTAATTGCATCAAATGAAACTCAAATGCATTTAACAAAGCTAATTGAATTAAATGAAGTCAAATCAAGTCAAACATAGCTAAATGAATCAAATGAAAATCAAATGCAATCAACAAAGCTAATTGAATCAAATGAAACTCAAATGCATTCAACAAAGCTAATTGAATCAAATGAAACTCAAATGCAATCAACAAAGCTAATTGAATCAAATGAAACTTAAATGCATTCAACAATGCTAATTGAATCAAATGAAAGTCAAACATGGCTAAATGAATCAAATGAAAATCAAATGCATTCAACAAAGCTAATTGAATCAAATGAAACTCAAATGCATTCAACAAAGCTAATTGAATAGAATGAAACTCAAATGCAATCAACAAAGCTAATTGAATCAAATGATACTCAAATGCATTCAACAAAGCTAATTGAATAGAATGAAACTCAAATGCAATCAACAATGCTAATTGAATCAAATGATACTCAAATGCAATCAACAAAGCTAATTGAATCAAATGAAACTTAAATGCATTCAACAATGCTAATTGAGTCAAATTAAAGTCAAATGAAGTCAAACAAAGCTAATTGAATCAAATGAAACTTAAATGCATTCAACAAAGCTAATAGAATCAAATGAAAGTCAAACATGGCTAAATGAATCAAATGAAAATCAAATGCATTCAACAAAGCTAATTGAATCAAATGAAACTCAAATGCATTCAACAAAGCTAATTGAATAGAATGAAAGTCAAATGCAATCAACAAAGCTAATTGAATCAAATGAAACTCAAAATACGGCTAAATGAATCAAATGAAAATCAAATGCATTCAACAAAGCTAATTGAATCAAATGAAACTCAAATGCATTCAACAATGCTAATTGAATGAAATGAAACACAAATGCATTCAACAAAGCTAATTAAATCAAATGAAACTCAAAAGCATTCAACAAAGCTAATTGAATCAAATTAAAGTCAAATGAAGTCAAACAAAGCTAATTGAATCAAATGAAACTCAAATGCATTCAACAAAGCTAATTGAATCAAATGAAACTCAAATGCATTCAACAAAGCTAATTGAATCAAATGAACCTCAAATGCATTCAACAAAGCTAATTGAATCAAATGAAACTCAAACATGGCTAAATGAATCAAATGAAAATCAAATACATTCAACAAAGCTAATTGAATCAAATGAAACTCAAATGCATTCAACAAAGCTAATTGAATAGAATGAAAGTCAAATGCAATCAACAAAGCTAATTGAATCAAATGAAACTCAAACATGGCTAAATGAATCAAATGAAAATCAAATACATTCAACAAAGCTAATTGAATCAAATGAAACTCAAATGCATTCAACAAAGCTAATTGAATCAAATGAAACACAAATGCATTCAACAAAGCTAATTAAATCAAATGAAACTCAAATGCATTCAACAAAGCTAATTGAATCAAATGAAACTCAAATGAAGTCAAACAAAGCTAATTGAATCAAATGAAACTCAAATGCATTCAACAAAGCTAATTGAATCAAATGAAAGTCAAATCATTCAGCTAAATGAATCAAATGAAAATCAAATGCATTCAACAAAGCTAATTGAATCAAATGAAACTCAAATGCATTCAACAAAGCTAATTGAATAGAATGAAACTCAAATGCAATCAACAAAGCTAATTGAATCAAATGAAACTCAAATGCATTCAACAAAGCTAATTGAATCAAATGAAAGTCAAATGAAGTCAAACAAAGCTAATTGAATCAAATGAAACTCAAATGCATTCAACAAAGCTAATTGAATCAAATGAAACTCAAATGCATTCCACAAAGCTAATTGAATCAAATTAAAGTCAAATGCATTCAACAAAGCTAATTGAATCAAATGAAACTCAAATGCATTTAACAAAGCTAATTGAATCAAATGAAGTCAAATCAAGTCAAACATAGCTAAATGAATCAAATGAAAATCAAATGCAATCAACAAAGCTAATTGAATCAAATGAAACTCAAATGCATTCAACAAAGCTAATTGAATCAAATGAAACTCAAATGCAATCAACAAAGCTAATTGAATCAAATGAAACTTAAATGCATTCAACAATGCTAATTGAATCAAATGAAAGTCAAACATGGCTAAATGAATCAAATGAAAATCAAATGCATTCAACAAAGCTAATTGAATCAAATGAAACTCAAATGCATTCAACAAAGCTAATTGAATCAAATGAAACTCAAATGCAATCAACAAAGCTAATTGAATCAAATGAAACTCAAACAAAGCTAATTGAATCAAATGAAACTCAAATGCATTCAACAAAGCTAATTGAATCAAATGAAACTCAAATGCATTCAACAAAGCTAATTGAATCAAATGAAACTCAAATGCATTCAACAAAGCTAATTGAATCAAATGAAACTCAAAATGCATTCAACAAAGCTAATTGAATCAAATGAAAGTCAAATGAAGTCAAACAAAGCTAATTGAATCAAATGAAACTCAAATGCATTCAACAAAGCTAATTGAATCAAATGAAACTCAAATGCATTCAACAAAGCTAATTGAATCAAATGAAACTCAAATGCATTCAACAAAGCTAATTGAATCAAATGAAACTCAAACATGGCTAAATGAATCAAATGAAAATCAAATGCATTCAACAAAGCTAATTGAATCAAATGAAACTCAAATGCATTCAACAAAGCTAATTGAATCAAATGAAACTCAAATGCATTCAACAAAGCTAATTGAATCAAATGAAACTCAAATGCATTCAAAAGGCTAATTGAATCAAATGAAACTCAAATGCATTCAACAAAGCTAATTGAATCAAATGAAACTCAAATGCATTCAACAAAGCTAATTGAATCAAATGAAACTCAAATGCATTCAACAAAGCTAATTAAATCAAATGAAACTCAAATGCATTCAACAAAGCTAATTGAATCAAATGAAAGTCAAATGAAGTCAAACAAAGCTAATTGAATCAAATGAAACTCAAATGCATTCAACAAAGCTAATTGAATCAAATGAAAGTCAAACATGGCTAAATGAATCAAATGAAAATCAAATGCATTCAACAAAGCTAATTGAATCAAATGAAACTCAAATGCATTCAACAAAGCTAATTGAATCAAATGAAACTCAAATGCATTCAACAAAGCTAATTGAATCAAATGAAACTCAAATGCATTCAACAAAGCTAATTGAATCAAATGAAACTCAAATGCAGTCAACAAAGCTAATTGAATCAAATGAAACTCAAATGCATTCAACAAAGCTAATTGAATCAAATGAAACTCAAATGCATTCAACAAAGCTAATTGAATCAAATGAAACTCAAATGCATTCAACAAAGCTAATTGAATCAAATGAAACTCAAATGCATTCAACAAAGCTAATTGAATCAAATGAAAGTCAAATGAAGTCAAACATAGCTAAATGAATCAAATGAAAATCAAATGCAATCAACAAAGCTAATTGAATCAAATGAAACTCAAATGCATTCAACAAAGCTAATTGAATCAAATGAAACTCAAATGCATTCAACAAAGCTAATTGAATCAAATGAAACTTTAAATGCATTCAACAAAGCTAATTGAATCAAATGAAAGTCAAACATGGCTAAATGAATCAAATGAAAATCAAATGCATTCAACAAAGCTAATTGAATCAAATGAAACTCAAATGCATTCAACAAAGCTAATTGAATAGAATGAAAGTCAAATGCAATCAACAAAGCTAATTGAATCAAATGAAACTCAAACATGGCTAAATGAATCAAATGAAAATCAAATGCATTCAACAAAGCTAATTGAATCAAATGAAACTCAAATGCATTCAACAAAGCTAATTGAATCAAATGAAACACAAATGCATTCAACAAAGCTAATTAAATCAAATGAAACTCAAAAGCATTCAACAAAGCTAATTGAATCAAATTAAAGTCAAATGAAGTCAAACAAAGCTAATTGAATCAAATGAAACTCAAATGCATTCAACAAAGCTAATTGAATCAAATGAAACTCAAATGCATTCAACAAAGCTAATTGAATCAAATGAAACTCAAATGCATTCAACAAAGCTAATTGAATCAAATGAAACTCAAATGGCTAAATGAATCAAATGAAAATCAAATACATTCAACAAAGCTAATTGAATCAAATGAAACTCAAATGCATTCAACAAAGCTAATTGAATAGAATGAAAGTCAAATGCAATCAACAAAGCTAATTGAATCAAATGAAACTCAAACATGGCTAAATGAATCAAATGAAAATCAAATACATTCAACAAAGCTAATTGAATCAAATGAAACTCAAATGCATTCAACAAAGCTAATTGAATCAAATGAAACTCAAATGCATTCAACAAAGCTAATTGAATCAAATGAAACTCAAATGCATTCAACAAAGCTAATTGAATCAAATTAAAGTCAAATGAAGTCAAACAAAGCTAATTGAATCAAATGAAAGTCAAACATGGCTAAATGAATCAAATGAAAATCAAATGCATTCAACAAAGCTAATTCAATCAAATGAAACTCAAATGCATTCAACAAAGCTAATTGAATAGAATGAAACTCAAATGCAATCAACAAAGCTAATTGAATCAAATGAAACTCAAATGCATTCAACAAAGCTAATTGAATCAAATGAAAGTCAAATGAAGTCAAACAAAGCTAATTGAATCAAATGAAACTTAAATGCATTCAACAAAGCTAATTGAATCAAATGAAACTCAAATGCATTCCACAAAGCTAATTGAATCAAATTAAAGTCAAATGCATTCAACAAAGCTAATTGCATCAAATGAAACTCAAATGCATTCAACAAAGCTAATTGAATTAAATGAAAGTCAAATGCAAGTCAAACATAGCTAATCAAATGAAAACTCAAATGCAATCAACAAAGCTAATTGAATCAAATGAAACTCAAATGCATTCAACAAAGCTAATTGAATCAAATGAAACTCAAATGCAATCAACAAAGCTAATTGAATCAAATGAAACTTAAATGCATTCAACAAAGCTAATTGAATCAAATGAAAGTCAAACATGGCTAAATGAATCAAATGAAAATCAAATGCATTCAACAAAGCTAATTGAATCAAATGAAACTCAAATGCATTCAACAAAGCTAATTGAATCAAATGAAACTCAAATGCAATCAACAAAGCTAATTGAATCAAATGATACTCAAATGCATTCAACAAAGCTAATTGAATCAAATGAAACTCAAATGCAATCAACAAAGCTAATTGAATCAAATGAAACTCAAATGCAATCAACAAAGCTAATTGAATCAAATGAAACTTAAATGCATTCAACAAAGCTAATTGAATCAAATTAAAGTCAAATGAAGTCAAACAAAGCTAATTGAATCAAATGAAACTTAAATGCATTCAACAAAGCTAATTGAATCAAATGAAAGTCAAACATGGCTAAATGAATCAAATGAAAATCAAATGCATTCAACAAAGCTAATTGAATCAAATGAAACTCAAATGCATTCAACAAAGCTAATTGAATAGAATGAAAGTCAAATGCAATCAACAAAGCTAATTGAATCAAATGAAACTCAAACATGGCTAAATGAATCAAATGAAAATCAAATGCATTCAACAAAGCTAATTGAATCAAATGAAACTCAAATGCATTCAACAAAGCTAATTGAATCAAATGAAACACAAATGCATTCAACAAAGCTAATTAAATCAAATGAAACTCAAAAGCATTCAACAAAGCTAATTGAATCAAATTAAAGTCAAATGAAGTCAAACAAAGCTAATTGAATCAAATGAAACTCAAATGCATTCAACAAAGCTAATTGAATCAAATGAAACTCAAATGCATTCAACAAAGCTAATTGAATCAAATGAAACTCAAATGCATTCAACAAAGCTAATTGAATCAAATGAAACTCAAACATGGCTAAATGAATCAAATGAAAATCAAATACATTCAACAAAGCTAATTGAATCAAATGAAACTCAAATGCATTCAACAAAGCTAATTGAATCAGAATGAAAGTCAAATGCAATCAACAAAGCTAATTGAATCAAAATGAAACTCAAACATGGCTAAATGAATCAAATAAAAATCAAGTGCATTCAACAAAGCTAATTGAATCAAATGAAACTCAAATGCATTCAACAAAGCTAATTGAATCAAATGAAACACAAATGCATTCAACAAAGCTAATTAAATCAAATGAAACTCAAATGCATTCAACAAAGCTAATTGAATCAAATTAAAGTCAAATGAAGTCAAACAAAGCTAATTGAATCAAATGAAACTCAAATGCATTCAACAAAGCTAATTGAATCAAATGAAAGTCAAACATGGCTAAATGAATCAAATGAAAATCAAATGCATTCAACAAAGCTAATTCAATCAAATGAAACTCAAATGCATTCAACAAAGCTAATTGAATAAAATGAAACTCAAATGCAATCAACAAAGCTAATTGAATCAAATGAAACTCAAATGCATTCAACAAAGCTAATTGAATCAAATGAAAGTCAAATGAAGTCAAACAAATCTAATTGAATCAAATGAAACTTAAATGCATTCAACAAAGCTAATTGAATCAAATGAAACTCAAATGCATTCAACAAAGCTAATTGAATCAAATTAAAGTCAAATGCATTCAACAAAGCTAATTGCATCAAATGAAACTCAAATGCATTCAACAAAGCTAATTGAATTAAATGAAAGTCAAATCAAGTCAAACATAGCTAAATGAATCAAATGAAAATCAAATGCAATCAACAAAGCTAATTGAATCAAATGAAACTCCAAATGCATTCAACAAAGCTAATTGAATCAAATGAAACTCAAATGCAATCAACAAAGCTAATTGAATCAAATGAAACTCAAATGCATTCAACAAAGCTAATTGAATCAAATGAAAGTCAAACATGGCTAAATGAATCAAATGAAAATCAAATGCATTCAACAAAGCTAATTGAATCAAATGAAACTCAAATGCATTCAACAAAGCTAATTGAATAGAATGAAAGTCAAATGCAATCAACAAAGCTAATTGAATCAAATGAAACTCAAAGCATGGCTAAATGAATCAAATGAAAATCAAATGCATTCAACAAAGCTAATTGAATCAAATGAAAGTCAAATGCATTCAACAAAGCTAATTGAATCAAATGAAACACAAATGCATTCAACAAAGCTAATTAAATCAAATGAAACTCAAAAGCATTCAACAAAGCTAATTGAATCAAATTAAAGTCAAATGAAGTCAAACAAAGCTAATTGAATCAAATGAAACTCAAATGCATTCAACAAAGCTAATTGAATCAAATGAAACTCAAATGCATTCAACAAAGCTAATTGAATCAAATGAACCTCAAATGCATTCAACAAAGCTAATTGAATCAAATGAAACTCAAACATGGCTAAATGAATCAAATGAAAATCAAATGCATTCAACAAAGCTAATTGAATCAAATGAAACTCAAATGCATTCAACAAAGCTAATTGAATAGAATGAAAGTCAAATGCAATCAACAAAGCTAATTGAATCAAATGAAACTCAAACATGGCTAAATGAATCAAATAAAAATCAAATGCATTCAACAAAGCTAATTGAATCAAATGAATCTCAAATGCATTAAACAATGCTAATTGAATCAAATGAAACACAAATGCATTCAACAAAGCTAATTAAATCAAATGAAACTCACAATGCATTCAACCAAGTTAATTGAATCAAATTAAAGTCAAATGAAGTCAAACAAAGCTAATTGAATCAAATGAAACTCAAATGCATTCAACAAAGCTAATTGAATCAAATGAAAGTCAAACATGGCTAAATGAATCAAATGAAAATCAAATGCATTCAACAATGCTAATTCAATCAAATGAAACTCAAATGCATTCAACAAAGCTAATTGAATAGAATGAAACTCAAATGCAATCAACAAAGCTAATTGAATCAAATGAAACTCAAATGCATTCAACAAAGCTAATTGAATCAAATGAAAGTCAAATGAAGTCAAACAAATCTAATTGAATCAAATGAAACTTAAATGCATTCAACAAAGCTAACTGAATCAAATGAAACTCAAATGCATTCCACAAAGCTAATTGAATCAAATTAAAGTCAAATGCATTCAACAAAGCTAATTGCATCAAATGAAACTCAAATGCATTCAACAAAGCTAATTGAATTAAATGAAGTCAAATCAAGTCAAACATAGCTAAATGAATCAAATGAAAATCAAATGCAATCAACAAAGCTAATTGAATCAAATGAAACTCAAATGCATTCAACAAAGCTAATTGAATCAAATGAAACTCAAATGCAATCAACAAAGCTAATTGAATCAAATGAAACTCAAATGCATTCAACAAAGCTAATTGAATCAAATGATCAAATGCAGTCAAACAAGGCTAAATGAATCAATTGAAAATAAAATGCATTCAACAAAGCTAATTGAATCAAATGAAACTCAAATGCATTCAACAAAGCTAATTGAATCAAATGAAAGTCAAATGCAATCAACAAAGCTAATTGAATCAAATGAAACTCAAACATGGCTAAATGAATCAAATGAAACTCAAATGCATTCAACAAAGCTAATTGAATCAAATGAAACTCAAATGCATTCAACAAAGCTAATTGAATCAAATGAAACTCAAATGCATTCAACAAAGCTAATTAAATCAAATGAAACACAAATGCATTCAACAAAGCTAATTGAATCAAATTAAAGTCAAATGAAGTCAAACAAAGCTAATTGAATCAAATGAAACTCAAATGCATTCAACAAAGCTAATTGAATCAAATGAAACTCAAATGCATTCAACAAAGCTAATTGAATCAAATGAAACTCAAATGCATTCAACAAAGCTAATTGAATCAAATGAAACTCAAATGCAAACAGGCTAAATGAATCAAATGAAAATCAAATGCATTCAACAAAGCTAATTGAATCAAATGAAACACAAATGCATTCAACAAAGCTAATTGAATCGAATGAAAGTCAAATGCAATCAACAAAGCTAATTGAATCAAATGAAACTCAAACATGGCTAAATGAATCAAATGAAAATCAAATGCATTCAACAAAGCTAATTGAATCAAATGAAACTCAAATGCATTCAACAAAGCTAATTGAATCAAATGAAACTCAAATGCATTCAACAAAGCTAATTAAATCAAATGAAACTCAAATGCATTCAACAAAGCTAATTGAATCAAATTAAAGTCAAATGAAGTCAAACAAAGCTAATTGAATCAAATGAAAGTCAAACATGGCTAAATGAATCAAATGAAAATCAAATGCATTCAACAAAGCTAATTGAATCAAATGAAACTCAAATGCATTCAACAAAGCTAATTGAATCAAATGAAACTCAAATGCAATCAACAAAGCTAATTGAATCAAATGAAACTCAAATGCATTCAACAAAGCTAATTGAATCAAATGAAAGTCAAATGAAGTCAAACAAAGCTAATTGAATCAAATGAAACTCAAATGCATTCAACAAAGCTAATTGAATCAAATGAAACTCAAATGCATTCAACAAAGCTAATTGAATCAAATGAAACTCAAATGCATTCAACAAAGCTAATTGAATCAAATGAAACTCAAATGCATTCAACAAAGCTAATTGAATCAAATGAAAGTGAAACCAAGTCAAACATAGAATCAAATGAAACTCAAATGCAATCAACAAAGCTAATTGAATCAAATGAAACTCAAATGCATTCAACAAAGCTAATTGAATCAAATGAAACTCAAATGCAATCAACAAAGCTAATTGAATCAAATGAAACTCAAATGCATTCAACAAAGCTAATTGAATCAAATGAAAGTCAAACATGGCTAAATGAATCAAATGAAAATCAAATGCATTCAACAAAGCTAATTGAATCAAATGAAACTCAAATGCATTCAACAAAGCTAATTGAATAGAATGAAACTCAAATGCAATCAACAAAGCTAATTGAATCAAATGAAACTCAAATGCATTCAACAAAGCTAATTGAATCAAATGAAACTCAAATGCAATCAACAAAGCTAATTGAATCAAATGAAACTCAAATGCATTCAACAAAGCTAATTGAATCAAATGAAACTCAAATGCATTCAACAAAGCTAATTGAATCAAATTAAAGTCAAATGAAGTCAAACAAAGCTAATTGAATCAAATGAAACTCAAATGCATTCAACAAAGCTAATTGAATCAAATGAAAGTCAAACATGGCTAAATGAATCAAATGAAAATCAAATGCATTCAACAAAGCTAATTGAATCAAATGAAACTCAAATGCATTCAACAAAGCTAATTGAATAGAATGAAACTCAAATGCAATCAACAAAGCTAATTGAATCAAATGAAACTCAAACATGGCTAAATGAATCAAATGAAAATCAAATGCATTCAACAAAGCTAATTGAATCAAATGAAACTCAAATGCATTCAACAAAGCTAATTGAATCAAATGAAACACAAATGCATTCAACAAAGCTAATTAAATCAAATGAAACTCAAATGCATTCAACAAAGCTAATTGAATCAAATTAAAGTCAAATGAAGTCAAACAAAGCTAATTGAATCAAATGAAACTCAAATGCATTCAACAAAGCTAATTGAATCAAATGAAACTCAAATGCATTCAACAAAGCTAATTGAATCAAATGAACCTCAAATGCATTCAACAAAGCTAATTGAATCAAATGAAACTCAAACAAGGCTAAATGAATCAAATGAAAATCAAATGCATTCAACAAAGCTAATTGAATCAAATGAAACTCAAATGCATTCAACAAAGCTAATTGAATAAAATGAAACTCAAATGCATTCAACAAAGCTAATTGAATCAAATGAAACTCAAACATGGCTAAATGAATCAAATGAAAATCAAATGCATTCAACAAAGCTAATTGAATCAAATGAAACTCAAATGCATTCAACAAAGCTAATTGAATCAAATGAAACTCAAATGCATTCAACAAAGCTAATTAAATCAAATGAAACTCAAATGCATTCAACAAAGCTAATTGAATCAAATTAAAGTCAAATGAAGTCAAACAAAGCTAATTGAATCAAATGAAACTCAAATGCATTCAACAAAGCTAATTGAATCAAATGAAAGTCAAACATGGCTAAATGAATCAAATGAAAATCAAATGCATTCAACAAAGCTAATTGAATCAAATGAAACTCAAATGCATTCAACAAAGCTAATTGAATCAAATGAAACTCAAATGCAATCAACAAAGCTAATTGAATCAAATGAAACTCAAATGCATTCAACAAAGCTAATTGAATCAAATGAAAGTCAAATGAAGTCAAACAAAGCTAATTGAATCAAATGAAACTCAAATGCATTCAACAAAGCTAATTGAATCAAATGAAACTCAAATGCATTCCACAAAGCTAATTGAATCAAATTAATGTCAAATGCATTCAACAAAGCTAATTGCATCAAATGAAACTCAAATGCATTTAACAAAGCTAATTGAATTAAATGAAGTCAAATGAAGTCAAACATAGCTAAATGAATCAAATGAAAATCAAATGCAATCAACAAAGCTAATTGAATCAAATGAAACTCAAATGCATTCAACAAAGCTAATTGAATCAAATGAAACTCAAATGCAATCAACAAAGCTAATTGAATCAAATGAAACTTAAATGCATTCAACAAAGCTAATTGAATCAAATGAAAGTCAAACATGGCTAAATGAATCAAATGAAAATCAAATGCATTCAACAAAGCTAATTGAATCAAATGAAACTCAAATGCATTCAACAAAGCTAATTGAATCAAATGAAACTCAAATGCATTCAACAAAGCTAATTGAATCAAATGATACTCAAATGCATTCAACAAAGCTAATTGAATCAAATGAAACTCAAATGCATTCAACAATGCTAATTGAATCAAATGATACTCAAATGCAATCAACAAAGCTAATTGAATCAAATGAAACTCAAATGCATTCAACAAAGCTAATTGAATCAAATTAAAGTCAAATGAAGTCAAACAAAGCTAATTGAATCAAATGAAACTCAAATGCATTCAACAAAGCTAATAGAATCAAATGAAAGTCAAACATGGCTAAATGAATCAAATGAAAATCAAATGCATTCAACAAAGCTAATTGAATCAAATGAAACTCAAATGCATTCAACAAAGCTAATTGAATCAAATGAAAGTCAAATGCAATCAACAAAGCTAATTGAATCAAATGAAACTCAAAACATGGCTAAATGAATCAAATGAAAATCAAATGCAATCAACAAAGCTAATTGAATCAAATGAAGCTTAAATGCATTCAACAAAGCTAATTGAATCAAATGTAAAGTCAAATGAAGTCAAACAAAGCTAATTGAATCAAATGAAACTTAAATGCATTCAACAAAGCTAATAGAATCAAATGAAAGTCAAACATGGCTAAAATGATCATGAATCAAATGAAAATCAAATGCATTCAACAAAGCTAATTGAATCAAATGAAACTCAAATGCATTCAACAAAGCTAATTGAATAGAATGAAAGTCAAATGCAATCAACAAAGCTAATTGAATCAAATGAAACTCAAACATGGCTAAATGAATCAAATGAAAATCAAATGCATTCAACAAAGCTAATTGAATCAAATGAAACTCAAATGCATTCAACAAAGCTAATTGAATCAAATGAAACTCAAATGCATTCAACAAAGCTAATTAAATCAAATGAAACTCAAAAGCATTCAACAAAGCTAATTGAATCAAATGAAAGTCAAATGAAGTCAAACAAAGCTAATTGAATCAAATGAAACTCAAATGCATTCAACAAAGCTAATTGAATCAAATGAAACTCAAATGCATTCAACAAAGCTAATTGAATCAAATGAACCTCAAATGCATTCAACAAAGCTAATTGAATCAAATGAAACTCAAACATGGCTAAATGAATCAAATGAAAATCAAATACATTCAACAAAGCTAATTGAATCAAATGAAACTCAAATGCATTCAACAAAGCTAATTGAATAGAATGAAACTCAAATGCAATCAACAAAGCTAATTGAATCAAATGAAACTCAAACATGGCTAAATGAATCAAATAAAAATCAAATACATTCAACAAAGCTAATTGAATCAAATGAAACTCAAATGCATTCAACAATGCTAATTGAATCAAATGAAACACAAATGCATTCAACAAAGCTAATTGAATCAAATGAAACTCAAATGCATTCAACAAAGCTAATTGAATCAAATTAAAAGTCAAATGAAGTCAAACAAAGCTAATTGAATCAAATGAAACTCAAATGCATTCAACAAAGCTAATTGAATCAAATGAAAGTCAAACATGGCTAAATGAATCAAATGAAAATCAAATGCATTCAACAA
Source organism: Beta corolliflora (assembly GCA_947648045.1). Lineage (NCBI taxonomy): Eukaryota > Viridiplantae > Streptophyta > Magnoliopsida > Caryophyllales > Amaranthaceae > Beta > Beta corolliflora. The sequence continues at coordinate 21,362 of CANSZD010002663.1, forward strand.
AGCTAATTCAATCAAATGAAACTCAAATGCATTCAACAAAGCTAATTGAATAGAATGAAACTCAAATGCAATCAACAAAGCTAATTGAATCAAATGAAACTCAAATGCATTCAACAAAGCTAATTGAATCAAATGAAACTCAAATGCATTCAACAAAGCTAATTGAATCAAATGAAAGTCAAATGAAGTCAAACAAAGCTAATTGAATCAAATGAAACTCAAATGCATTCAACAAAGCTAATTGAATCAAATGAAACTCAAATGCATTCCACAAAGCTAATTGAATCAAATTAATGTCAAATGCATTCAACAAAGCTAATTGCATCAAATGAAACTCAAATGCATTCAACAAAGCTAATTGAATCAAATGAAAGTCAAATCAAGTCAAACATAGCTAAATGAATCAAATGAAAATCAAATGCAATCAACAAAGCTAATTGAATCAAATGAAACTCAAATGCATTCAACAAAGCTAATTGAATCAAATGAAACTCAAATGCAATCAACAAAGCTAATTGAATCAAATGAAACTTAAATGCATTCAACAATGCTAATTGAATCAAATGAAAGTCAAACATGGCTAAATGAATCAAATGAAAATCAAATGCATTCAACAAAGCTAATTGAATCAAATGAAACTCAAATGCATTCAACAAAGCTAATTGAATAGAATGAAACTCAAATGCAATCAACAAAGCTAATTGAATCAAATGATACTCAAATGCATTCAACAAAGCTAATTGAATAAAATGAAACTCAAATGCAATCAACAATGCTAATTGAATCAAATGATACTCAAATGCAATCAACAAAGCTAATTGAATCAAATGAAACTTAAATGCATTCAACAAAGCTAATTGAATCAAATTAAAGTCAAATGAAGTCAAACAAAGCTAATTGAATCAAATGAAACTTAAATGCATTCAACAAAGCTAATAGAATCAAATGAAAGTCAAACATGGCTAAATGAATCAAATGAAAATCAAATGCATTCAACAAAGCTAATTGAATCAAATGAAACTCAAATGCATTCAACAAAGCTAATTGAATAGAATGAAAGTCAAATGCAATCAACAAAGCTAATTGAATCAAATGAAACTCAAACATGGCTAAATGAATCAAATGAAAATCAAATGCATTCAACAAAGCTAATTGAATCAAATAAACTCAAATGCATTCAACAATGCTAATTGAATGAAATGAAACACAAATGCATTCAACAAAGCTAATTAAATCAAATGAAACTCAAAAGCATTCAACAAAGCTAATTGAATCAAATTAAAGTCAAATGAAGTCAAACAAAGCTAATTGAATCAAATGAAACTCAAATGCATTCAACAAAGCTAATTGAATCAAATGAAACTCAAATGCATTCAACAAAGCTAATTGAATCAAATGAACCTCAAATGCATTCAACAAAGCTAATTGAATCAAATGAAACTCAAACATGGCTAAATGAATCAAATGAAAATCAAATACATTCAACAAAGCTAATTGAATCAAATGAAACTCAAATGCATTCAACAAAGCTAATTGAATAGAATGAAAGTCAAATGCAATCAACAAAGCTAATTAAATCAAATGAAACTCAAACATGGCTAAATGAATCAAATGAAAATCAAATACATTCAACAAAGCTAATTGAATCAAATAAACTCAAATGCATTCAACAATGCTAATTGAATCAAATGAAACACAAATGCATTCAACAAAGCTAATTAAATCAAATGAAACTCAAATGCATTCAACAAAGCTAATTGAATCAAATTAAAGTCAAATGAAGTCAAACAAAGCTAATTGAATCAAATGAAACTCAAATGCATTCAACAAAGCTAATTGAATCAAATGAAAGTCAAACATGGCTAAATGAATCAAATGAAAATCAAATGCATTCAACAAAGGTAATTCAATCAAATGAAACTCAAATGCATTCAACAAAGCTAATTGAATAGAATGAAACTCAAATGCAATCAACAAAGCTAATTGAATCAAATGAAACTCAAATGCATTCAACAAAGCTAATTGAATCAAATGAAAGTCAGATGAAGTCAAACAAATCTAATTGAATCAAATGAAACTTAAATGCATTCAACAAAGCTAACTGAATCAAATGAAACTCAAATGCATTCCACAAAGCTAATTGAATCAAATGAAACTCAAATGCATTCAACAAAGCTAATTGCATCAAATGAAACTCAAATGCATTTAACAAAGCTAATTGAATTAAATGAAGTCAAATCAAGTCAAACATAGCTAAATGAATCAAATGAAAATCAAATGCAATCAACAAAGCTAATTGAATCAAATGAAACTCAAATGCATTCAACAAAGCTAATTGAATCAAATGAAACTCAAATGCAATCAACAAAGCTAATTGAATCAAATGAAACTCAAATGCATTCAACAAAGCTAATTGAATCAAATGAAAGTCAAACATGGCTAAATGAATCAAATGAAAATCAAATGCATTCAACAAAGCTAATTGAATCAAATGAAACTCAAATGCATTCAACAAAGCTAATTGAATAGAATGAAACTCAAATGCAATCAACAAAGCTAATTGAATCAAATGATACTCAAATGCATTCAACAAAGCTAATTGAATCAAATGAAACTCAAATGCAATCAACAATGCTAATTGAATCAAATGATACTCAAATGCAATCAACAAAGCTAATTGAATCAAATGAAACTCAAATGCATTCAACAAAGCTAATTGAATCAAATTAAAGTCAAATGAAGTCAAACAAAGCTAATTGAATCAAATGAAACTTAAAATGCATTCAACAAAGCTAATTGAATCAAATGAAACTCAAATGCATGGCTAAATGAATCAAATGAAAATCAAATGCATTCAACAAAGCTAATTGAATCAAATGAAACTCAAATGCATTCAACAAAGCTAATTGAATAGAATGAAAGTCAAATGCAATCAACAAAGCTAATTGAATCAAATGAAACTCAAATGCATGGCTAATAATGAATCAAATGAAACTCAAATGCATTCAACAAAGCTAATTGAATCAAATGAAACTCAAATGCATTCAACAAAGCTAATTGAATATCAAATGAAACACAAATGCATTCAACAAAGCTAATTGAATCAAATGAAACTCAAAATGCATTCAACAAAGCTAATTGAATCAAATGAAAGTCAAATGAAGTCAAACAAAGCTAATTGAATCAAATGAAACTCAAATGCATTCAACAAAGCTAATTGAATCAAATGAAACTCAAATGCATTCAACAAAGCTAATTGAATCAAATGAAACTCAAATGCATTCAACAATGCTAATTGAATCAAATGAAACTCAAACATGGCTAAATGAATCAAATGAAAATCAAATACATTCAACAAAGCTAATTGAATCAAATGAAACTCAAATGCATTCAACAAAGCTAATTGAATAGAATGAAAGTCAAATGCAATCAACAAAGCTAATTGAATCAAATGAAACTCAAACATGGCTAAATGAATCAAATGAAAATCAAATACATTCAACAAAGCTAATTGAATCAAATAAACTCAAATGCATTCAACAAAGCTAATTGAATCAAATGAAACACAAATGCATTCAACAAAGCTAATGATACATATTGACTTAGATAACAAGAGCATTCGAAATTACAAAGAACAAAGGATAGAATAATTGTATCAAACCGGTTCGAATAACGAACAACCACCACTTCCACAATCCAATATACCACCAATCAAGACTAAAACTATAACAATGAGCTTCTAGTTTAAGTCTACTTTGAGTCTTAATCACTAATTCAACGTTTAGATGATCAAAATTACAAAGATTTAAGAATTGGTCGAAACTGACCAAGAGTTACACTAGGCGCACAGCTTAGTAAACTTAGCATAAAAGCTTCAATATCCACTGGAATGATCTGATTCCAAAAACATTACAAACTAAACATATATTACTACAACATGTCCAAAAATCAACCTTTTTGGACGTCATTTGCTGACCTAACCAAAGCAGTAAAGTAAGAGCAGCAGAAAAGGAAACTGCTTCTGCACCACTCCTAATCATTAGCTAATCTACCCTATAGGACATTGGAGAACTGAAAAAAGCCTATAGGAAATTAAAATACATATCTTAAACAAAATATATTCACAATTTCGAAGCATTTGCAGAAGGAAAAGGCCCCCGCCTTAACCGAAGAAAAGAGGCAGTGGGACGTGTCTTCGCTGCGGTTTCAGCATGCTTCACCATGAAGCTCTCCTTTCTCATTTGTTGCTGCTTCCAAGCCCATGTGAAGATCATGTGGCCTTACTAGACATACTTGAGTTCACCTTCAAGCATGAGGTGGCCTTGAATTTTCAGAATTAAGCTTCCTTAAGCCCTTACAAAAACCTGGATGACTTAGGAACAAAAATCAGCTTTGCTCTAAACAAGGTTAGTTTAACTAATTACCCTAATTAAGCTAATTAATCACCAACTAAACTTGATTAACAATACTTAATGATAATTAAGAATATCATTAGCATTAATTAACCTTGTTTAAGGAAGATTAAGAAAAGATTAGCCTAATCAAGGTGCTTAAGAAGTGTTTTGGGAAAAACCGTGCTTGTTAAGCTTATGAACTGAACTTCTTTCACCATATGCCCTTGATTATCTTGTTGAACTAGAAGACCTTGGTTCATAGTAGATGCTCCTGCATCATTCTCTCCCGGTTCGAAAAGGTCTTCTTGTCTTTCGTAATCATCTCGTAATATAGGGAGCTAGATCACCAACATTGAATGTTGCAGATATGTTTCCCATTTCATCTGGCAGTTCAATCTTGTAGGCATTGTTGTTGATCTTTTCAAGTACTTTGAAAGGACCGTCACTTCTAGGCATTAGCTTGTTCTTTCTTCTGGTTGGAAAACGTTCCTTCCTCAAGTGTAGCCATACTAAATCACCGAGGCTTGTACAAAACTTCTTTTCGATGCTTGTTTGCTCGGACCTTGTATGCTTCATTCACCTTTTCAATTCTGGTTCGAATTTGTTGATGAATTTTCTTCATTTCCTTGGCCTTTTCTTCAGCTTCTTTGCTAATATGCACGTCAATAGGAAATGGAAGTAAATCAATAGGACTTAAAGGATTAATCCCATAGTTTACCTCGAATGGTGAATGTTTTGTAGCATAAGTTGGAGATCTATTGTAAGCAAACTCAGCATGAGCTAACTTTAGATCCCAATCCCTTTGAGACTTGTTCACCAACGTTCTTAACAAGGTTGTTAAGGTCCTGTTTGTCACCTCGGTCTGGCCATCGGTTTGTGGATGAGCTGTAGTACTAAAGAGGAGCTTAGTACCTAGCATCTTCCACAAGGTCTTCCAAAAATAGCTTAAGAACTTTACGTCCTTATCCGAAACAATGGACCTAGGAACACCATGAAGACGTATAACATCTTTAAAGTACAAATCAACAACATGAATAGCATCATCGTTTTATTACAAGGAATAAAATGAGCCATTTTTGAGAATCTATCCACGACCACCATGATTGCATCCTTGCTTCTTTGAGTTCTAGGCAAAGCCACAATGAAATCCATGCTAACATCTTCCCATGGTTGAGTTGGGACTGGTAGGGGCGTATAGAGACCTTGATGAAAGGTACTCTTAGCCTTTTGACACGTAGAACAACGAGCTAAAATTGAATGAACATCTCCCCGCAAGTTTCGGCCAATAGAAATGTTCCTGCAAAACATCAACAGTTTTGTTAATGCCAAAATGTCCTGCTAGTCCTCCTCCATGAACCTCCTTGATAAGCAAATCCCTTAATGGACACCGAGGGATGCATAGCTTGTTGTTTCGAAAAAGAAAGCCATCTTGAACTGTATAAGCTCCATGAGATCCATCTTTACATGCTTCTAATAATAGAGAGAAATCTGGATCTTCATAATATAACTCTTTAAGATGGCTAAAGCCAAGAACACGAGCCTCCATTAAAGAAAGCATAGAATGCCTCCTTGATAAAGCATCTGCAACAATGTTAGAAACTCCAGTTTTATATTTTGAAACAAAATCAAAGGACTGAAGGAATTCCACCCATTTTGCATGTCTAGGACTGAGCTTGTGTTGACCATTGATGTACTTTAGGGCTTGATGATCCGAGTGAAGCACGAACCGAGCCGGGTCCCGAGATAATGAGTCCAATGAGTCAAGGCACGAATAATAGCATAGAACTCCTTGTCATAAGTGCTGTAGTTGAGTCTGGACTGATTAAGTTTCTCACTGAAATAGGCTATGGGACGCCCACCTTGTTGCAAAACAGCTCCAATGCCCACGCCACTAGCATCACATTCAACCTCGAACACTTTCTTGAAATCAGGTAAGGCTAGAACAGAGCCTTACTAAGCATACTCTTCAATTGCTCAAACGCTTCTTGTCTGCCGGAGTCCAAATAAAAGACCCCTTCTTGATGCATTCAGCCAATGGCGCCAAGATAGTACTCGAAGTTCTTGATAAATCTCCCCGTAAAAAAGAAGCTAAACCATGGAAACTTCGAACCTCTCGTAATAGTTTTAGGAACCGGCCAAGACTTGATTGCCTCCACCTTGGATTCATCCATAGAAATGCCATTGGATGATACTATGAATCCAAGAAAGGTCACGCTAGAAGTGAAGAATTCACACTTCTCCATCTTTGCATACAACTTCTTTTCCCTTAGCTTAAGGAAAACCTTCTTTAGATGAACAAGATGTTCCTGCTCACTTTGACTATATACAAGAATGTCATCAAAATAAACAACAACAAAGATACCAATGAAGGATCTAAGTACCTCGTGCATAAGTCTCATGAAGGTACTAGGAGCATTTGTCAAACCAAATGGCATCACACGCCATTCATACAAACCACTCTTAGTTTTAAAAGTCTGTTTTCCATTCATCACCTTCCTTAATTCGAATCGATGGTAGCCACTTCTTAAATCTATCTTCGAAAATATAGTGGAACCATGTAATTCATCCAAAGAAATCATCAAGCCTAGGTATAGGATACCTATACTTGATCGTAATATTGTTGATGGCCCCGCAATCTACACACATACGCATAGAACCATCCTTCTTTGGAACCAAAATAACAGCACAAAGACATGGACTAAGACTTTCTTGTACGAATCCGTTAGCTATTAATTCACTAACTTGGCGTTGCAATTCTTTAGCTTCATCGAGATTACATCTATAAGTCGGGCTTGTTAGGTAATGGTGTTCCAGGAATCAAGTCAATTTGATGTTCAATACCTCTACTAGGGGGTAAACCAAATGGAAGGTCTTCGAGAAAAATATCACCAAACTCCCTCACTAATGGCTTAACCATTTCGTGTATTTCAAAAGAATTGACATCATTCTCATCTAACAACAAAGAACAAATACATAACCTTCCCCTTTTCCACAGCCTTTATCTAATTGGCATTTCGAAAGGATTAAGGTTTTTTTTGTTTTGTGTTTTAGGTTGTGTTGTTTTTGGTTTAGGTGTATTCGAACATGGTTTACTAGGACTAAGCACAATTTTCTTTCGATTATGCATAAAAGTGTAAGTATTAGCCCTACCATTATGTACAGTTTCTTTATCAGATTGCCATGGTCTCCCTAACAATATATGACATGCATCCATAGGCAAAACATCACAAAGAACTTCATCCTTATACGAATCACCAAAAGAAAAACTAACTAAAGCTTGTTTTGTTACCTCCACACAATTGCCATCATTAAGCCAATGAAGCTTATACGGTTTAGGATGTTTGAAGGTAGGATGATTGAGCTTGCTCACCATGGTCGATGATGCCACATTAGTGCAGCTCCCACCATCAATAATCATTGAGCAAATCTTCCCTCCCACTAAGCACTTTGTTTGGAAAATCTTGATCCCTTTGAGATGGAATCAATTCGGCTTCCTTAGTATGAAGAATTCTCCTTAGAACAAGGCTTAAATGATCACCTTGAGTTACTTCTCCCACTTCAACTTCTCCTTCAATTTCGGCCTCCTTCTCGGATTCATCTTCAAGTTGTTCTTGAGATTCAAGTGCTTCATCAATGTTTTTAATGTCAATTAGAGTCATTACCCTTTTGTTTGGGCATTGAGCTTGATAATGACCATAACCATGACACTTAAAACACTTCACATCAGATTTCTTAGAGGACTCTTCAACCACTTTCTTCCCTTTATCTATGGCCTTCGAAGTATCCCCTTTTGGAGTGTAAGGAGATGCATAAGATGGCTTCACATTCGAACTTCCCTTGGTGTAAGAAGTTCCTTTGAAAAATGTTTTCTTCTTCTTCTCCTTTTGATGTTTTTCCACCTTCAAAGCTAGCTTGAAAAGTTCATCCAAAGTAGAATATGGTTGCAGCTCCAATTTCCTTTGAATGTCTTTCTCCAAACCACCTAAGAATCGAGCCATAGTTTGCTCTTCTCTTTCTTGAACATCTAATTTCATCATCAATTTCTCAAATTCATGAATGTAACTTTCGACACCTTTGTGATCCTGAGACAATTCAGATAGTTTGTTATATAAATCAAGAGTATAAGTGGAAGGTAGAAACTTCTCTTTCATTTTCTTCTTGAGTTTCTCCCAACTCTTGATTTTCGGCTTTCTCTTCCTTGTCCTTGCTAGAACAACATTCTCCCACCAAAGGGATGCATACCCCTTTAGCTTAGTAATTGCAACTTTAAAAGCCTTAGCATCATCATACTCCTTGAGTTCAAAAATTCGATCACACCTTGCTACCCACTCCAAGTAAACATCTGGATTAAGGTTTCCATCAAACTCAGGAATATCTAACTTAATATCTCGAAAATCATCTGTTTTTCGTGGCCTTCTTCTTGTCCTGGAAGCTTCAGAATTGGCTTCCTCACTAGTATCATATGCCACATGTTCATCCTCCTCATTTCCCCTTCTTACTTGTCCTCTTAATCCCACATCTCTCAGTATAGTCATCATGTTAGCCATTTGTTCAGATAAGGTGGCCATCTGATTTTCGACTCCAACCAACCTTGCTTCATTCATGTTCATGCCTCTCCTAAACTGATTTTCGTCACCTCCACTCATGGTTAATACAACCACAATGAATTATGGTTTAAAAGAAAGAAAAGAAGTGTGTTTAGGCGTAGAATAGGTTCGATTTTAGGGGGGTGTTGTGTTTGGGTTTAAGGAAAGTATTTAGGATGTTTATAGAATGATTTGAATGCTCTTAAACAACCTCAAGCTCTGATACCAAATGATACATATTGACTTAGATAACAAGAGCATTCGAAATTACAAAGAACAAAGGATAGAATAATTGTATCAAACCGGTTCGAATAACGAACAACCACCACTTCCACAATCCAATATACCACCAATCAAGACTAAAACTATAACAATGAGCTTCTAGTTTAAGTCTACTTTGAGTCTTAATCACTAATTCAACGTTTAGATGATCAAAATTACAAAGATTTAAGAATTGGTCGAAACTGACCAAGAGTTACACTAGGCGCACAGCTTAGTAAACTTAGCATAAAAGCTTCAATATCCACTGGAATGATCTGATTCCAAAAACATTACAAACTAAACATATATGACTACAACATGTCCAAAAATCAGCCTTTTTGGACGTCATTTGCTGACCTAACCAAAGCAGTAAAGTAAGAGCAGCAGAAAAGGAAACTGCTTCGCACCACTCCTAATCATTAGCTAATCTACCCTATAGGACATTGGAGAACTGAAAAATAGCCTATAGGAAATTAAAATACATATCTTAAACAAAATATCTTCACAATTTCGAAGCATTTGCAGAAGGAAAAGGCCCTGCCCTTAACTGAAGAAAAGAGGCAACTGGGGACGTGTCGTCTGCGCGGTTTCAAGCATGCTTCACCATGAAGCTCTCCTTTCTCATTTGTTGCTGCTTCCAAGCCCATGTGAAGATCATGTGGCCTTACTAGATATACTTGAGTTCACCTTCAAGCATGAGGTGGCCTTGAATTTTCAGAATTAAGCTTCCTTAAGCCCTTACAAAAACCGGATGACTTAGGAACAAAAATCAGCTTTGCTCTAAACAAGGTTAGTTTAACTAATTACCCTAATTAAGCTAATTAATCACCAACTAAACTTGATTAACAATACTTAATGATGATTAAGACTATCATTAGCATTAATTAACCTTGTTTAAGGAAGATTAAGAAAAGATTAGCCTAATCATGGTGCTTAAGAAGTGTTTTGGGAAAAACCGTGCTTGTTAAGCTTATGAACTGAACTTCTTTCACCATATGCCCTTGATTATCTTGTTGAACTAGAAGACCTTGGTTCATAGTAGATGCTCCTGCATCAGCTAATTAAATCAAATGAAACTCAAATGCATTCAACAAAGCTAATTGAATCAAATGAAAGTCAAATGAAGTCAAACAAAGCTAATTAAATCAAATGAAACTCAAAATGCATTCAACAAAGCTAATTGAATCAAATGAAAGTCAAACATGGCTAAATGAATCAAATGAAAATCAAATGCATTCAACAAAGGTAATTCAATCAAATGAAGCTCAAATGCATTCAACAAAGCTAATTGAATAGAATGAAACTCAAATGCAATCAACAAAGCTAATTGAATCAAATGAAACTCAAATGCATTCAACAAAGCTAATTGAATCAAATGAAACTCAAATGAAGTCAAACAAATCTAATTGAATCAAATGAAACTCAAATGCATTCAACAAAGCTAATTGAATCAAATGAAACTCAAATGCATTCAACAAAGCTAATTGAATCAAATTAATGTCAAATGCATTCAACAAAGCTAATTGCATCAAATGAAACTCAAATGCATTCAACAAAGCTAATTGAATTAAATGAAAGTCAAATCAAGTCAAACATAGCTAAATGAATCAAATGAAAATCAAATGCAATCAACAAAGCTAATTGAATCAAATGAAACTCAAATGCATTCAACAAAGCTAATTGAATCAAATGAAACTCAAATGCAATCAACAAAGCTAATTGAATCAAATGAAACTCAAATGCATTCAACAAAGCTAATTGAATCAAATGAAAGTCAAACATGGCTAAATGAATCAAATGAAAATCAAATGCATTCAACAAATCTAATTGAATCAAATGAAACTCAAATGCATTCAACAAAGCTAATTGAATCAAATGAAACTCAAATGCAATCAACAAAGCTAATTGAATCAAATGAAACTCAAATGCATTCAACAAAGCTAATTGAATAGAATGAAACTCAAATGCAATCAACAAAGCTAATTGAATCAAATGATACTCAAATGCAATCAACAAAGCTAATTGAATCAAATGAAACTTAAATGCATTCAACAAAGCTAATTGAGTCAAATTAAAGTCAAATGAAGTCAAACAAAGCTAATTGAATCAAATGAAACTTAAATGCATTCAACAAAGCTAATAGAATCTGATGCGAAATGAGACTCCTCTCACGTGTGTTTAGGAGACCCACTAACAGCGGAAACCAACGAACTATGGATATAGACTATTAGTCGAAAGAATCACTCTTAAAACTAAAAGAATTGGGTTTACTTAAGCTTGATAAGCTTCACTCACTTACTTCCACTTAAGGGTTCTAAATCTGATTAGAGGCTTCACTCACCTAGAAACTGATTTAGGAGGGTTTTGAGAGTAATTCAATTAGCTTCACTCACTAATTATCCTAACTCTCTCTTAGGTTAAGTTTAACTCACTTAACTCAAGGGTTTCGAAATTAAGATCACTTCTTAATTACAAGAGAAATTTCGGATGTTTCAATCTCCAAAAATTCGAATAAACACAAAGTTTAGTTCAAAGCAAATCTGTCCTTTTCATTGATGAACCATATTACATATATATAGCAAAGAGCTAAAAAGGCTTAACAAATCAGCCATAAATATCTAATACACTAAGGTAAATAAACAAAGCAATTAAACAACAAATATCTCTTAATCCAACAAAGATGTAAGGGTGAATAGTGTTGTTTGTGTGTTTTGTTGACTTTGGGGACAATGGTGGCTGGTTTTCTCAAGCAAGTGGGGTGGCTTCTCTTAGCTTGCAAGTAAAGCTCCAAAAGATCTCCAAGAGTTCCCTTTACACGTCCCAAGTGTAATTCACGTCCCCAAGCATGGTTCGTCCCATATTACAACTTAAACTAAACAAAATATACTCGGGTTTACAAAACCGCAAAACTGATCCAGAATTGACGTCTCAATTGAAAGGCTACTGCAACTTCGTTTCTTCATGAAATCTCACCAAATTTTGTAGGATGAAACTTCAAGATGTTAGTGAACCAATGTAATTGGAATCACTCGAAAATTCCAAGTAACTTGTTCGGAATCATCAAAATGATTCTACCGCGCCACAGACCAAACGTACAAAACAGTTTCTACTTAAAACAACTTCTAAACATAATTAGTGAAAGTAAAGCATGTTTAGAACTCAACTAACACTAAACTTGCTAATTAAGCCTAATTAATTATTACAAAAATGAGAGCATCAAAAAGCTAACTGAGCTAACTGATTTCACTTCAGAATCAAATGAAAGTCAAACATGGCTAAATGAATCAAATGAAAATCAAATGCATTCAACAAAGTTAATTGAATCAAATGAAACTCAAACATGGCTAAATGAATCAAATGAAAATCAAATACATTCAACAAAGCTAATTGAATCAAATAAACTCAAATGCATTCAACAATGCTAATTGAATCAAATGAAACACAAATGCATTCAACAAAGCTAATTAAATCAAATGAAACTCAGATGCATTCAACAAAGCTAATTGAATCAAATTAAAGTCAAATGAAGTCAAACAAAGCTAATTGAATCAAATGAAACTCAAATGCATTCAACAAAGCTAATTGAATCAAATGAAAGTCAAACATGGCTAAATGAATCAAATGAAAATCAAATGCATTTAACAAAGCTAATTCAATCAAATGAAACTCAAATGCATTCAACAAAGCTAATTGAATAGAATGAAACTCAAATGCAATCAACAAAGCTAATTGAATCAAATGAAACTCAAATGCATTCAACAAAGCTAATTGAATCAAATGAAAGTCAGATGAAGTCAAACAAATCTAATTGAATCAAATGAAACTTAAATGCATTCAACAAAGCTAACTGAATCAAATGAAACTCAAATGCATTCCACAAAGCTAATTGAATCAAATTAATGTCAAATGCATTCAACAAAGCTAATTGCATCAAATGAAACTCAAATGCATTCAACAAAACTAATTGAATTAAATGAAGTCAAATCAAGTCAAACATAGCTAAATGAATCAAATGAAAATCAAATGCAATCAACAAAGCTAATTGAATCAAATGAAACTCAAATGCATTCAACAAAGCTAATTGAATCAAATGAAACTCAAATGCAATCAACAAAGCTAATTGAATCAAATGAAACTTAAATGCATTCAACAATGCTAATTGAATCATATGAAAGTCAAACATGGCTAAATGAATCAAATGAAATCAAATGCATTCAACAAAGCTAATTGAATCAAATGAAACTCAAATGCATTCAACAAAGCTAATTGAATAGAATGAAACTCAAATACAATCAACAAAGCTAATTGAATCAAATGATACTCAAATGCAATCAACAAAGCTAATTGAATCAAATGAAACTCAAATGCATTCAACAAAGCTAATTGAGTCAAATTAAAGTCAAATGAAGTCAAACAAAGCTAATTGAATCAAATGAAACTTAAATGCATTCAGCAAAGCTAATAGAATCAAATGAAAGTCAAACATGGCTAAATGAATCAAATGAAAATAAAATGCATTCAACAAAGCTAATTGAATCAAATGAAACTCAAATGCATTCAATTAAGCTAATTGAATAGAATGAAAGTCAAATGCAATCAACAAAGCTAATTGAATCAAATGAAACTCAAACATGGCTAAATGAATCAAATGAAAATCAAATGCATTCAACAAAGCTAATTGAATCAAATAAACTCAAATGCATTAAACAATGCTAATTGAATCAAATGAAACACTAATGCATTCAACAAAGCTAATTAAATCAAATGAAACTCAAATGCATTCAACAAAGCTAATTGAATCAAATTACAGTCAAATGAAGTCAAATTAAACTCAAATGCATTCAACAAAGCTAATTGAATCAAATGAAAGTAAAACATGGCTAAATGAATCAAATGAAAATCAAATGCATTCAACAAAGCTAATTCAATCAAATGAAACTCAAATGCATTCAACAAAGCTAATTGAATAGAATGAAACTCAAATGCAATCAACAAAGCTAATTGAATCAAATGAAACTCAAATGCCATTCAACAAAGCTAATTGAATCAAATGAAAGTCAAATGAAGTCAAACAAATCTAATTGAATCAAATGAAACTTAAATGCATTCAACAAAGCTAATTGAATCAAATAGAAGTCAAATGCATTCAACAAATCTAATTGATATGATTGCACGTCCAAAGAGTTGAATGAGCAACCAAATTCCGAGCAAAGGTTCGAACTTGAAGAACTAGTGAAGTCCGAAAATTTATGTCTTAAGTCGCCGGATATGATAATTAAAATAATCGCTCCTGAATATTTTAATTAACTCTTAATCTCACTTACACCACTCCTGTAATAAAGTAGATTAAACACTAAGTAAATAATTCACTCCTGAAAATTACTCAATGGCCGAATTAATTGTAAAGTACAATTAATTCAATAACAAAGTTTTATGTAAATCTCACATGCCTTTGATGATAGCATGGAACTATATTTATAATAATAAAAATAAACTTGTCCTTCAAGGACTTACAAGGGGCCGAAAATCAGCTCAAGTAAATAAGGAAACATTCCTAAACTTCTCACATCCTAATCCCTTGATTCTAGAAGAGAATAAAGGAGTAAATAAGGAAACTCCAAATCAGCCCCTAACTCTCCTCACACGTCTAACACACTTAAGGAAACCAAGAAATAAGGAAACTCAAGGAACATTACAACTCAATGACAACTTGCAACCTTGGAGCACAAGGAGCCTACTCCACACGCCTAAGACACGCCTAAAATGGAACGAAATAAGGCAACTGAATTTCGCACCTTTATTTGCTGAATTTTAAAAACTTAATTAAATAACTAAGACTCTAGAAATGGTGTCACCTTCATGCTTCATCCATGGACTCATCGTCCCACTTAAGAAATGACACAAATGAGGAGTTTGAAGTTAACTTGAAACCGAACACTTCAAGGACTAGACAAATAGGATCATTTGGAGCTTGACCTTGACCTTGACTTGTATCATTCTCCCCTTCTTCAAAAGAATTTGTCCTCAAATTTTCATCATCTAAATAAGGACTAAGATCACCAACATTGAAGGTTGCACTCTCACCTCCATAATCACTTGGAAGCTCGATCTTATAAGCACTTTCATTAATCACATCAATAACTTTGAATGGACCATCAGCTCTAGGCAAAAGCTTGTTCTTCCTTCTACTTGGAAACCGTTCTTTCCTCAAATGAATCCAAACCAAATCGCCAATCTGAAATTTCGGTTGTCTTCTATGCTTGTTGGCCCGATCTTTGTATTGAGTATTCATCTTCTCAATTCGTGCTTTCACTTGCTCACAAGTCTTCTTAAAGGCTTCCAACCTCTTCTTTGAATCAACATGAATTTCAGATTTAGTTAGTGACACAAAATCAATAGGAAGGAAACAAATGGAGACTTAGAAGTAGTAGAAGAATGAGCTCGATTATAAGCAAACTCGGCGTGAGCTAGCTTTATATCCCAATCCTTTTGTGTCTTACTCACCAAGCCACGCAACAAAGCTCCAAGAGTTCTATTAGTTACTTCAGTTTGGCCATCAGTCTGAGGATGATGACTTGTGCTAAAGAGTCCCACCATCTTCCATAAGCTCCTCCAAAAGTGACTAAGGAACTTTGTATCACGATCACTAACAATACTTCTAGGAATACCATGCAATCGAATAATCTCTTTGAAGTACAAATCCGCCACATGCAAAGCATCATCAGTTTTATGCATAGGAACAAAATGAGCCATTTTCGAAAATCGATCCACCACCACCATAATTGCGTCCTTCCCCCTTTGAGTTCTTGGTAATCCTACAATGAAATCCATGCTCACACTATCCCAAGGTGTATCGGTCACGGGTAATGGAGTATAAAGGCCTTTATGGAAAGTACTCTTCGACCTTTGACAAGTAGCACACTTACTAATTACCATATGAACATCCCTCATCATGTTAGGCCAATAAAAACTCTCATTCAAAGTGTCTAATGTCTTTTGCACGCCAAAATGACCAGCCACCCCACCACTATGGACTTCTCTCACAAGCAACTCCCTCACGCCACTCTTAGGAATGCATAGCTTGTTTCCCTTAAACAAAAATCCCTCTTGTAACACAAACAAACCATTAGGGCTTTTAAAAGATTCTCGAAAATCATCATCATCACCATATAAATCCTTTAAGTGTTCAAACCCCAACACCCTTGCATCAACCATGGCTAAAAGATAAGAACGTCTAGAAAGGGCATCCGCAACAATGTTACTCTTACCTTCCTTGTATTTCGACGAGAACGTGAAGGTTTGCGGGAATTCAACCCACTTAGCATGCCTATGGTTGAGTTTTTGCTGTCCATGGATGTATTTGAGTGCTTCATGATCCGAGTGAAGAATGAAAGGCTTGGGCCTCAAGTAATGAGACCAATGATCCAAGGCTCTCACAATTGCATAGAATTCACGATCATAGTTGGAGTAGTTGAGTTTGGCGCCACTTAACTTCTCACTAAAGTAGGCAATGGGCCTCCTTTCTTGAAGCAAAACGGCCCCAACACCAAGTCCACTAAGCATCACATTCAACCTCGAACAACTTGTTGAAATCCAGGCAAGGCAAGGATAGGAGCGTTGCAAAGCGGCTCTTTGACTTCATCAAACGCCTTTTGAGCATGAGAGTTCCATGAAAACTCCCCTTTCTTCATCAAATCCGTGATTGGTGCCATGATGGTTGAGAAATTTCGGATGAATCTTCTATAAAAGGAAGCTAGACCATGAAAACTTCGGCATTCATGAGCACTTGTAGGTGCCAACCATGAAGACATGGCCTTGACTTTTTCCGGATCCACATGAACTCCATCCCTAGACACAATGTAACCAAGAAAAGCAATACTAGGAACAAGAAAATCACACTTTTCCATTTTTCCATACAACTTTTGCTCTCTTAATTTTTCAAATAAAACTCTCAGGTGAAGTAAATGAGACTCAACACTAGTACTATATACAAGAATATCATCTAGATAGACAACAATAAACTTGTTAAGAAAGGGACGTAGTACCTCGTTCATAAGCCTCATAAAAGAACTAGGAGCATTGCAAAGACCAAAGGGCATCACCATCCACTCATATAGACCTTGTTTGGTCTTGAAAGCGGTTTTCCATTCATCTCCTTCACGAATTCTCATTTGATGATAGCCACTCCTCAAGTCAATCTTCGAAAAAATCGAAGCTCCATGTAACTCATCAAGCATGTCCTCCAATCTATTGATTGTAATATTGTTGACGGCTCTACTATCAATGCACATCCTCCAAGTACCATCTTTCTTAGGAACAAGCAAAGCGGAAACGGCACATGGACTCATGCTTTCTCTTACATAGCCTCGGTCAATCAACTCTTCAATTTGTTTTTGTAGCTCCTTAGAAGCTACGGGATCACATCTATATGCCGGCTTATTTGGCAAAGGTGCGCCTGGCACAAGATCAATAGCATGCTCAATGCCTCTCAATGGTGGCAAAACTTGAGGCAATTCCTCCGGAAACACATCACAAAACTCGTCCAATAGTGCTGCAAGTTTCGGATTTCTAGAAGAAACATCGTTAGTTAAAGCAAGTTTAATACATAAAGCATAACAATGTCCTTCCAACTCTACCTCTTTCTCGAATTCTTTGGCCGAAAGAAACAAGTTTTGTTTCCTTTCAACCACCTTCTTGGGTGCCATGGAACTAGGAGACAAAGGAACCAACCGAATCCTTTTAGAACCCATTAAAACCGTGTACACATTGGTTTCCCCTTCATGAACAACTTTTCGATCATATTGCCAAGGTCTACCAAGAAGAAGATGACAAGCAATCATGGGTAGAACATCACCCCACAACTCATCTTTGTAACCCCCAATAGAAAACGACACAAGAGCTTGTTTTTTCACCAACAAACCAGTTTTGTCATCCAACCAACTCAACTTATAAGGATGTGGATGGTCTCTAACAATCAAATTCAACTAGGAAACCACATTAGAAGCAACCACATTCGTGCATGAACCACTATCAATAATCACATTACATGTAAATTCACCAATTCGACATCTAGTGTGAAACAAATTTTCTCTTTGATCATGGTTAGGAGAATGATCAACATGCAAAGTTCTCCCTAATAACCCCAAGCATCCTAGACTCATCCTCGGCATATGCAATCTCATTGTCATCACTTTCACATTCTTCCTCTTTCTCGCACACAATGTCATACATTCTCTCCTCCTCTTCTATGGTCATGTATTGTCTCATAGTCAAGGTTTTTCTAGATGGACAATTACTAGCAATATGACCCCCTCCCTTGACACTTAAAACACTTCCGAGTTTCCTCCCACTTTTCCTTAGAAATCACCACTTTAGGTCGTTCCCCTTTTGTTCCCCCTTAGAAGGATTATCTTTCTTTTCAAAGGGTTTAGAAGAATTAGAAGAAGAAGGGACGAAAGAAGACGAAGAATTGGTTTTATTAGGGCCGAATTTTCCCCCATATGATTTCTTTTCATCCAATTCATGCCTTTCAAATTTTAAAGCCAATCGACACACATCATCAAAAGTGCTATATTTCGACACATCAACCTTTCTAGCAATAGATTTATTAAGTCCATTAACAAACCTAGCAATTTTCTCTTGTTCGACTTCATCAACATCACAAATCAAACATAACTTGTCAAATTCAACCATATAATCATGCACACTTGCCACATCTTGAGTCAAAGAGTTCTTTCTCATGTATTGCCTTTGAATAAAGTCACTAGGAACAAACTTTTCATGCAATTTCCTCTTAAGCTTAGTCCAACTTTTAAGCTTAGGTTTCCCAAGTCTCGCCCTTTTTGCCTTTAGACTCTCTAACCAAATTCCAGCATACTTAGTTAGTCTAATGGTGGCAATTTTAAACACAAATTTTCTCAAGTTGACGAATCCATTCAAGTAAATCCTCAGGACTAGAATCACCAGTTAAGTCATCTAGTTTAATCCCCCTATCATTATCATAAGTCGGTTTAACCACGTGAACCTCTTCAACATCAGATTCATAGTCAATGTGATTAGGGTTGTTTTTATTGTTCACTTTACCCGCAAGAATATTATGAGCTACTGTTAATTTTTCCGTTTTCTCCTTTTCCTCAATTAAAGTGTTATGGAGTTTCTCAATAAGAGCTTTTATTTCAGCCAATTCCGACATTATAACTAAAATAAGATGCTACGTCACGGAAGAAATAGCAAGCCACAACCACACAAAACCCCAATTAAGGATCGACAAAGTAGAAGCACTTACCAATGAAAGAAGAATCCCTTCTATCCTCACCTTCCTGGAAAAATCTGATACCAACTGATATGATTGCACGTCCAAAGAGTTGAATGAGCAACCAAATTCCGAGCAAAGGTTCGAACTTGAAGAACTAGTGAAGTCCGAAAATTTATGTCTTAAGTCGCCGGATATGATAATTAAAATAATCACTCCTGAATATTTTAATTAACTCTTAATCTCACTTACACCACTCCTGGAATAAAGTAGATTAAACACTAAGTAAATAATTCACTCCTGAAAATTACTCAATGGCCGAAATAATTGTAAAGTACAATTAATTCAATAACAAAGTTTTATGTAAATCTCACATGCCTTTGATGATAGCATGGAACTATTATTTATAATAATAAAAATAAACTTGTCCTTCAAGGACTTACAAGGGGCCGAAAATCAGCTCAAGTAAATAAGGAAAAATTCCTAAACTTCTCACATCCTAATCCCTTGATTCTAGGAGAGAATAAAGGAGTAAATAAGGAAACTCCAAATCAGCCCCTAACTCTCCTCACACGCCTAACACACTTAAGGAAACCAAGAAATAAGGAAACTCAAGGAACATTACAACTCAATGACAACTTGCAACCTTGGAGCACAAGGAGCCTACTCCACACGCCTAAGACACGCCTAAAATGGAACGAAATAAGGCAACTGAATTTCGCACCTTTATTTGCTGAATTTTAAAAACTTAATTAAATAACTAAGACTCTAGAAATGGTGTCACCTTCATGCTTCATCCATGGACTCATCGTCCCACTTAAGAAATGACACAAATGAGGAGCTTGAAGTTAACTTGAAACCGAACACTTCAAGGACTAGACAAATAGGATCATTTGGAGCTTGACCTTGACCTTGACTTGTATCACTAATTGAATCAAATAACACTCAAATGCATTCAACAAATCTAATTGAACTAAATAAAACTCAAATGCATTCAACAAAGCTAATTGAATCAAATGAAACTCAAATGCATTCAACAAAGCTAATTGAATCAAATGAAACTCAAATGCATTCAACAAAGCTAATTGAATCAAATGAAAGTCAAATGAAGGCAAACAAAGCTAATTGAATCAAATGAAACTCAAATGCATTCAACAAAGCTAATTGAATCAAATGAAAGTCAAATGAAGTCAAACAAAGCTAATTGAATCAAATGAAACTCAAATGCATTCAACAAAGCTAATTGAATCAAATGAAACTCAAATGCATTCAACAAAGCTAATTGAATCAAATGAAAGTCAAATGAAGGCAAACAAAGCTAATTGAAACAAATGAAACTCAAATGCATTCAACAAAGCTAATTGAATCAAATGAAGCTCAAATGCATTCAACAAAGCTAATTGAATCAAATGAAACTCAAATGCATTCAACAAAGCTAATTGAATCAAAATAAAGTCAAATGAAGTTAAACAAAGCTAATTGAATCAAATGAAAGTCAACTGAAGTCAAATATAGCTAATAGAATCAAATGAAACTCAAATGCATCCAACAAAGCTAATTGAATCAAATGAAAGTCAAATGAAGTCAAACATTGCTAAATAAATCAAATGAAAATCAAATGCATTCAAAAAAGCTAATTGAATCAAATGAAACTCAAATGCATTCAACAAAGCTAATTGAATCAAATGAACCTCATATGCATTCAACAAAGCTAATTGAATCAAATGAAGCTCAAATGCATTCAACAAAGCTAATTGAATCAAATGAAAATCAAATGCATTCAACAAAGCTAATAGAATCAAATGAAACTCAAATGCATTCAACAAAGCTAATTGAATCAAATGAAACTCAAATGCATTCAACAAAGCTAATTGAATCAAATTAAAGTCAAATGAAGTTAAATAAAGCTAATTGAATCAAATGAAAATAAATGCATTCAACAAAGCTAATTGAATCAAATGAAACTCAAATGCATTCAACAAAGCTAATTGAATCAAATGAACCTCAAATGCATTCAACAAAGCTAATTGAATCAAATGAAGCTCAAATGCATTCAACAAAACTAATTGAATCAAATGAAACTCAAATGCATTCAACAAAGCTAATAGAATCAAATGAACCTCAAATGCATTCAACAAAGCTAATTGAATCAAATGAAAGTCAACTGAAGTCAAACATAGCTAATAGAATCAAATGAAACTCAAATGCATTCAACAAAGCTAATAGAATCAAATAAAACTCAAATGCATTTAACAAAGCTAATTGAATCAAATGAAAGTCAAATGAAGGCAAACAAAGCTAATTGAATCAAATGAAACTCAAATGCATTCAACAAAACTAATTGAATCAAATGAAGCTCAAATGCATTCAACAAAGCTAATTGAATCAAATAAAACTCAAAATGCATTCAACAAAGCTAATTAAATCAAATGAAACTCAAATGCATTCAACAAAGCTAATTGAATCAAATGAAACTCAAATGCATTCAACAAAGCTAATTGAATCAAATGAAACTCAAATGCATTCAACAAAGCTAATTGAATCAAATGAAAGTCAAACATGGCTAAATAAATCAAATGAAAATCAAATGCATTCAACAAAGCTAATTGAATTAAAAGAAGTCAAATGAAGTCAAACATAGCTAAATGACACTCAAATGCATTCAACAAAGCTAATTGAATCAAATAACACTCAAATGCATTCAACAAAGCTAATTGAATCAAATGAAACTCAAATGCATTCAACAAAGCTAATTGAATCAAATGAAACTCAAATGCATTCAACAAAGCTAATTGAATCAAATGAAACTCAAATGCATTCAACAAAGCTAATTGAATCAAATGAAACTCAAATGCATTCAACAAAGCTAATTGAATCAAATGAAACTCAAATGCATTCAACAAAGCTAATTGAATCAAAATAAAGTCAAATGAAGTTAAACAAAGCTAATTGAATCAAATGAAAGTCAAATGAAGTCAAACATTGCTAAATAAATCAAATGAAAATCAAATGCATTCAACAAAGCTAATTGAATCAAATGAAACTCAAATGCATTCAACAAAGCTAATTGAATCAAATGAACCTCATATGCATTCAACAAAGCTAATTGAATCAAATGAAGCTCAAATGCATTCAACAAAGCTAATTGAATCAAATGAAAATCAAATGCATTCAACAAAGCTAATAGAATCAAATGAAACTCAAATGCATTCAACAAAGCTAATTGAATCAAATGAAACTCAAATGCATTCAACAAAGCTAATTGAATCAAATTAAAGTCAAATGAAGTTAAATAAAGCTAATTGAATCAAATGAAACATAAATGCATTCAACAAAGCTAATTGAATCAAATGAAACTCAAATTCATTCAACAAAGCTAATTGAATCAAATGAACCTCAAATGCATTCAACAAAGCTAATTGAATCAAATGAAACTCAAATGCATTCAACAAAGCTAATTGAATCAAATGAAACTCAAATGCATTCAACAAAGCTAATTGAATCAAATGAAACTCAAATGCATTCAACAAAGCTAATTGAATCAAATGAAACTCAAATGCATTCAACAAAGCTAATTGAATCAAATGAAACTCAAATGCATTCAACAAATCTAATTAAACTAAATGAAACTCAAATGCATTCAACAAAGCTAATTGAATCAAATGAAACTCAAATGCATTCAACAAAGCTAATTGAATCAAATGAACCTCAAATGCATTCAACAAAGCTAATTGAATCAAATGAAACTCAAATGCATTCAACAAAGCTAATTGAATCAAATAAAACTCAAATGCATTCAACAAAGCTAATAGAATCAAATGAAACTCAAATGCATTCAACAAAGCTAATAGATACAAATGAAACTCAAATGCATTCAACAAAGCTAATTGAATCAAATGAAACTCAAATGAAGTCAAACATAGCTAATAGAATCAAATGAAACTCAAATGCATTCAACAAAGCTAATAGAATCAAATAAAACTCAAATGCATTCAACAAAGCTAATTGAATCAAATGAAAGTCAAATGAAGTCAAACAAAGCTAATTGAATCAAATGAAACTCAAATGCATTCAACAAAGCTAATTGAATCAAATGAACCTCAAATGCATTCAACAAAGCTAATTGAATCAAATGAAGCTCAAATGCATTCAACAAAGCTAATTGAATCAAATGAAACTCAAATGCATTCAACAAAGCTAATTGAATCAAATGAAACTCAAATGCATTCAACAAAGCTAATTGAATCAAATGAAACTCAAATGCATTCAACAAAGCTAATTGAATCAAATGAAAGTCAAATGAAGTTAAACAAAGCTAATTGAATCAAATGAAACTCAAATGCATTCAACAAAGCTAATTGAATCAAATAAAACTCAAATGCATTCAACAAAGCTAATTGAATCAAATGAAAATCAAATGCATTCAACAAAGCTAATTGAATCAAATGAACATCAAATGCATTCAACACAGCTAATTGAATCAAATGAAGGCCAAATGCATTCAACAAAACTAATTGAATCAAATGAAACTCAAATGCATTCAACAAAGCTAATTGAATCAAATGAACCTCAAATGCATTCAACAAAGCTAATTGAATCAAATGAAAGTCAAATCGAAGTCAAACATAGCTAATTGAATCAAATGAAACTCAAATGCATTCAACAAAGCTAATAGAATCAAATAAAACTCAAATGCATTTAACAAAGCTAATTGAATCAAATGAAAGTCAAATGAAGGCAAACAAAGCTAATTGAATCAAATGAAACTCAAATGCATTCAACAAAACTAATTGAATCAAATGAAGCTCAAATGCATTCAACAAAGCTAATTGAATCAAATAAAACTCAAAATGCATTCAACAAAGCTAATTAAATCAAATGAAACTCAAATGCATTCAACAAAGCTAATTGAATCAAATGAAACTCAAATGCATTCAACAAAGCTAATTGAATCAAATGAAAGTCAAACATGGCTAAATAAATCAAATGAAAATCAAATGAAAATCAAATGCATTCAACAAAGCTAATTGAATTAAATGAAGTCAAATGAAGTCAAACATAGCTAAATGACACTCAAATGCATTCAACAAAGCTAATTGAATCAAATAACACTCAAATGCATTCAACAAAGCTAATTGAATCAAATGAAACTCAAATGCATTCAACAAAGCTAATTGAATCAAATGAAACTCAAATGCATTCAACAAAGCTAATTGAATCAAATGAAACTCAAATGCATTCAACAAAGCTAATTGAATCAAATGAAACTCAAATGCATTCAACAAAGCTAATTGAATCAAAATGAAACTCAAATGCATTTCAACAAAGCTAATTGAATCAAATGAAAGTCAAATGAAGTCAAACAAAGCTAAATAAATCAAATGAAAATCAAATGCATTCAAAAAAGCTAATTGAATCAAATGAAACTCAAATGCATTCAACAAAGCTAATTGAATCAAATGAACCTCAAATGCATTCAACAAAGCTAATTGAATCAAATGAAACTCAAATGCATTCAACAAAGCTAATTGAATCAAATGAAACTCAAATGCATTCAAACATAGCTAATTGAATCAAATGAAACTCAAATGCATTCAACAAAGCTAATTGAATCAAATGAACCTCAAATGCATTCAACAAAGCTAATTGAATCAAATGAAACTCAAATGCATTCAACAAAGCTAATTGAATCAAATGAAACTCAAATGCATTCAACAAAGCTAATTGAATCAAATGAAACTCAAATGCATTCAACAAAGCTAATTGAATCAAATGAAACTCAAATGCATTCAACAAAGCTAATTGAATCAAATGAAAGTCAAATGAATTCAACAAAGCTAATTGAATCAAATGAAACTCAAATGCATTCAACAAAGCTAATTAAATCAAATGAAACTCAAATGCATTCAACAAAGCTAATTGAATCAAATGAAACTCAAATGCATTCAACAAAGCTAATTGAATCAAATGAAACTCAAATGCATTCAACAAAGCTAATTGAATCAAATGAAACTCAAATGCATTCAACAAAGCTAATAGAATCAAATGAAACTCAAATGCATTCAACAAAGCTAATTGAATCAAATGAAAGTCAAATGAAGGTCAAACAAAGCTAATTGAATCAAATGAAACTCAAATGCATTCAACAAAGCTAATTGAATCAAATGAAACTCAAATGCATTCAACAAAGCTAATTGAATCAAATGAAACTCAAAATGCATTCAAACAAAGCTAATTGAATCAAATGAAACTCAAATGCATTCAACAAAGCTAATTGAATCAAATGAAACTCAAATGCATTCAACAAAGCTAATTGAATCAAATAAAACTCAAAATGCATTCAACAAAGCTAATTAAATCAAATGAAACTCAAATGCATTCAACAAAGCTAATTGAATCAAATGAAACTCAAATGCATTCAACAAAGCTAATTGAATCAAGTGAAACTCAAATGCATTCAACAAAGCTAATTGAATCAAATGAAAGTCAAACATGGCTAAATGAATCAAATGAAAATCAAATGAAAATCAAATGCATTCAACAAAGCTAATTGAATCAAATGAAGTCAAATGAAGTCAAACATAGCTAAATGACACTCAAATGCATTCAACAAAGCTAATTGAATCAAATAACACTCAAATGCATTCAACAAAGCTAATTGAATCAAATGAAACTCAAATGCATTCAACAAAGCTAATTGAATCAAATGAAACTCAAATGCATTCAACAAAGCTAATTGAATCAAATGAAACTCAAATGCATTCAACAAAGCTAATTGAATCAAATGAAACTCAAATGCATTCAACAAAGCTAATTGAATCAAATGAAACTCAAATGCATTCAAAAAAAGCTAATTGAATCAAATGAAACTCAAATGCATTCAACAAAGCTAATTGAATCAAATAAAACTCAAATGCATTCAACAAAGCTAATTGAATCAAATGAAAGTCAAATGAAGGCAAACAAAGCTAATTGAATCAAATGAAACTCAAATGCATTCAACAAAGCTAATTGAATCAAATGAAACTCAAATGCATTCAACAAAGCTAATTGAATCAAATGAAACTCAAATGCATTCAACAAAGCTAATTGAATCAAATGAAACTCAAATGCATTCAACAAAGCTAATTGAATCAAATGAAACTCAAATGCATTCAACAAAGCTAATTGAATCAAATGAAACTCAAATGCATTCAACAAAGCTAATTGAATCAAATTAAAGTCAAATGAAGTTAAACAAAGCTAATTGAATCAAATGAAACTCAAATGCATTCAACAAAGCTAATTGAATCAAATGAAACTCAAATGCATTCAACAAAGCTAATTGAATCAAATGAAACTCAAATGCATTCAACAAAGCTAATTGAATCAAATGAAACTCAAATGCATTCAACAAAGCTAATTGAATCAAATGAAACTCAAATGCATTCAACAAAGCTAATTGAATCAAATGAAACTCAAATGCATTCAACAAAGCTAATTGAATCAAATGAAACTCAAATGCATTCAACAAAGCTAATTGAATCAAATGAAACTCAAATGCATTCAACAAAGCTAATTGAATCAAATGAAAGTCAAACATGGCTAAATGAATCAAATGAAAATCAAATAACACAAATGCATTCATCAAAGCTAATTGAGTCAAATGAAACTCAAATGCATTCAACAAAGCAAATTGAATCAAATTAAACTCAAATGCATTCAACAAAGCTAATTGAATCAAATGAAACTCAAATGCATTCAACAAAGCTAATTGAATCAAATGAAACTCAAATGCATTCAACAAAGCTAATTGAATCAAATGAAACTCAAATGCATTCAAACAAAGCTAATTGAATCAAATGAAACTCAAATGCATTCAACAAAGCTAATTGAATCAAATGAAACTCAAATGCATTCAACAAAGCTAATTGAATCAAATGAAAGTCAAATGAAATCAAACAAAGCTAATTGAATCAAATGAAACTTAAATGCATTCAACAAAGCTAATTGAATCAAATGAACCTCAAATGCATTCAACAAAGCTAATTGAATCAAATGAAACTCAAATGCATTCAACAAAGCTAATTGAATCAAATGAAACTCAAATGCATTCAACAAAGCTAATTGAATCAAATGAAACTCAAATGCATTCAACAAAGCTAATTGAATCAAATGAAACTCAAATGCAGTCAAACAAAGCTAATTGAATCAAATGAAACTCAAATGCATTCAACAAAGCTAATAGAATCAAATAAAACTCAAATGCATTTAACAAAGCTAATTGAATCAAATGAAACTCAAATGAAGGCAAACAAAGCTAATTGAATCAAATGAAACTCAAATGCATTCAACAAAGCTAATTGAATCAAATGTTAATCAAATGAAGCTCAAATGCATTCAACAAAGCTAATTGAATCAAATGAAACCTCAAAATGCATTTAACAAAGCTAATTAAATCAAATGAAACTCAAATGCATTCAACAAAGCTAATTGAATCAAATGAAACTCAAATGCATTCAACAAAGCTAATTGAATCAAATGAAACTCAAATGCATTCAACAAAGCTAATTGAATCAAAATAAAGTCAAATGAAGTTACACAAAGCTAATTGAATCAAATGAAACTCAAATGCATTCAACAAAGCTAATTGAATCAAATGAAACTCAAATGCATTCAACAAAGCTAATTGAATCAAATGAAACTCAAATGCATTCAACAAAGCTAATTGAATCTAATGAAACTCAAATGCATTCAACAAAGCTAATTGAATCAAATGAAACTCAAATGCATTCAACAAAGTTCATCAAAGCTAATTGAGTCAAATGAATCTCAAATGCATTCAACAAAGCTAATTAAATCAAATGAAACTCAAATGCATTCAACAAAGCTAATTGAATCAAATGAAACTCAAATGCATTCAACAAAGCTAATTGAATCAAATGAAACTCAAATGCATTCAACAAAGCTAATTGAATCAAATGAAAGTCAAAGCATGGCTAAATGAATCAAATGAAAATCAAATGCATTCAACAAAGCTAATTGAATCAAATGAAGTCAAATGAAGTCAAACATAGCTAAATGACACTCAAATGCATTCAACAAAGCTAATTGAATCAAATAAAACTCAAATGCATTCAACAAAGCTAATTGAATCAAATGAAACTCAAATGCATTCAACAAAGCTAATTGAGTCAAATGAAACTCAAATGCATTCAACAAAGCTAATTGAATCAAATGAAACTCAAATGCATTCAACAAAGCTAATTGAGTCAAATGAAACTCAAATGCATTCAACAAAGCTAATTGAATCAAATTAAACTCAAATGCATTCATCAAAGCTAATTGAATCAAATGAAATTCAAATGCATTCAACAAACCTAATTGAACTAAATGAAACTCAAATGCATTCAGCAAAGCTAATTGAATCAAATGAAACTCAAATGCATTCAACAAAGCTAATTGAATCAAATGAAACTCAAATGCATTCAACAAAGCTAATTGAATCAAATGAACCTCAAATGCATTCAACAAAACTAATTGAATAAAATGAAGCTCAAATGCATTCAACAAAGCTAATTGAATCAAATGAAACTCAAATGCATTCAACAAAGCTAATTGAATCAAATAAAACTCAAATGCATTTAACAAAGTGATATGAATTTGAAGTCCGAAAAATCCAATGTATACCCTAGAATCTAAGTGACGTTTTTATGGTGTTTTATGATTGAAAATTAAGAAATAAGGAGTAAAACAAACAAAGATAGGCTAAAACAAACAAAGATAGGCTCTTGTTCCCACGAGAACTAGAGGATCTCTCACCAACCTCGATTAGGAGATGCACACAAACCACGATTTGTATGTTCTTGGTACGACGACCAAATATTCAATGCAACAAGCACTCGAATTCTTTTTCTCAAAATCACTCTAAATCTCTCGATTTTCTTTTATTAACTTAGGCGCCTATTTATAAGGCTAGGAGCAACAACCAATTCCTTGCCCTCCAAGACTTTACATCTCACGCCCTACTAGTAGTAATTTAGGAAAGTTTCCCCTAAACCAAAGCCTAGAATCTAGCCTTATTTTAAGGAAACAAAAAGCTTTAAGGAAAGAGATGCAACACTTTCCTTAAATAAGAAAACCACACTAGCAGCCAGCCTAGGGCATTCCCTTGCACGCCTTACAACTCAAGGAACACTAGACTTTCCTAAAATACAACCATGACAAAACCTTCTAATGCACCGAAATTTCATTAAGTATTTTCGGATTTATTAAGCTTAAACAACTCAACTAACTTAACTAACAAAATAAAATGACATATTTTTGGTCACATGTAAAACCTCTACTTCAAGAGTAAAGTAAAACCATGCAGCAATTCTAATAAAGCAAATAAAGATAGTTGGTGAAGTAATCCATGCACGTATCTTGCATCATTCTCCCCCTCTTGAAAAAAAAAACTTGTCTCAAGTTTTGATGTAACCAAGCAATCATCCACGTACGATAACCATGAACCATAAGAACAAGTACACGGAAGAGAAATAGAAGTGGAATCCATGAGGTTTGTGGATGTGTATGATCATGACAAAAATCAGTAGAAGATGCCGCATATTGTTGTACCCAACGCTCTTTTGTAGCTTTCTTCGCACATGGAATAACAAAGATTGGAAATTTGATGGTTGTACAAGCCAAAGATCCAGTTTTGAATCCATATTCAACATGAGAAACTTCAAAGATCAAATCTTTATCCTTAGAACAAGAAAAAGTTTCAATCTTTTCTTCAACTTCAACATGAGAAGGTTGTGTAGCACTTGCTTCCAATGTATGGCATGGAGAATATTCGACGGGTTTAATAATTTCAGCAAAAAGATCATGTAAAACATTCCCTAATCCTTCACGGAGTGCTTTTACAATTTTAGAACGACCCAAGGGTTGTATGTATAACCTCTCACGAAGCTCATCACATGGTAAATCAAATATATCCATACGAACCAAACAACAACAACCAACTGCAATATTTCCAAGAAACTGCCAAGAAATTTCACTTAAAGTTCGAAGTTTAAAACCTAAGTAAAACACATCGAAATTTCATGAAATTTTAACACAAGATATCCCTATGTGTCCGGAACACTCGACCAAACTTTCATCAACAAATACCCAACCAATTGTTTGCAGTTTCAATTCATCAAAAACTGGGTTTTGCCCAATTATCAAAAACTTGTTCGACTAAATAGGAAAATTTATTCAAAAATTATGAAACTTTCCAGTATTAAACTAGACAAAAATTAGTCCAATTTTAAGCCAAGAAACTCTCAAAAATTCGTTATATGCTAGGAGAACGAGTTTCCTAAAGTTTACCTTAGAACCGATTGAATCTGCCAGAAAGTTTATGCAAATGTTTCTAGTTGCTGTGACTTTGTTACGGATTGAAATACGCTGAAATTTTGACACAACAATCTTCGTGAAGTCTAGTTTATCCACACAAAATTTCACAACAATCCGCCTTCTCATGCGCCCTCATGCTCTTCTACAACCTTGCTGCTCTGATACCAAACTGATATGAATTTGAAGTCCGAAAAAATCCAATGTATACCCTAGAATCTAAGTGACGTTTTTATGGTGTTTTATGATTGAAAATTAAGAAATAAGGAGTAAAACAAACAAAGATAGGCTAAAACAAACAAAGATAGGCTCTTGTTCCCACGAGAACTAGAGGATCTCTCACCAACCTCGATTAGGAGATGCACACAAACCACGATTTGTATGTTCTTGGTACGACGACCAAATATTCAATGCAACAAGCACTCGAATTCTTTTTCTCAAAATCACTCATAAATCTCGATTTTCTTTATTAACTTAGGCGCCTATTTATAAGGCTAGAGAGCAACAACCAACTCCTTGCCCTCCAAGACTTTACATCTCACGCCCTACTAGTAGTAATTTAGGAAAGTTTCCCCTAAACCAAAGCCTAGAATCTAGCCTTATTTTAAGGAAACAAAAAGCTTTAAGGAAAGAGATGCAACACTTTCCTTAAATAAGAAAACCACACTACAGCAGCAGCTAGGGCATTCCCTTGCACGCCTTACAACTCAAGGAACACTAGACTTTCCTAAAATACAACCATGACAAAACCTTCTAATGCACCGAAATTTCATTAAGTATTTTCGGATTTATTAAGCTTAAACAACTCAACTAACTTAACTAACAAAATAAAATGACATATTTTTGGTCACATGTAAAACCTCTACTACAAGAGTAAAGTAAAACCATGCAACAATTCTAATAAAGCAAATAAAGATAGTTGGTGAAGTAATCCATGCACGTATCTTGCATCACAAAGCTAATTGAATCAAATGAAAGTCAAATGAAGGCAAACAAAGCTAATTGAATCAAATGAAACTCAAATGCATTCAACAAAACTAATTGAATCAAATGAAGCTCAAATGCATTCAGCAAAGCTAATTGAATCAAATAAAACTCAAAATGCATTCAACAAAGCTAATTAAATCAAATGAAACTCAAATGCATTCAACAAAGCTAATTGAATCAAATGAAACTCAAATGCATTCAACAAAGCTAATTGAATCAAATGAAACTCAAATGCATTCAACAAAGCTAATTGAATCAAATGAAAGTCAAATGAAATCAAACATTGCTAAATGAATCAAATGAAAATCAAATGCATTCAAAAAAGCTAATTGAATCAAATGAAACTCAAATGCATTCAACAAAGCTAATTGAATCAAATGAACCTCATATGCATTCAACAAAGCTAATTGAATCAAATGAAGCTCAAATGCATTCAACAAAGCTAATTGAATCAAATGAAAATCAAATGCATTCAACAAAGCTAATAGAATCAAATGAAACTCAAATGCATTCAACAAAGCTAATTGAATCAAATGAAACACAAATGCATTCAACAAAGCTAATTGAATCAAATGAAACTCAAATACATTCAACAAAGCTAATTGAATCAAATGAAAATCAAATGCATTCAACAAAGCTAATTGAATCAAATGAAGTCAAATGAAGTCAAACATAGCTAAATGACACTCAAATGCATTCAACAAAGCTAATTGAATCAAATAACTCTCAAATGCATTCAACAAATCTAATTGATTCAAATGAAACTCAAATGCATTCAACAAAGCTAATAAAATCAAATGAAACTCAAATGCATTCAACAAAGCTAATTGAATCAAATGAAAGTCAAATGAAGTCAAACATAGCTAATAGAATCAAATGAAACTCAAATGCATCCAACAATGCTAATTGAATCAAATGAAAGTCAAATGAAATCAAACATTGCTAAATGAATCAAATAAAAATCTAATGCTTTCAAAAAAGCTAATTGAATCAAATGAACCTCAAATGCATTCAACAAAGCTAATTGAATCAAATGAAGCTCAAATGCATTCAACAAAGCTAATTGAATCAAATGAACCAGAAAATGCATTCAACAAAGCTAATAGAATCAAATGAAACTGAAATGCATTCAACAAAGCTAATTGAATCAAATGAAAGTCAAATGAAGTCAAACATAGCTAATAGAATCAAATCAAACTCAAATGCATTCAACAAAGCTAATAGAATCAAATAAAACTCAAATGCATTCAACAAAACTAATTGAATCAAATGAAGCTCAAATGCATTCAGCAAAGCTAATTGAATCAAATAAAACTCAAAATGCATTCAACTGAGCTAGTTAAATCAAATGAAACTCAAATGCATTCAACAAAGCTAATTGAATCAAATGAAACTCAAATGCATTCAACAAAGCAAATTGAATCAAGTGAAACTCAAATGCATTCAACAAAGCTAATTGAATCAAATGAAATTTAAACACGGCTAAATGAATCAAATGAAAATCAAATGCATTCAACAAAGCTAATTGAATCAAATAACACTCAAATGCATTCAACAAAGCTAATTGAATCAAATGAAACTCAAATGCATTCAACAAAGCTAATAGAACCAAATGAAATTCAAATGCATTCAACAAAGCTAATTGAATCAAATGAAAGTCAAATGAAATCAAACATTGCTAATTGAATCAAATGAAAATCAAATGCATTCAAAAAAGCTAATTGAATCAAATGAACCTCAAATGCATTCAACAAAGCTAATAGAATCAAATGAACCTCATATGCATTCAACAAAGCTAATTGAATCAAATGAAGCTCAAATGCATTCAACAAAGCTAATTGAATCAAGTGAAACTCAAATGCATTCAACAAAGCTAATTAAATCAATTGAAAGTCAAACATGGCTAAATGAATCAAATGATAATCAAATGAAAATCAAATGCATTCAACAAAGCTAATTGAATTAAATGAAGTCAAATGAAGTCAAACATAGCTAAATGACACTCAAATGCATTCAACAAAACTAATTGAATCAAATGAAGCTCAAATGCATTCAGCAAAGCTAATTGAATCAAATAAAACTCAAAATGCATTCAACAGAGCTAATTAAATCAAATGAAACTCAAATGCATTCAACAAAGCTAATTGAATCAAATGAAACTCAAATGCATTCAACAAAGCTAATTGAATCAAGTAAAACTCAAATGCATTCAACAAAGCTAATTGAATCAAATGAAAGTCAAACACGGCTAAATGAATCAAATGAAAATCAAATGCATTCAACAAAGCTAATTGAATCAAATGAAGTCAAATGAAGTTAAACATAGCTAAATGACACTCAAATGCATTCAACAAAGCTAATTGAATCAAATAACACTCAAATGCATTCAACAAAGCTAATTGAATCAAATGAAACTCAAATGCATTCAACAAAGCTAATAGAATCAAATGAAATTCAAATGCATTCAACAAAGCTAATTGAATCAAATGAAACTCAAATGCATTCAACAAAGCTAATTGAATCAAAATAAAGTCAAATGAAGTTAAACAAAGCTAATTGAATCAAATGAAAGTCAAATGAAGTCAAATATAGCTAATAGAATCAAATGAAACTCAAATGCATCCAACAAAGCTAATTGAATCAAATGAAAGTCAAATGAAATCAAACCTTGCTAATTGAATCAAATGAAAACCAAATGCATTCAAAAAAGCTAATTGAATCAAATGAACCTCAAATGCATTCAACAAAGCTAATTGAATCAAATGAACCTCAAATGCATTCAACAAAGCTAATTGAATCAAATAAAGCTCAAATGCATTCAACAAAGCTAATTGAATCAAGTGAAACTCAAATGCATTCAACAAAGCTAATTGAATCAAATGAAAGTCAAACATGGCTAAATGAATCAAATGATAATCAAATGAAAATCAAATGCATTCAACAAAGCTAATTGAATTAAATGAAGTCAAATGAAGTCAAACATAGCTAAATGACACTCAAATGCATTCAACAAAGCTAATTGAATCAAATAACACTCAAATGCATTCAACAAATCTAATTGAATCAAATGAAACTCAAATGCATTCAACAAAGCTAATAGAATCAAATGAAACTCAAATGCATTCAACAAAGCTAATTGAATCAAATGAAAGTCAACTGAAGTCAAACATAGCTAATAGAATCAAATGAAACTCAAATGCATCCAACAAAGCTAATTGAATCAAATGAAAGTCAAATGAAATCAATCATTGCTAAATGAATCAAATGAAAATCAAATGCTTTCAAAAAAGCTAATTGAATCAAATGAACCTCAAATGCATTCAACAAAGCTAATTGAATCAAATGAAGCTCAAATGCATTCAACAAAGCTAATTGAATCAAATGAACCTCAAATGCATTCAACAAAGCTAATAGAATCAAATGAAACTCAAATGCATTCAACAAAGCTAATTGAATCAAATGAAAGTCAAATGAAGTCAAACATAGCTAATAGAATCAAATGAAACTCAAATGCATTCAACAAAGCTAATAGAATCAAATATAACTCAAATGCATTTAACAAAGCTAATTTAATCAAATGAAAGTCAAATGAAGGCAAACAAAGCTAATTGAATCAAATTAAACTCAAATGCATTCAACAAAACTAATTGAATCAAATGAAGCTCAAATGCATTCAGCAAAGCTAATTGAATCAAATAAACCTCAAAATGCATTCAACAAAGCTAATTAAATCAAATGAAACTCAAATGCATTCAACAAAGCTAATTGAATCAAATGAAACTCAAATGCATTCAACAAAGCTAATTGAATCAAATGAAACTCAAATGCATTCAACAAAGCTAATTGAATCAAAATAAAGTCAAATGAAGTTAAACAAAGCTAATTGAATTAAATGAAACTCAAATGCATTCAACAAAGCTAATTGAATCAAATGAAACTCAAATGCATTCAACAAAGCTAATTGAATCAAATGAAACTCAAATGCATTCAACAAAGCTAATTTAATAAAATGAAACTCAAATGCATTCAACAAAGCTAATTGAATCAAATGAAACTCAAATGCATTCAACAAAGCTAATTGAATCAAATGAAAGTCAAATGAAGGCAAACAAAGCTAATTGAATCAAATTAAACTCAAATGCATTCAACAAAACTAATTGAATCAAATGAAGCTTAAATGCATTCAGCAAAGCTAATTGAATCAAATAAACCTCAAAATGCATTCAACAGAGCTAATTAAATCAAATGAAACTCAAATGCATTCAACAAAGCTAATTGAATCAAATGAAACTCAAATGCATTCAACAAAGTTAATTGAATCAAATGAAACTCAAATGCATTCAACAAAGCTAATTGAATCAAAATAAAGTCAAATGAAGTTAAACAAAGCTAATTGAATCAGATGAAACTCAAATGCATTCAACAAAGCTAATTGAATCAAATGAAACTCAAATGCATTCAACAAAGCTAATTGAATCAAATGAAAGTCAAATGAAGGCAAACAAAGCTAATTTAATAAAGTGAAACTCAAATGCATTCAACAAAGCTAATTGAATCAAATGAAACTCAAATGCATTCAACAAAGCTAATTGAATCAAATGAAGCTCAAATGCATTCAACAAAGCTAATT
Source organism: Beta corolliflora (assembly GCA_947648045.1). NCBI lineage: Eukaryota > Viridiplantae > Streptophyta > Magnoliopsida > Caryophyllales > Amaranthaceae > Beta > Beta corolliflora. The sequence continues at coordinate 57,830 of CANSZD010002663.1, forward strand.
GAATCAAATGAACCTCAAATGCATTCAACAAAGCTAATTGAATCAAATGAAAGTCAAATGAAGTCAAACATAGCTAATAGAATCAAATGAAACTCAAATGCATTCAACAAAGCTAATAGAATGAAATAAAACTCAAATGCATTTAACAAAGCTAATTGAATCAAATGAAAGTCAAATGAAGGCAAACAAAGCTAATTGAATCAAATTAAACTCAAATGCATTCAACAAAACTAATTGAATCAAATGAAGCTCAAATGCATTCAGCAAAGCTAATTGAATCAAATAAACCTCAAAATGCATTCAACAGAGCTAATTAAATCAAATGAAACTCAAATGCATTCAACAAAGCTAATTGAATCAAATGAAACTCAAATGCATTCAACAAAGTTAATTGAATCACATGAAACTCAAATGCATTCAACAAAGCTAATTGAATCAAATAAAAGTCAAATGAAGGCAAACAAAGCTAATTTAATAAAATGAAACTCAAATTGATGTGGACGTGATTCCACTCTTTAGTGAAGTTTTCAAAATCCCAAGAATCTTGAAAGAAAGATTGGTTCTTGATGGTTTCTTGGTTGAATCTTTGGGTACACAAACTCGAATAATACTAGAACAAAAGGATAGTACTATTTGATTGAACACTCCTGAACTATCAAATAGGGTTTTGATTCAATTAGGTCTCTCCTAGCCTAATTAATCAAGCACTAAATCCAAATCACTCCCGAATTGAATTCAATGGTTTTTAAACACACTCAAACCACTCCTGGAATTAAGTTGTTTAACACTAACTAATAAACACTCCGAATATTAATTAATGGTTTGTAAGCAATTAAACTCACGAAATAAACTTTCATAAACTCATAATCTCTGTTTTATTAATGATCGAAAAAAAACCTTATATAGGCATTGCAAATACCTAATTATACTAGGACTAGAAAACATAAAAGATAACAAAGAAATAACAAACTCCTAAACCAAGTAGAACAAACTCAACTTGGCGTCTACTAATTAGACTCCTATTAAAGATATAACTCTACTCCAATTAGATACCTAATCCAACTAGGATTTGGATTTCTAACTCAACTAGAATTTATAAGCTATTATACTCCTAACGAAATTAGGAGTTCTAATCCTACTAGGATTAGGATTTTAAGAGTCCTATTCCTACTAGAACTAGGAAAACAACACAAATCCTAACGAGAACTAGGATTTGTAGGAAATGACCATCTCTCATATGGATCATTAACAAATAAAATTAACATCAAAACACTATTCACAACCTTCAATTGTAAGATGATCCAAGCCCAATAATTCATAAGATCCACTAATTTGGTTATCTTCAATCTTCTCATCGGATCCATATCACAAATGCATTCAACAAAGCTAATTGAATCAAATGAAACTCAATGCATTCAACAAAGCTAATTGAATCAAATGAACCTCAAATGCATTCAACAAAGCTAATTGAATCAAATGAAGCTCAAATGCATTCAACAAAGCTAATCGAATCAAATGAAACTCAAATGCATTCAACAAAGCTAATTGAATCAAATGAAAGTCAAATGAAGTCAAACATAGCTAATAGAATCAAATGAAACTCAAATGCATTCAACAAAGCTAATAGAATGAAATAAAACTCAAATGCATTTAACAAAGCTAATTGAATCAAATGAAAGTCAAATGAAGGCAAACAAAGCTAATTGAATCAAATTAAACTCAAATGCATTCAACAAAACTAATTGAATCAAATGAAGCTCAAATGATGATGTGAATCTAAAAGCACCCCTTCCAAGAGTTGGACGATGTTTTAAACTCAAGAACAAGAACACTCACAAGAACACTTTGTTACTCACGATTTTAGGATAAATGACCAAATCACAAGACAAACTCAATGATTTGGGATCTTAGGCCAGAGACAAGACTCACTCAATCTCCCCTAATCTTATCACTCAAGACTCACTCAAAGTAATAAGGGTTAGTTTCAAACTTGAGACAAACTCAAAGCTAAAACTGAAAACACAAAGGTTTTTACTTCAAAACTCAAAACTGAACTTCTCATACCATATGCTCTCCTTAAATAGGATATTGGAGCAGCAAAAATGATGCCAAAACCCAATAAAACCGTCCTCCCTTTGGACAGGTTTTGGGAGTTACAAACTCCCTTAAAACATGCCCTTTTTCACGCTCATTTAATGAAAGTGTTACAAGAGGTTAAAATCGGCACAATTTATCCTAATTTTGTCGCCTAATCACAAGCCTAATAGCAGCAAAACACAAGCCTAAGATGAGTTTACTTTATGAGTAATCTCATGGTTTTATTACAAGCTAAAAAATAACAACAAAAGCAAATAAAACCCAAACAGAACTTGGGCCTTCAATTTACACGTCCAACTCACGTCCCACTTGATGTTGTTGCTGCAAATTTTGGGTTGAGCTTCATTCATGACATGCAACACTTGAATTCGGCCTAAAAACTTATCCAAATTAAGTGTTTGACCACTTTTTCCGTAAGTTCAGAATGTGAACTTATTGATGGACCTATCAAAGTCCACGAAATGAGCCAAATTGACCGAATTATGGCTGTTAGAAATATAAGTATCAACACTGATAGTTCTAATTCGTCATATAATGCATGGGCTTTTCTTTTGGACCTTGAACTTGCATCAAATGCATTCAAGCAAAGCTAATTGAATCAAATAAACCTCAAAATGCATTCAACAGAGCTAATTAAATCAAATGAAACTCAAATGCATTCAACAAAGCTAATTGAATCAAATGAAACTCAAATGCATTCAACAAAGTTAATTGAATCAAATGAAACTCAAATGCATTCAACAAAGCTAATTGAATCAAAATAAAGTCAAATGAAGTTAAACAAAGCTAATTGAATTAAATGAAACTCAAATGCATTCAACAAAGCTAATTGAATCAAATGAAACTCAAATGCATTCAACAAAGCTAATTGAATCAAATGAAACTCAAATGCATTCAACAAAGCTAATTTAATAAAATGAAACTCAAATGCATTCAACAAAGCTAATTGAATCAAATGAAACTCATTGCATTCAACAAAGCTAATTGAATCAAATGAAGCTCAAATGCATTCAACAAAGCTAATTGAATCAAATGAAGCTCAAATGCATTCAACAAAGCTAATTGAATTAAATGAAGTCAAATGAAGTCAAACATAGCTAAATGACACTCAAATGCATTCAACAAAGCTAATTGAATCAAATGAAACTCAAATGCATTCAACAAAGCTAATAGAATCAAATGAAACTCAAATGCATTCAACAAAGCTAATTGAATCAAATGAAAGTCAACTGAAGTCAAACATAGCTAATAGAATCAAATGAAACTCAAATGCATTCAACAAAGCTAATAGAATCAAATAAAACTCAAATGCATTTAACAAAGCTAATTGAATCAAATGAAAATCAAATGAAGGCAAACAAAGCTAATTGAATCAAATTAAACTCAAATGCATTCAACAAAACTAATTGAATCAAATGAAGCTCAAATGCATTCAGCAAAGCTAATTGAATCAAATAAAACTCAAAATGCATTCAACAGAGCTAATTAAATCAAATGAAACTCAAATGCATTCAACAATGCTAATTGAATCAAATAAACTCAAATGCATTCAACAAAGCTAGTTGATTCAAGTCAAACTTAAATGCATTCAACAAAGCTAATTGAATCAAATGAAAGTCAAACATGTCTAAATAAATCAAATGAAAATAAAATGCATTCAACAAAGCTAATTGAATTAAATGAAGTCAAATGAAGTCAAACATAGCAAAATGACACTCAAATACATTCAACAAAGCTAATTAAATCAAATAACATTCAATGGATTCAACAAAGCTAATTGAATCAAATGAAACTCAAATGCATTCAACAAAGCTAATTGAGTCAAATGAAACTCAAATGCATTCAACCAAGCTAATTGAATCAAATTAAAGACAAATGAAATCAAACATTGCTAAATGAATCAAATGAAAATCAAATGCTTTTAAAAAAGCTAATTGAATCAAATGAAACTCAAATGCATTCAACAAATCTAATTGAACTAAATGAAACTCAAATGCATTCAACAAAGCTAATTGAATCAAATGAAACTCAAATGCATTCAACAAAGCTAATTGAATCAAATGAAACTCAAATGCATTCAACAAAGCTAATTGAATCAAATGAAGCTCAAATGCATTCAACAAAGCTAATTTTATCAAATGAAACTCAAATGCATTCAACAAAGCTAATAGAATCAAATGAAACTCAAATGCATTCAACAAAGCTAATTGAATCAAATGAAAGTCAAATGAAGGCAAACAAAGCCAATTGAAACAAATGATACTCAAATGCATTCAACAAAGCTAATTGAATCAAATGAATCTCAAATGCATTCAACAAAGCTAATTGAATAAAATGAAACTCAAATGCATTCAACAAAGCTAATTGAATCCAAATAAAGTCAAATGAAGTTAAACAAAGCTAATTGAATCAAATGAAAGTCAACTGAAGTCAAATATAGCTAATAGAATCAAATGAAACTCAAATGCATCCAACAAAGCTAATTGAATCAAATGAAAGTCAAATGAAATCAAACATTGCTAAATGAATCAAATGAAAATCAAATGCATTCAAAAAAGCTAATTGAATCAAATGAAACTCAAATGTATTCAACAAAGCTAATTGAATCATATGAACCTCATATGCATTCAACAAAGCTAATTGAATCAAATGAAGCTCAAATGCATTCAACAAAGCTAATTGAGTCAAATGAAAACCAAATGCATTCAACAAAGCTAGTTGAATCAAATGAAACTCAAATGCATTCAACAAACCTAATCGAATCAAATGAAACTCAAATGCATTCATCAAAGCTAATTGAGTCAATTGAAACTCAAATGCATTCAACAATGCTAATTGAATCAAATGAAAGTTAAATGAAGGCAAACAAAGTCAATTGAAACAAATGAAACTCAAATGCATTCAACAAAGCTAATTGAATCAAATGAAGCTCAAATGCATTCAACAAAGCTAATTGAATAAAATGAAACTCAAATGCATTCAACAAAGCTAATTGAATCAAAATAAAGTCAAATGAAGTTAAACAAAGCTAATTGAATCAAATGAAAGTCAAATGAAGTCAAATATAGCTAATAGAATCAAATGAAACTCAAATGCATCCAACAAAGCTAATTGAATCAAATGAAAGTCAAATGAAATCAAACATTGCTAAATGAATCAAATGAAAATCAAATGCATTCAAAAAAGCTAATTGAATCAAATGAAACTCAAATGTATTCAACAAAGCTAATTGAATCATATGAACCTCATTCAACAAAGCTAAGTGAATCAAATGAAGCTCAAATGCATTCAACAAAGCTAATTGAGTCAAATGAAAATCAAATGCATTCAACAAAGCTAATTGAATCAAATGAAACTCAAATGCATTCAACAAATTGAATCAAATGAAACTCAAATGCATTCATCAAAGCTAATTGAGTCAAATGAAACTCAAATGCATTCAACAAAGCTAATTGAATCAAATGAAACTCAAATGCATTCATCAAAGCTAATTGAATCAAATAACACTCAAATGCATTCAACAAAGCTAAATGAATCAAATGAAGCTCAAATGCATTCAACAAAGCTAATTGAGTCAAATGAAAATCAAATGCATTCAACAAAGCTAATTGAATCAAATGAAACTCAAATGCATTCAACAAACCTAATTGAATCAAATGAAACTCAAATGCATTCATCAAAGCTAATTGAGTCAAATAAACCTCAAAATGCATTCAACAGAGCTAATTAAATCAAATGAAACTCAAATGCATTCAACAAAGCTAATTGAATCAAATGAAACTCAAATGCATTCAACAAAGTTAATTGAATCAAATGAAACTCAAATGCATTCAACAGAGCTAATAGAATCAAATGAAAGTCAAATGAAGGAAAACAAAGCTAATTGAAACAAATGAAACTCAAATGCATTCAACAAAGCTAATTGAATCAAATGAAACTCAAATGCATTCAACAAAGCTAATTGAATCAAATGAAACTCAAATGCATTCAACAAAGCTAATTTAATAAAATGAAACTCAAATGCATTCAACAAAGCTAATTGAATCAAATGAAACTCATTGCATTCAACAAAGCTAATTGAATCAAATGAAGCTCAAATGCATTCAACAAAGCTAATTGAATCAAATGAAGCTCAAATGCATTCAACAAAGCTAATTGAATTAAATGAAGTCAAATGAAGTCAAACATAGCTAAATGACACTCAAATGCATTCAACAAAGCTAATTGAATCAAATGAAACTCAAATGCATTCAACAAAGCTAATAGAATCAAATGAAACTCAAATGCATTCTGATATGAATTTGAAGTCCGAAAAATCCACAATGTATACCCTAGAATCTAAGTGACGTTTTTATGGTGTTTTATGATTGAAAACTTAAGAAATAAGAAGTAAAATAAACAAAGATAGGCTCTTGTTCCCTCGAGAACTAGAGGATCTCTCACCAACCTCGATTAGGAGATGCACACAAACCACGATTTGTATGTTATACCCTAGAATCTAAGTGACGTTTTTATGGTGTTTTATGATTGAAAACTTAAGAAATAAGAAGTAAAATAAACAAAGATAGGCTCTTGTTCCCTCGAGAACTAGAGGATCTCTCACCAACCTCGATTAGGAGATGCACACAAACCACGATTTGTATGTTCTTGGTACGACGACCAAATACTCAATGCACAAGCATTCGAATAACTCAATGATCAATTCACGCAAATCTTTTTTTCTTTATTAACTTAGGCGCCTATTTATAAGGCTAGGAGCAACAAACAACTCTTGCCCTCCAAGACTTTACATCACACGCCCAACTAGTAGTAATTTAGGAAAGTTTCCCCTAAACTTAAGCCTAGAATCTAGCTTTAATTTAAGGAAACAAAAGCTTTAAGGAAAGAGAAGCAACACTTTCCTTAAATAAGAAAAACCACGCAGCAGCAGCCTAGGGCATTCCCTTGCACGCCTTTCAACTCAAGGAACACTAGACTTTCCTAAAATACAACCATGACAAAACCTTCTAATGCACCGAAATTTCATTAAGTGTTTTCGGATTTATTAAGCTTAAACAACTCAACTAACTTAACTAACAAAATAAAATGACATATTTTTGGTCACATGTAAAACCTCTACTTTAAGAGTAAAGTAAAGCCATGTAACAATTCTAATAAAGCAAATAAAGATAGTTGGTGAAGCAATCCATGCACGTATCTTGCATCATTCTCCCCTCTTGAAAAAAAAACTTGTCTCAAGTTTTGATGTAACCAAGCAATCATCCACGTACGATAACCATGAACCATAAGAACAAGTACACGGAAGAGAAATAGAAGTGGAATCCATGAGGTTTGTGGATGTGTATGATCATGACAAAAATCAGTAGAAGATGCTGCATATTGTTGTAACCAACGCTCTTTTGTAGCTTTTTTCGCACATGGAATAACAAAGATTGGAAATTTGATGGTTGTACAAGCCAAAGATCCAGTTTTGAATCCATATTCAACATGAGAAACTTCAAAGATCAAATCTTTATCCTTAGAACAAGAAAAAGTTTCAATCTTTTCTTCAACTTCAATATGAGAAGGTTGTGTAGCACTTGCTTTCAATGTATGGCATGGAGAATATTCGACGGGTTTAATAATTTCAGCAAAAAGATCATGTAAAGCATTCCCCTAATCCCTCACGGAGCGCTTTTACAATTTTAGAACGACCCAAGGGTTGTATGTATAACCTCTCACGAAGCTCATCACATGGTAAATCAAATATATCCATACGAACCAAACAACAACAACCAACTGCAATATTTCCAGTAAACTGCCAAGAAATTTCACTTAAAGTTCGAAGTTTAAAACCTAAGTAAAACACATCGAAATTTCATGAAATTTTAACACAAGATATCCCTATGTGTCCGGAACACTCGACCAAAATTTCATCAACAAATACCCGACCAATTGTTTGCAGTTTCAATTCATCAAAAACTGGTCCAGATTAGTCTGGTTTTGCCCAATTATCAAAAACTTGTTCGACTAAATAGGAAAATTTATTCAAAAATTATGAAACTTTTCAGTATTAAACTAGACAAAAATTAGTCCAATTCTAAGCCAAGAAACTCTCAAAAATTCGTTATATGCTAGGAGAACGAGTTTCCTAAAGTTTACCTTAGAACTGATTGAATATGCCAGAAAGTTTATGCAAATGTTTCTAGTTGCTGTGACTTTGTTACGGATTGAAATACGCTGAAATTTTGACACAACAATCTTCGTGAAGTCTAGTTTATCCACACAAAATTTCACAACAATCCGCCTTCTCACGCGCCCTCACGCTCTTCTACAACCTTGCTGCTCTGATACCAAACTGATATGAATTTGAAGTCCGAAAAATCCACAATGTATACCCTAGAATCTAAGTGACGTTTTTATGGTGTTTTATGATTGAAAACTTAAGAAATAAGAAGTAAAATAAACAAAGATAGGCTCTTGTTCCCTCGAGAACTAGAGGATCTCTCACCAACCTCGATTAGGAGATGCACACAAACCACGATTTGTATGTTCTTGGTACGACGACCAAATACTCAATGCACAAGCATTCGAATAACTCAATGATCAATTCACGCAAATCTTTTTTTCTTTATTAACTTAGGCGCCTATTTATAAGGCTAGGAGCAACAAACAACTCCTTGCCCTCCAAGACTTTACATCACACGCCCAACTAGTAGTAATTTAGGAAAGTTTCCCTAAACTTAAGCCTAGAATCTAGCTTTAATTTAAGGAAACAAAAGCTTTAAGGAAAGAGAAGCAACACTTTCCTTAAATAAGAAAACCCACTAAGCCAGCTAGGGCATTCCCTTGCACGCCTTTCAACTCAAGGAACACTAGACTTTCCTAAAATACAACCATGACAAAACCTTCTAATGCACCGAAATTTCATTAAGTGTTTTCGGATTTATTAAGCTTAAACAACTCAACTAACTTAACTAACAAAATAAAATGACATATTTTTGGTCACATGTAAAACCTCTACTTTAAGAGTAAAGTAAAGCCATGTAACCATTCTAATAAAGCAAATAAAGATAGTTGGTGAAGCAATCCATGCACGTATCTTGCATCATTCTCCCCCTCTTGAAAAAAAAAAACTTGTCTCAAGTTTTGATGTAACCAAGCAATCATCCACGTACGATAACCATGAACCATAAGAACAAGTACACGGAAGAGAAATAGAAGTGGAATCCATGAGGTTTGTGGATGTGTATGATCATGACAAAAATCGGTAGAAGATATGCATATTGTTGTAACCAACGCTCTTTTGTAGCTTTTTCGCACATGGAATAACAAAGATTGGAAATTTGATGGTTGTACAAGCCAAAGATCCAGTTTTGAATCCATATTCAACATGAGAAACTTCAAAGATCAAATCTTTATCCTTAGAACAAGAAAAAGTTTCAATCTTTTCTTCAACTTCAATATGAGAAGGTTGTGTAGCACTTGCTTTCAATGTATGGCATGGAGAATATTCGACGGGTTTAATAATTTCAGCAAAAAGATCATGTAAAGCCATGTAACAATTCTAATAAAGCAAATAAAGATAGTTGGTGAAGCAATCCATGCACGTATCTTGCATCACATTCAACAAAGCTAATTGAATCAAATGAAAGTCAAATGCAAGTCAAACATAGCTAATAGAATCAAATGAAACTCAAATGCATTCAACAAAGCTAATAGAATCAAATAAAACTCAAATGCATTTAACAAAGCTAATTGAATCAAATGAAAATCAAATGAAGGCAAACAAAGCTAATTGAATCAAATTAAACTCAAATGCATTCAACAAAACTAATTGAATCAAATGAAGCTCAAATGCATTCAACAAAGCTAATTGAATCAAATAAAACTCAAAATGCATTCAACAAAGCTAATTAAATCAAATGAAACTCAAATGCATTCAACAAAGCTAATTGAATCAAATGAAACTCAAATGCATTCAACAAAGCTAATTGATTCAAATCAAACTTAAATGCATTCAACAAAGCTAATTGAATCAAATGAAAGTCAAACATTCAGGCTAAATAAATCAAATGAAAATCAAATGCATTCAACAAAGCTAATTGAATCAAATGAAGTCAAATGAAGTCAAACATAGCACAAATGACACTCAAATGCATTCAACAAAGCTAATTGAATCAAATAACACTCAAATGGATTCAACAAAGCTAATTGAATCAAATGAAACTCAAATGCATTCAACAAAGCTAATTGAATCAAATGAAACTCAAATGCATTCAACAAAGCTAATTGAATCAAATTAAAGTCAAATGAAATCAAACATTGCTAAATGAATCAAATGAAAATCAAATGCTTTCAAAAAAGCTAATTGAATCAAATGAAACTCAAATGCATTCAACAAAGCTAATTGAATAAAATGAAACTCAAATGCATTCAACAAAGCTAATTGAATCAAATGAAACTCAAATGCATTCAACAAAGCTAATTGAATCAAATGAAACTCAAATGCATTCAACAAAGCTAATTGAATCAAATGAAACTCAAATGCATTCAACAAAGCTAATTAAATCAAATGAACCTCAAATGCATTCAACAAAGCTAATTGAATCAAATGAAACTCAAATGCATTCAACAAAGCTAATTTAATCAAATGAAACTCAAATGCATTCAACAAAGCTAATAGAATCAAATGAAACTCAAATGCATTCAACAAAGCTAATTGAATCAAATGAAAGTCAAATGAAGGCAAACAAAGCCAATTGAAACAAATGAAACTCAAATGCATTCAACAAAGCTAATTGAATCAAATGAATCTCAAATGCATTCAACAAAGCTAATTGAATCAAATGAAACTCAAATGCATTCAACAAAGCTAATTGAATCAAAATAAAGTCAAATGAAGTTAAACAAAGCTAATTGAATCAAATGAAAGTCAACTGAAGTCAAATATAGCTAATAGAATCAAATGAAACTCAAATGCATCCAACAAAGCTAATTGAATCAAATGAAAGTCAAATGAAGTCAAACAAAGCTAATTGAATCAAATGAAACTCAAATGCATTCAAAAAAGCTAATTGAATCAAATGAAACTCAAATGCATTCAACAAAGCTAATTGAATCAAATGAACCTCATATGCATTCAACAAAGCTAATTGAATCAAATGAAACTCAAATGCATTCAACAAAGCTAATTGAATCAAATGAAACTCAAATGCATTCAACAAAGCTAATTGAATCAAATGAAACTCAAATGCATTCAACAAAGCTAATTGAATCAAATGAAACTCAAATGCATTCAACAAAGCTAATTGAATCAAATGAAACTCAAATGCATTCAACAAAGCTAATTGAATCAAATGAAAGTCAAATGAAGGCAAACAAAGCCAATTGAAACAAATGAAACTCAAATGCATTCAACAAAGCTAATTGAATCAAATGAAGCTCAAATGCATTCAACAAAGCTAATTGAATCAAATGAAACTCAAATGCATTCAACAAAGCTAATTGAATCAAAATAAAGTCAAATGAAGTTAAACAAAGCTAATTGAATCAAATGAAAGTCAAATGAAGTCAAATATAGCTAATAGAATCAAATGAAACTCAAATGCATTCAACAAAGCTAATTGAATCAAATGAAAGTCAAATGAAATCAAACATTGCTAAATGCATTCATCAAAGCTAATTGAAACAAATGAAACTCAAATGCATTCATCAAAGCTAATTGAGTCAAATGAAACTCAAATGCATTCAACAAAGCAAATTGAATCAAATGAAACTCAAATGCATTCAACAAAGCTAATTGAATCAAATGAAACTCAAATGCATTCAACAAAGCTAATTGAATCAAATGAAACTCAAATGCATTCAACAAAGCTAATTGAATCAAATGAAACTCAAATGCATTCAACAAAGCTAATTGAATCAAATGAAACTCAAATGCATTCAACAAAGCTAATTGAATCAAATGAAACTCAAATGCATTCAACAAAGCTAATTGAATCAAATGAAACTCAAATGCATTCAACAAAGCTAATTGAATCAAATGAAACTCAAATGCATTCAACAAAGCTAATTGAATCAAATGAAACTCAAATGCATTCAACAAAGCTAATTAAATCAAATGAAACTCAAATGCATTCAAGAAAGCTAATTGAATCAAATGAAACTCAAATGCATTCAACAAAGCTAATTGAATCAAATGAAAGTCAAATGAAGGCAAACAAAGCTAATTGAATCAAATGAAACTCAAATGCATTCAACAAAGCTAATTGAATCAAATGAAACTCAAATGCATTCAACAAAGCTAATTGAATCAAATGAAACTCAAATGCATTCAACAAAGCTAATTGAATCAAATGAAACTCAAATGCATTCAACAAAGCTAATTGAATCAAATGAAACTCAAATGAAGTCAAACAAAGCTAATTGAATCAAATGAAACTCAAATGCATTCAACAAAGCTAATTGAATCAAATGAACCTCAAATGCATTCAACAAAGCTAATTGAATCAAATGAAACTCAAATGCAGTCAAACAAAGCTAATTGAATCAAATGAAACTCAAATGCATTCAACAAAGCTAATTGAATCAAATGAAACTCAAATGCATTCAACAAAGCTAATTGAATCAAATGAAACTCAAATGCATTCAACAAAGCTAATTGAATCAAATGAAAGTCAAATGAAGTCAAACAAAGCTAATTGAATCAAATGAAACTCAAATGCATTCAACAAAGCTAATTGAATCAAATGAAACTCAAATGCATTCAACAAAGCTAATTGAATCAAATGAACCTCAAATGCATTCAACAAAGCTAATTGAATCAAATGAAACTCAAATGCATTCAACAAAGCTAATTGAATCAAATGAAACTCAAATGCATTCAACAAAGCTAATTGAATCAAATGAAACTCAAATGCATTCAACAAAGCTAATTGAATCAAATGAAACTCAAATGCATTCAACAAAGCTAATTGAATCAAATGAAACTCAAATGCATTCAACAAAGCTAATTGAATCAAATGAAAGTCAAATGAAGTCAAACAAACCTAATTGAATCAAATGAAACTCAAATGCATTCAACAAAGCTAATTGAATCAAATGAAACTCAAATGCATTCAACAAAGCTAATTGAATCAAATGAAACTCAAATGCATTCAACAAAGCTAATTGAATCAAATGAAACTCAAATGCATTCAACAAAGCTAATTGAATCAAATGAAACTCAAATGCATTCAACAAAGCTAATTGAATCAAATGAAACTCAAATGCATTCAACAAAGCTAATTGAATCAAATGAAACTCAAATGAAGTCAAACAAAGCTAATTGAATCAAATGAAACTCAAATGCATTCAACAAAGCTAATTGAATCAAATGAAACTCAAATGCATTCAACAAAGCTAATTGAATCAAAATAAAGTCAAATGCAGTTCAACAAAGCTAATTGAATCAAATGAAACTCAAATGCATTCAAACAAAGCTAATTGAATCAAATGAAACTCAAATGCATTCAACAAAGCTAATTGAATCAAATGAAACTCAAATGCATTCAAACAAAGCTAATTGAATCAAATGAAACTCAAATGCATTCAAAAAAGCTAATTGAATCAAATGAAACTCAAATGCATTCAACAAAGCTAATTGAATCAAATGAAACTCAAATGCATTCAACAAAGCTAATTGAATCAAATGAAACTCAAATGCATTCAACAAAGCTAATTGAATCAAATGAAACTCAAATGCATTCAACAAAGCTAATTGAATCAAATGAAACTCAAATGCATTCAACAAAGCTAATTGAATCAAATGAAACTCAAATGCATTCAACAAAGCTAATTGAATCAAATGAAACTCAAATGCATTCAACAAAGCTAATTGAATCAAAATAAAGTCAAATGAAGTTAAACAAAGCTAATTGAATCAAATGAAAGTCAAATGAAGTCAAATAAAGCTAATAGAATCAAATGAAACTCAAATGCATTCAACAAAGCTAATTGAATCAAATGAAACTCAAATGAAGTCAAACATTGCTAAATGAATCAAATGAAAATCAAATGCATTCAACAAAGCTAATTGAATCAAATGAAACTCAAATGCATTCAACAAAGCTAATTGAATCAAATGAACCTCAAATGCATTCAACAAAGCTAATTGAATCAAATGAAACTCAAATGCATTCAACAAAGCTAATTGAATCAAATGAAACTCAAATGCATTCAACAAAGCTAATTGAATCAAATGAAACTCAAATGCATTCAACAAAGCTAATCGAATCAAATGAAACTCAAATGCATTCAACAAAGCTAATTGAATCAAATGAAACTCAAATGCATTCAACAAAGCTAATTGAATCAAATGAAACTCAAATGCATTCAAACAAAGCTAAATTGAATCAAATGAAACTCAAATGCATTCAACAAAGCTAATTGAATCAAATGAAACTCAAATGCATTCAACAAAGCTAATTGAATCAAATGAAACTCAAATGCATTCAACAAAGCTAATTGAATCAAATGAAACTCAAATGCATTCAACAAAGCTAATTGAATCAAATGAAAGTCAAATGAAGGCAAACAAAGCTAATTGAATCAAATGAAACTCAAATGCATTCAACAAAGCTAATTGAATCAAATGAAACTCAAATGCATTCAACAAAGCTAATTGAATCAAATGAAACTCAAATGAAGTCAAACAAAGCTAATTGAATCAATTGAAACTCAAATGCATTCAACAAAGCTAATTGAATCAAATGAAACTCAAATGCATTCAACAAAGCTAATTGAATCAAATGAAACTCAAATGCATTCAACAAAGCTAATTGAATCAAATGAAACTCAAATGAAGTCAAACAAAGCTAATTGAATCAAATGAAACTCAAATGCATTCAACAAAGCTAATTGAATCAAATGAAACTCAAATGCATTCAACAAAGCTAATTGAATCAAATGAACCTCAAATGCATTCAACAAAGCTAATTGAATCAAATGAAACTCAAATGCATTCAACAAAGCTAATTGAATCAAATGAAACTCAAATGCATTCAACAAAGCTAATTGAATCAAATGAAACTCAAATGCATTCAACAAAGCTAATTGAATCAAATGAAAGTCAAATGAAGGCAAACAAAGCTAATTGAAACAAATGAAACTCAAATGCATTCAACAAAGCTAATTGAATCAAATGAAACTCAAATGCATTCAACAAAGCTAATTGAATCAAAATAAAGTCAAATGAAGTTAAACAAAGCTAATTGAATCAAATGAAAGTCAACTGAAGTCAAATATAGCTAATAGAATCAAATGAAACTCAAATGCATCCAACAAAGCTAATTGAATCAAATGAAAGTCAAATGAAGTCAAACATGGCTAAATGAATCAAATGAAAATCAAATGCATTCAAAAAAGCTAATTGAATCAAATGAAACTCAAATGCATTCAACAAAGCTAATTGAATCAAATGAACCTCAAATGCATTCAACAAAGCTAATTGAATCAAATGAAGCTCAAATGCATTCAACAAAGCTAATTGAATCAAATGAAACTCAAATGCATTCAACAAAGCTAATTGAATCAAATGAAACTCAAATGCATTCAACAAAGCTAATTGAATCAAATGAAACTCAAATGCATTCAACAAAGCTAATTGAATCAAATGAAACTCAAATGCATTCAACAAAGCTAATTGAATCAAATGAAACTCAAATGCATTCAACAAAGCTAATTGAATCAAATGAACCTCAAATGCATTCAACAAAGCTAATTGAATCAAATGAAACTCAAATGCATTCAACAAAGCTAATTGAATCAAATGAAACTCAAATGCATTCAACAAAGCAATTGAATCAAATGAAACTCAAATGCATTCAACAAAGCTAATTGAATCAAATGAAACTCAAATGCATTCAACAAAGCTAATTGAATCAAATGAAACTCAAATGCATTCAACAAAGCTAATTGAATCAAATGAAACTCAAATGCATTCAACAAAGCTAAATGAATCAAATGAAACTCAAATGCATTCAACAAAGCTAATTGAATCAAATGAAACTCAAATGCATTCAACAAAGCTAATTGAATCAAATGAAACTCAAATGCATTCAACAAAGCTAATTGAATCAAATGAAACTCAAATGCATTCAACAAAGCTAATTGAATCAAATGAAACTCAAATGCATTCAACAAAGCTAATTGAATCAAATGAAACTCAAATGCATTCAACAAAGCTAATTGAATCAAATGAAACTCAAATGCATTCAACAAAGCTAATTGAACCAAATGAAACTCAAATGCATTCAACAAAGCTAATTGAATCAAATGAAACTCAAATGCATTCAACAAAGCTAATTGAATCAAATGAACCTCAAATGCATTCAACAAAGCTAATCGAATCAAATGAAAGTCAAATGAAGGCAAACAAAGCTAATTGAATCAAATGAAACTCAAATGCATTCAACAAAGCTAATTGAATCAAATGAAACTCAAATGCATTCAACAAAGCTAATTGAATCAAATGAAACTCAAATGCATTCAACAAAGCTAATTGAATCAAATGAAACTCAAATGCATTCAACAAAGCTAATTGAATCAAATGAAAGTCAAATGAAGGCAAACAAAGCTAATTGAATCAAATGAAACTCAAATGCATTCAACAAAGCTAATTGAATCAAATGAAACTCAAATGCATTCAACAAAGCTAATTGAATCAAATGAACCTCAAATGCATTCAACAAAGCTAATTGAATCAAATGAAAGTCAAATGAAGGCAAACAAAGCTAATTGAAACAAATGAAACTCAAATGCATTCAACAAAGCTAATTGAATCAAATGAAACTCAAATGCATTCAACAAAGCTAATTGAATCAAATGAAACTCAAATGCATTCAACAAAGCTAATTGAATCAAATGAAAGTCAAATGAAGGCAAACAAAGCTAATTGAATCAAATGAAACTCAAATGCATTCAACAAAGCTAATTGAATCAAATGAAACTCAAATGCATTCAACAAAGCTAATTGAATCAAATGAATCTCAAATGCATTCAACAAAGCTAATTGAATCAAATGAAACTCAAATGCATTCAACAAAGCCAATTGAATCAAATGAACCTCAAATGCATTCAACAAAGCTAATTGAATCAAATGAACCTCAAATGCATTCAACAAAGCTAATTGAATCAAATGAAGCTCAAATGCATTCAACAAAGCTAATTGATACAAGTCAAGGTCAAGGTCAAGCTCCCAATGATCCGATTTGTTTAGTCCTTGACGTGTTCGGGTTCAAGTTAAATTCAAACTCCTCATTTGTGTCATTTCTTAAATGGGACGATGATTCCATTGATGAAGCTTGAAGGTGACGAGTCTTAGTTATTTTAATTAAGCAAATAAGGTCCTAAAATATCTTGTGATATTTCGACCAAGATAGGCGTGTCATTAGGCGTGTGATTTGGTCCTTGTGCTCCAAGTTTGCAAGTTGTCATTAAGTTGTAATACTTTCCTTATTTCTTGGTTTCCTTATGTATTTAGGCGTGTGATGGGGGATTGGGGGCTGATTTGGTTGTTTCCTTATTTACTCCTTTATTCTCTCATAGAATCAAGGGATTAAGATGTAAGGAGTTAAGGAATGTTTCCTTAATTCTTATGGCTGATTTTCGGCCCTTGCTTGGTCCTTGGAGGACAAGTTTATTGTTATTATTATAAATAATAGTTCCATGCTATCATCAAAGGCATGTGAGATTTACCAAAAAACTTTGTAATTGAATTTAATTGTGTGATCAATTATTTTCGTCCATTAAGTTTATTTTCAGGAGTGATTATTTACTTAGTGTTTAATCTACTTTATTCCAGGAGTGGTGTAAGTGAGATTAAGAGTTAATTAAAATATTCAAGAGTGATTATTTTAATTATCATATCCGGTACCTTAATCATAATTTTCGGACTTCTTTAATTCTTCAAGTTCGAACCTTTGCTCGGGATTCTTGATTGCTCATTCACTTTGGACGTGTAATCATATCAGTTGGTATCAGATTTTTCCGGGAGGGTGAGGATAGAAGGGATTCTCCTTTCATTGGTAAGTACTTCTACTTTATTCGATCCTTTGTTGGGGTTTTGTGTGGTTGTGGCTTGCTATTTGAGTTATAATGTCTGAATTTGCTGAAATAAAAGCTCTTATTGAGAAAATTCATAACACTCAATTAGAGGAAAAGGAGAAAACGGCAAGATTAACAGTAGCTCATAACATTCTTGCGGGTAAAGTGAACAATAAAAAGTGAACGACCTAAGTTGGTGATTTCTAAAGAAAAGTGGGAAGAAACCCGAAAGTGTTTTAAGTGTCAAGGAAGGGGTCATATTGCTAGTAGTTGTCCATCTAGAAAAACCCTAACTTTGAGACAATACATGACCATAGAAGAGGAGGAGAGAACTTATGACTATGTGTATGAAGAGGAGGAATGTGAAAGTGTTGATAATGAGATTGCATATGCCGAAGATGAGTCTAGGATGCTTGGGGTTATTAGGAGAACTTTGCATGTTGATCATTCTCCTAACCATGATCAAAGAGAAAACTTGTTTCACACTAGATGTCGAATTGGTGAATTTACATGTAATGTGATTATTGATAGTGGTTCATGCACTAATGTGGTTGCTTCTAATGTGGTTTCTAAGTTGAACTTGATTGTTAGAGATCATCCACATCCTTATAAGTTGAGTTGGTTGGATGATAAAACTGGTTTGTTGGTGAAAAAACAAGCACTTGTTTCGTTTTCTATTGGGGGTTACAAGGATGAATTGTGGGGTGATGTTCTACCTATGAGTGCTTGTCATCTTCTTCTTGGTAGACCTTGGCAATATGATCGAAAAGTTGTTCATGAAGGCGAAACCAATGTGTACACGGTTTTGATGGGTTCTAAAAAGATTCGGTTGGTTCCTTTGTCCCCTAGTTCCATAGCACCCAAGAAAGTGGTTGAAACGAAACAAAACTTGTTTCTTTCGGCCAAAGAATTCGAGAAAGAGGTAGAATTGGAAGGACATTGTTATGCTTTATGTGTTAAACTTGCTTTGACTAATGATGTTTCTTCTAGTAATCCGAAACTTGCAGCTCTATTGGACGAATTTTGTGATGTTTTTCCGAAGGAATTGCCTCAAGGATTACCACCATTGAGAGGCATTGAGCATGCCATTGATCTTGTACCAGGCGCACCTTTGCCAAATAAGCCGGCATATAGTGATGTGATTGCGGAAGCTTTAAAACAAGAACAATACTTTAAGCGCTTTAATCTCACGTTTTAGTAATTAAAGGTTCGAACTTTGTGAATTAATAGAAGAGAAACGAGACAATTAACCAGGATAGTACTCTATATGTTCCCTCGAGAACTAGAGGATCTCTCACTAACCGCAACTAGGAGATGCACACAAACCTCGATTTATGCGTTTGGTTCAAACAAAACCTTTCAATGCTCATGCACTCAAAAATCATAAACTCAAAATCAGCTCCCCTTTATTGATGGCCGAAATAGCCTATTTATAATGAACAAATTATCCTAAACCTAGTAGAACTATTAAAACATAATAACCTAAACCTATTAGAACTAGTAAAGCATAAAAGATAAACAAAAACACTAACAATAACACAACTATCTAATCACACGGCTATGTGATTAGACTCCTACTAGGACTAGGATATCCTAATCCTACTAGTACTAGGATTTCAAGTTTCCTATTCATACTAGAATTAGGAAACTACGAGGAAACTTCATAAGAATCCTAACAGAACTAGGATCGTCATGATTTTGATGCTCACATCCGCATCATACTTGATGTGATTGCGGAAGCTTTAAAACAAGAACAATACTTTAAGCGCTTTAATCTCACGTTTTAGTAATTAAAGGTTCGAACTTTGTGAATTAATAGAAGAGAAACGAGACAATTAACCAGGATAGTACTCTATATGTTCCCTCGAGAACTAGAGGATCTCTCACTAACCGCAACTAGGAGATGCACACAAACCTCGATTTATGCGTTTGGTTCAAACAAAACCTTTCAATGCTCATGCACTCAAAAATCATAAACTCAAAATCAGCTCCCCTTTATTGATGGCCGAAATAGCCTATTTATAATGAACAAATTATCCTAAACCTAGTAGAACTATTAAAACATAATAACCTAAACCTATTAGAACTAGTAAAGCATAAAAGATAAACAAAAACACTAACAATAACACAACTATCTAATCACACGGCTATGTGATTAGACTCCTACTAGGACTAGGATATCCTAATCCTACTAGTACTAGGATTTCAAGTTTCCTATTCATACTAGAATTAGGAAACTACGAGGAAACTTCATAAGAATCCTAACAGAACTAGGATCGTCATGATTTTGATGCTCACATCCGCATCATACTCTCCCCTTAGAATCCAACTTGTCCTCAAGTTGTGTCAAAACATGGCACTAAGTCACTTGACTGCATAGTGGCGCAAATTCCATGTCCCAATAACACTTTGTACGTATCATACCCTAACTTCTTCACCACTTTGAATGGACCTTCGTCCATAGGCTCGTCGTTTTTGTGGTTGACGTGGAGTTTTGTGCAGCCAAAGAGAGCCAAACAAAATCACCAACATCCAAACTAGGGACATGGCGTGTATGCAAGCAAATTGGCACGCCTTTCCTTCTTGGTTGTAGGGACTTCTAGAATTTCATCTCGACAAGAACTCAAACACGTGTGAGAGGCCATAGCAGCAGCGCCTAAGTCCGTAGCATGCTCATCCTCAACAGCAGCCTTAGGTGGTGTTGGAGTACACTTTGGCGGTAAAGGCTTTTAACCCAATGCGTTCACCATTCACAAGCACTGAACAAATATTATCTCTCCCATGATGAATCACACTGCGATCCCATTGCCATGGACGCCCAAGGAGTAAAGAGCAAGCAGTCATGGGCACCACATCACACCAAAGCTGGTCCATGTAACCACCAATCCGAAAAGAGACTAGGGATTGCTTATTCACCCAAACACTACTAGCAACATCGAGCCAGCTTAACTTGTAGGGCCTAGGGTGAGGTTGAGTAGGCAATGTTACCTCTAAGTGACCATAGCAAGAGCACACACATTAGCACATGATCCACTATCAACAATAACGGAGAAGGTCTTACCATTAACAAGGCAAAGCGTGTTTGAAAGAGATTCTCGCGTTGTTCTTGCTCGTGTGAAGGTTGTGGCGTAGTAATTAATGTTTTGCACAAAACCAGATTTTGACGCTCGGGTTCCGGGCCATATATGGGTGTTGAATCCCACAACGAAGCCTCAGCCAATGGATCCAAAACAGCGGTGTAGGAATCACGGTCAACCGAAGCCAGAAGAGCTTGGTGGTCCTCGTGTGAAATCAGCAACTTGTTGGGGCATTCCCGTTGAAGATGTCCAAATCCCCGACATTTAAAGCACATCTTCTCCTTAAGACCTTGTTGTCCCGGTGTCAAAGATGGCGCCTTTAGCTTAGAACTAGCCCCCGAAGTACTTGAAGATGAAGGCCGATCAATCGTGCGTGTCTCAAGTTCAACGTAAACCTTGTTGTCCTCGTTGTGGGGCTGTGTACCCTCCACTAAAACTCCGAAATTTGGAGTCTTGTTGGCGCTCCACTTTCTTAGCCAGCAAGCATACTTCATCAAAAGAGTCATAAGGATGTAGTTCAACCAAGTTGGCAATCTTCCGCTTCAAGCCAAGAAGGAACTTAGCGGATTTTTGTTCATCATCGTCCTTGCAATCACACGCGCAAGCCAAAGTCTTTCGAACTCCTTGATGTAGCTTTCAACACTTAAACCCTCTTGATGAAAAGAATTCAACTTTAAAAACAATTCCTGCCTATAGGTTTTAGGCACAAAACGTTTTTTCATCTTTGTACGCAAATCAGTCCAAGTACTAATTTCGTCCTTCCCCTCCCGTCTACGTCGGTTTTGGTATGAATCAAGCCAATCAGAAGCATAATCCGTCAAACGTAATATAGCAAGATCATACCTTTTGCGATCATGCATCCCTTTGTACGTAAATAGGCGATCCATCCTCCTCTCCCAAGTCAAGAAAACATCGGGGCCCTTCAACCCATTGAATTCGGGAGGTCATGCAGTTTCATGTCATCCTCTTTGCGTGGAGGTGTGGGAGATCGGCGAGCCACATCATTATTAACATCGTCAACCTTGTCAGCCAAAACAGCCATTTTTTCGAGTAAGGCTTGGTGGCGCAATTCATGTGCTTCGTGCTTTTTCTCATTGGCAGTTTGCTGCATCGAAAGATTGGTTAGGGCAGCGAGGATCTTGGTGACTTGTTCGTCCGAAGCCATGATGCAGAACGTAGTTAAACACCTCGAAAATTTATGAAATTTTTTACCCAGGTATCCCTATGTGTTTAAAACACTCGACCAAAATTTCATCAAAAAATAACAAGCCAATCGAATGCAGTTTTTATTTTACTAACAGTATGTAATCTGCCCGGAAGAACAGAAATCTGCTTCAAATGTTTGCGTTCACTGTGACTTCGTTACTGATCGGAATCAGCTGAAATTTTGACACAAGATAGATCTACTTGTTAGCTTTCCAACGCAACAAACAAATCTAAATTCCGACAAAAAACGCGCCCTCACGGTCCGTTTTACCGGAGTAGCTCTGATACCACTTGATGTGATTGCGGAAGCTTTAAAACAAGAACAATACTTTAAGCGCTTTAATCTCACGTTTTAGTAATTAAAGGTTCGAACTTTGTGAATTAATAGAAGAGAAACGAGACAATTAACCAGGATAGTACTCTATATGTTCCTCGAGAACTAGAGGATCTCTCACTAACCGCAACTAGGAGATGCACACAAACCTCGATTTATGCGTTTGGTTCAAACAAAACCTTTCAATGCTCATGCACTCAAAAATCATAAACTCAAAATCAGCTCCCCTTTATTGATGGCCGAAATAGCCTATTTATAATGAACAAATTATCCTAAACCTAGTAGAACTATTAAAACATAATAACCTAAACCTATTAGAACTAGTAAAGCATAAAAGATAAACAAAAACACTAACAATAACACAACTATCTAATCACACGGCTATGTGATTAGACTCCTACTAGGACTAGGATATCCTAATCCTACTAGTACTAGGATTTCAAGTTTCCTATTCATACTAGAATTAGGAAACTACGAGGAAACTTCATAAGAATCCTAACAGAACTAGGATCGTCATGATTTTGATGCTCACATCCGCATCATATAGATGTGATCCCGTAGCTTCTAAGGAGCTACAAAAGCAAATTGAAGAGTTGATTGACCGAGGCTATGTAAGAGAAAGCATGAGTCCATGTGCCGTTCCCGCTTTGCTTGTTCCTAAGAAAGATGGTACTTGGAGGATGTGTATTGATAGTAGAGCCGTCAACAACATAACAATCAAGTATCGTTTTCCTATGCCTAGATTAGAGGACATGCTTGATGAGCTACATGGAGCTTCGTTTTTTTCGAAGATTGATTTGAGGAGTGGTTATCATCAAATGAGAATTCGGGAAGGAGATGAATGGAAAACCGCTTTCAAGACCAAACAAGGTCTATATGAGTGGATGGTGATGCCCTTTGGTCTTTGCAATGCTCCTAGTTCTTTTATGAGGCTTATGAACGAGGTACTACGTCCCTTTCTTAACAAGTTTATTGTTGTCTATCTAGATGATATTCTTGTATATAGTACTAGTGTTGAGTCTCATTTACTTCACTTGAGAGCTTTATTCAAAAAATTAAGAGAGCAAAAGTTGTATGGAAAAATGGAAAAGTGTGATTTTCTTGTTCCTAGTATTGCTTTTCTTGGTTACATTGTGTCTAGGGATGGAGTTCATGTGGATCCGGAAAAAGTCAAGGCCATGTCATCATGGTTGGCGCCTACAAGTGCTCATGAATGCCGAAGCTTTCATGGTCTAGCTTCCTTTTATAGAAGATTCATCCGAAATTTCTCAACTATCATGGCACCAATCACGGATTTGATGAAGAAAGGGGAGTTTTTATGGAACTCTCATGCTCAAAAGGCGTTTGATGAAGTCAAGGAGCTACTTTGCAACGCTCCTATCCTTGCCTTGCCGGATTTCAACAAGTTGTTCGAAGTTGAATGTGATGCTAGTGGACTTGGTGTTGGGGCTGTTTTGCTTCAAGAATGGAGGCCCATTGCCTACTTTAGTGAGAAGTTAAGTGGCGCCAAACTCAACTACTCCAACTATGATCGTGAATTCTATGCAATTGTGAGAGCCCTTGGATCATTGGTCTCATTACTTGAGGCCCAAGCCTTTCATTCTTCATTCGGATCATGAGGCACTCAAATACATCCATGGACAACAAAAGCTCAACCATAGACATGCCAAGTGGGTTGAATTCCTACAAGCCTTCACATTCTCGTCTAAGTACAAGGAAGGTAAGAGTAACATTGTTGCGGATGCCCTTTCTAGGCGTTCCTATCTTTTAGCCATGGTTGATGCAAGGGTGTTGGGATTTGAACACTTAAAGGATTTATATGTTGATGATGATGATTTTCGTGAGTCCTTTAAGAATCCTAGTGGATTGTTTGTGTTACAAGAAGGTTTTTTGTTCAAGGGGAACAAACTATGCATTCCTAAGAGTGGCGTGAGGGAGTTGCTTGTGAGAGAAGTCCATAGTGGTGGGGTGGCTGGTCATTTTGGCGTGCAAAAGACCTTAGATACTTTGAATGAGAGTTTTTATTGGCCCAACATGATAAGGGATGTTCATATGGTGGTTAGTAAGTGTGCTACTTGTCAAAGATCGAAGAGTACTTTCCATAAAGGCCTTTATACTCCATTACCCGTACCTGATACACCTTGGGATAGTGTGAGCATGGATTTTATTGTTGGATTACCAAGAACTCAAAGGGGAAAAGATGCAATTATGGTGGTGGTGGATCGTTTTTCGAAAATGGCTCACTTTGTTCCTATGCATAAAACTGATGATGCTTTGCATGTGGCGGATTTGTACTTCGTGGAAATCATTCGTTTGCACGGTATTCCTAAAAGTATTGTTAGTGATCGTGATACAAAGTTCCTTAGTCACTTTTGGAGGAGCTTATGGAAGATGGTGGGAACTAAGTTACTCTTTAGCACAAGTCATCATCCTCAAACGGATGGTCAAACTGAAGTGACTAATAGAACTCTTGGAGCTTTGTTGCGTGGCTTGGTGAGTAAGACACAAAAGGATTGGGATATAAAGCTAGCTCACGCCGAGTTTGCTTATAATCGAGCTCATTCTTCTACTACTTCTAAGTCTCCATTTGAGGTGGTCTATGGTATCAATCCTTTCCTTCCTATTGATTTTGTGTCACTAACTAAATCCGAAATCCATGTTGATTCTAAGAAGAGGTTGGAAGCCTTTAAGAAGACTTGTGAGCAAGTGAAAGCACGAATTGAGAAGATGAATGCTCAATACAAGGAACGAGCCAACAAGCATAGAAGGCAACCGAAATTTCAGATTGGCGACTTGGTTTGGATTCATTTGAGGAAAGAACGGTTTCCAAGTAGAAGGAAGAACAAGCTTATGCCTAGAGCTGATGGTCCATTCAAAGTTATTGATGTGATTAATGAAAGTGCTTATAAGATCGAGCTTCCAAGTGATTATGGAGGTGTGAGTGCAACCTTCAGTGTTGGTGATCTTAGTCCTTATTTAGATGATGAAAATTTAAGGACAAATTCTTTTGAAGAGGGGGAGAATGATACAAGTCAAGGTCAAGGTCAAGCTCCCAATGATCCGATTTGTTTAGTCCTTGACGTGTTCGGGTTCAAGTTAAATTCAAACTCCTCATTTGTGTCATTTCTTAAATGGGACGATGATTCCATTGATGAAGCTTGAAGGTGACGAGTCTTAGTTATTTTAATTAAGCAAATAAGGTCCGAAAATATCTTGTGATATTTCGACCAAGATAGGCGTGTCATTAGGCGTGTGATTTGGTCCTTGTGCTCCAAGTTTGCAAGTTGTCATTAAGTTGTAATACTTTCCTTATTTCTTGGTTTCCTTATGTATTTAGGCGTGTGAAGGGGGATTGGGGGCTGATTTGGTTGTTTCCTTATTTACTCCCTTTATTCTCTCCTAGAATCAAGGGATTAAGATGTAAGGAGTTAAGGAATGTTTCCTTAATTCTTATGGCTGATTTTCGGCCCTTGCTTGGTCCTTGGAGGACAAGTTTATTGTTATTATTATAAATAATAGTTCCATGCTATCATCAAAGGCATGTGAGATTTACCAAAAAACTTTGTAATTGAATTTAATTGTGTGATCAATTATTTTCGTCCATTAAGTTTATTTTCAGGAGTGATTATTTACTTAGTGTTTAATCTACTTTATTCCAGGAGTGGTGTAAGTGAGATTAAGAGTTAATTAAAATATTCAAGAGTGATTATTTTAATTATCATATCCGGTACCTTAATCATAATTTTCGGACTTCTTTAATTCTTCAAGTTCGAACCTTTGCTCGGGATTCTTGATTGCTCATTCACTTTGGACGTGTAATCATATCACTAATTGAATCAAATGAAACTCAAATGCATTCAACAAAGCTAATCGAATCAAATGAAAGTCAAATGAAGGCACACAAAGCTAATTGAAACAAATGAAACTCAAATGCATTCAACAAAGCTAATTGAATCAAATGAAGCTCAAATGCATTTAACAAAGCTAATTGAATCAAAATAAAGTCAAATGAAGTTAAACAAAGCTAATTGAATCAAATGAAAGTCAACTGAAGTCAAATATAGCTAATAGAATCAATGAAACTCAAATGCATCCAACAAAACTAATTGAATCAAATGAAAGTTAAATGAAATCAAACATTGCTAAATGAATCAAATGAAAATCAAATGCATTCAAAAAAGCTAATTGAATCAAATGAAACTCAAATGTATTCAACAAAGCTAATTGAATCAAATGAACCTCATATGCATTCAACAAAGCTAATTGAATCAAATGAAGCTCAAATGCATTCAACAAAGCTAATTGAGTCAAATGAAAATCAAATGCATTCAACAAAGCTAATAGAATCAAATGAAACTAAATGCATTCAACAAACCTAATTGAATCAAATGAAACTCAAATGCATTCAACAAAGCTAATTGAATCAAATTAAAGTCAAATGAAGTTAAATAAAGCTAATTGAATCAAATGAAACTTAAATGCATTCAACAAAGCTAAATGAATCAAATGAAACTCAAATGCATTCAACAAAGCTAATTTAATCAAATGAACCTCAAATGCATTCAACAAAGCTAATTGAATCAAATGAAGCTCAAATGCATTCAACAAAGCTAATAGAATCAAATGAAACTCAAATGCATTCAACAAAGCTAATTGAATCAAATGAAACTCAAATGCATTCAACAAACCTAATTGAATCAAATAACACTCAAATGCATTCAACAAAGCTAAATGAATCAAATGAAGCTCAAATGCATTCAACAAAGCTAATTGAGTCAAATGAAAATCAAATGCATTCAACAAAGCTAATTGAATCAAATGAAACTCAAATGCATTCAACAAACCTAATTGAATCAAATGAAACTCAAATGCATTCATCAAAGCTAATTGAGTCAAATGAAACTCAAATGCATTCAACAAAGCTAATTGAATCAAATGAAACTCAAATGCATTCATCAAAGCTAATTGAATCAAACGAAACTCAAATGCATTCAACAAATCTAATTGAACTAAATGAAACTCAAATGCATTCAACAAAGCTAATTGAATCAAATGAAACTCAAATGCATTCAACAAAGCTAATTGAATCAAATGAAACTCAAATGCATTCAACAAACCTAATCGAATCAAATGAAAGTCAAATGAAGGCAAACAAAGCTAATTGAATCAAATGAAACTCAAATGCATTCAACAAAGCTAATTGAATAAAATGAAACTCAAATGCATTCAACAAAGCTAATTGAATCAAATGAAGCTCAAATGCATTCAACAAAGCTAATTGAATCAAATGAATCTCAAATGCATTCAACAAAGCTAATTGAATCAAATGAAAGTCAAATGAAGGCAAACAAAGCTAATTGAATCAAATGAAACTCAAATGCATTCAACAAAGCTAATTGAATCAAATGAAACTCAAATGCATTCAACAAAGCTAATTGAATCAAATGAACCTCAAATGCATTCAACAAAGCTAATTGATTCAAATGAAAGTCAAATGAAGGCAAACAAAGCTAATTGAAACAAATGAAACTCAAATGCATTCAACAAAGCTAATTGAATCAAATGAAGCTCAAATGCATTCAATAAAGCTAATTGAATCAAATGAAACTCAAATGCATTCAACAAAGCTAATTGAATCAAATGAAAGTCAAATGAAGGCAAACAAAGCTAATTGAATCAAATGAAACTCAAATGCATTCAACAAAGCTAATTGAATCAAATGAAACTCAAATGCATTCAACAAAGCTAATTGAATCAAATGAATCTCAAATGCATTCAACAAAGCTAATTGATTCAAATGAAGCTCAAATGCATTCAACAAAGCCAATAGAATCAAATGAACCTCAAATGCATTCAACAAAGCTAATTGAATCAAATGAACCTCAAATGCATTCAACAAAGCTAATTGAATCAAATGAAGCTCAAATCCATTCAACAAAGCTAATTGATACAAGTCAAGGTCAAGGTCAAGCTCCCAATGATCCGATTTGTTTAGTCCTTGACGTGTTCGGGTTCAAGTTAAATTCAAACTCCTCATTTGTGTCATTTCTTAAATGGGACGATGATTCCATTGATGAAGCTTGAAGGTGACGAGTCTTAGTTATTTTAATTAAGCAAATAAGGTCCGAAAATATCTTGTGATATTTCGACCAAGATAGGCGTGTCATTAGGGCGTGTGATTTGGTCCTTGTGCTCCAAGTTTGCAAGTTGTCATTAAGTTGTAATACTTTCCTTATTTCTTGGTTTCCTTATGTATTTAGGCGTGTGAAGGGGGATTGGGGGCTGATTTGGTTGTTTCCTTATTTACTCCTTTATTCTCTCATAGAATCAAGGGATTAAGATGTAAGGAGTTAAGGAATGTTTCCTTAATTCTTATGGCTGATTTTCGGCCCTTGCTTGGTCCTTGGAGGACAAGTTTATTGTTATTATTATAAATAATAGTTCCATGCTATCATCAAAGGCATGTGAGATTTACCTAAAAACTTTGTAATTGAATTTAATTGTGTGATCAATTATTTTCGTCCATTAAGTTTATTTTCAGGAGTGATTATTTACTTAGTGTTTAATCTACTTTATTCCAGGAGTGGTGTAAGTGAGATTAAGAGTTAATTAAAATATTCAAGAGTGATTATTTTAATTATCATATCCGGTACCTTAATCATAATTTTCGGACTTCTTTAATTCTTCAAGTTCGAACCTTTGCTCGGGATTCTTGATTGCTCATTCACTTTGGACGTGTAATCATATCGTTGGTATCGATTTTTCCGGGAGGGTGAGGATAGAAGGGATTCTCCTTTCATTGGTAAGTACTTCTACTTTATTCGATCCTTTGTTGGGGTTTTGTGTGGTTGTGGCTTGCTATTTGAGTTATAATGTCTCGAATTTCTTGAAATAAAAGCTCTTATTGAGAAAATTCATAACACTCAATTAGAGGAAAAGGAGAAAACGGCAAGATTAACGGTAGCTCATAACATTCTTGCGGGTAAAGTGAACAATAAAAACGATCCTAATCATGTTGACTATGAATCGATGTTGAAGAGGTTAAAATTGTTAAACCGACTTATGATAATGATAGGGGGATTAAACTAGATGACTTTACTGGTGATTCTAGTCCTGAGGATTTACTTGAATGGATTCGTCAACTTGAGAAAATTTGTGATTATAAGGGGTTTGATGATGAGAAACGTTATAAAATTGCCACAATTAGACTAACTAAGTATCTTTGGAATTTGGTTAGAAAGTCTAAAGGCAAAAAGGGCAAGACTTGGGAAACCTAAGCTTAAAAGTTGGACTAAGCTTAAAAGGAAATTGCATGAGAAGTTTGTTCCAAGTGATTTTATTCAACGACAATATATGAGAAAGAATTCTTTGACTCAAGATGTGTCAAGTGTACATGATTATATGGTTGAATTTGACAAGTTATGTTTGATTTGTGATGTTGATGAAGTCGAACAAGAAAAAATTGCTAGGTTTGTTAATGGACTTAATAAATCTATTGCTAGAAAGGTTGATGTGTCGAATTATAGCACTTTTGATGATGTATGTCGATTGGCTTTAAAATTTGAAAGGCATGAATTGGATGAAAAGAAATCATATGGGGGGAAATTCGGCCATAATAAACCCAATTCTTCTTCTTCTTCTTTCGTCCCTTCTTCTTCTAATTCTTCTAAACCCTTTGAAAAGAAAGATAATCCTTCTAAAGGGGAAC
Organism: Beta corolliflora; assembly: GCA_947648045.1. Lineage (NCBI taxonomy): Eukaryota > Viridiplantae > Streptophyta > Magnoliopsida > Caryophyllales > Amaranthaceae > Beta > Beta corolliflora. Next base: position 88,317 of record CANSZD010002663.1, read on the forward strand.
CAAAGGGAGAACGACCTAAGTTGGTGATTTCTAAAGAAAAGTGGGAAGAAACCCGAAAGTGTTTTAAGTGTCAAGGAAGGGGTCATATTGCTAGTAGTTGTCCATCTAGAAAACCCTAACTTTGAGACAATACATGACCATAGAAGAGGAGGAGAGAACTTATGACTATGTGTATGAAGAGGAGGAATGTGAAAGTGTTGATAATGAGATTGCATATGCCGAAGATGAGTCTAGGATGCTTGGGGTTATTAGGAGAACTTTGCATGTTGATCATTCTCCTAACCATGATCAAAGAGAAAACTTGTTTCACACTAGATGTCGAATTGGTGAATTTACATGTAATGTGATTATTGATAGTGGTTCATGCACTAATGTGGTTGCTTCTAATGTGGTTTCTAAGTTGAACTTGATTGTTAGAGATCATCCACATCCTTATAAGTTGAGTTGGTTGGATGATAAAACTGGTTTGTTGGTGAAAAAACAAGCACTTGTTTCGTTTTCTATTGGGGGTTACAAGGATGAATTGTGGGGTGATGTTCTACCTATGAGTGCTTGTCATCTTCTTCTTGGTAGACCTTGGCAATATGATTGAAAAGTTGTTCATGAAGGCGAAACCAATGTGTACACGGTTTTGATGGGTTCTAAAAAGATTCTGGTTGGTTCCTTTGTCCCCTAGTTCCATAGCACCCAAGAAAGTGGTTGAAACGAAACAAAACTTGTTTCTTTCGGCCAAAGAATTCGAGAAAGAGGTAGAATTGGAAGGACATTGTTATGCTTTATGTGTTAAACTTGCTTTGACTAATGATGTTTCTTCTAGTAATCCGAAACTTGCAGCTCTATTGGACGAATTTTGTGATGTTTTTCCGAAGGAATTGCCTCAAGGATTACCACCATTGAGAGGCATTGAGCATGCCATTGATCTTGTACCAGGCGCACCTTTGCCAAATAAGCCGGCATATAGATGTGATCCCGTAGCTTCTAAGGAGCTACAAAAGCAAATTAAAGAGTTGATTGACCGAGGCTATGTAAGAGAAAGCATGAGTCCATGTGCCGTTCCCGCTTTGCTTGTTCCTAAGAAAGATGGTACTTGGAGGATGTGTATTGATAGTAGAGCCGTCAACAACATAACAATCAAGTATCGTTTTCCTATGCCTAGATTAGAGGACATGCTTGATGAGCTACATGGAGCTTCGTTTTTTCGAAGATTGATTTGAGGAGTGGTTATCATCAAATGAGAATTCGGGAAGGAGATGAATGGAAAACCGCTTTCAAGACCAAACAAGGTCTATATGAGTGGATGGTGATGCCCTTTGGTCTTTGCAATGCTCCTAGTTCTTTTATGAGGCTTATGAACGAGGTACTACGTCCCTTTCTTAACAAGTTTATTGTTGTCTATCTAGATGATATTCTTGTATATAGTACTAGTGTTGAGTCTCATTTACTTCACTTGAGAGCTTTATTCAAAAAATTAAGAGAGCAAAAGTTGTATGGAAAAATGGAAAAGTGTGATTTTCTTGTTCCTAGTATTGCTTTTCTTGGTTACATTGTGTCTAGGGATGGAGTTCATGTGGATCCGGAAAAAGTCAAGGCCATGTCATCATGGTTGGCGCCTACAAGTGCTCATGAATGCCGAAGCTTTCATGGTCTAGCTTCCTTTTATAGAAGATTCATCCGAAATTTCTCAACTATCATGGCACCAATCACGGATTTGATGAAGAAAGGGGAGTTTTTATGGAACTCTCATGCTCAAAAGGCGTTTGATGAAGTCAAGGAGCTACTTTGCAACGCTCCTATCCTTGCCTTCACGGATTTCAACAAGTTGTTCGAAGTTGAATGTGATGCTAGTGGACTTGGTGTTGGGGCTGTTTTGCTTCAAGAATGGAGGCCCATTGCCTACTTTAGTGAGAAGTTAAGTGGCGCCAAACTCAACTACTCCAACTATGATCGTGAATTCTATGCAATTGTGAGAGCCCTTGGATCATTGGTCTCATTACTTGAGGCCCAAGCCTTTCATTCTTCATTCGGATCATGAGGCACTCAAATACATCCATGGACAACAAAAGCTCAACCATAGACATGCCAAGTGGGTTGAATTCCTACAAGCCTTCACATTCTCGTCTAAGTACAAGGAAGGTAAGAGTAACATTGTTGCAGGATGCCCTTTCTAGGCGTTCCTATCTTTTAGCCATGGTTGATGCAAGGGTGTTGGGATTTGAACACTTAAAGGATTTATATGTTGATGATGATGATTTTCGTGAGTCCTTTAAGAATCCTAGTGGATTGTTTGTGTTACAAGAAGGTTTTTTGTTCAAGGGGAACAAACTATGCATTCCTAAGAGTGGCGTGAGGGAGTTGCTTGTGAGAGAAGTCCATAGTGGTGGGGTGGCTGGTCATTTTGGCGTGCAAAAGACCTTAGATACTTTGAATGAGAGTTTTTATTGGCCCAACATGATAAGGGATGTTCATATGGTGGTTAGTAAGTGTGCTACTTGTCAAAGATCGAAGAGTACTTTCCATAAAGGCCTTTATACTCCATTACCCGTACCTGATACACCTTGGGATAGTGTGAGCATGGATTTTATTGTTGGATTACCAAGAACTCAAAGGGGAAAAGATGCAATTATGGTGGTGGTGGATCGTTTTTCGAAAATGGCTCACTTTGTTCCTATGCATAAAACTGATGATGCTTTGCATGTGGCGGATTTGTACTTCAGGGAAATCATTCGTTTGCACGGTATTCCTAGAAGTATTGTTAGTGATCGTGATACAAAGTTCCTTAGTCACTTTTGGAGGAGCTTATGGAAGATGGTGGGAACTAAGTTACTCTTTAGCACAAGTCATCATCCTCAAACGGATGGTCAAACTGAAGTGACTAATAGAACTCTTAGAGCTTTGTTGCGTGGCTTGGTGAGTAAGACACAAAAGGATTGGGATATAAAGCTAGCTCACGCCGAGTTTGCTTATAATCGAGCTCATTCTTCTACTACTTCTAAGTCTCCATTTGAGGTGGTCTATGGTATCAATCCTTTCCTTCCTATTGATTTTGTGTCACTAACTAAATCTGAAATCCATGTTGATTCTAAGAAGAGGTTGGAAGCCTTTAAGAAGACTTGTGAGCAAGTGAAAGCACGAATTGAGAAGATGAATGCTCAATACAAGGAACGAGCCAACAAGCATAGAAGGCAACCGAAATTTCAGATTGGCGACTTGGTTTGGATTCATTTGAGGAAAGAACGGTTTCCAAGTAGAAGGAAGAACAAGCTTATGCCTAGAGTTGATGGTCCATTCAAAGTTATTGATGTGATTAATGAAAGTGCTTATAAGATCGAGCTTCCAAGTGATTATGGAGGTGTGAGTGCAACCTTCAATGTTGGTGATCTTAGTCCTTATTTAGATGATGAAAATATGAGGACAAATTCTTTTGAAGAGGGGGAGAATGATACAAGTCAAGGTCAAGGTCAAGCTCCCAATGATCCGATTTGTTTAGTCCTTGACGTGTTCGGGTTCAAGTTAAATTCAAACTCCTCATTTGTGTCATTTCTTAAATGGGACGATGATTCCATTGATGAAGCTTGAAGGTGACGAGTCTTAGTTATTTTAATTAAGCAAATAAGGTCCGAAAATATCTTGTGATATTTCGACCAAGATAGGCGTGTCATTAGGCGTGTGATTTGGTCCTTGTGCTCCAAGTTTGCAAGTTGTCATTAAGTTGTAATACTTTCCTTATTTCTTGGTTTCCTTATGTATTTAGGCGTGTGAAGGGGGATTGGGGGCTGATTTGGTTGTTTCCTTATTTACTCCTTTATTCTCTCCTAGAATCAAGGGATTAAGATGTAAGGAGTTAAGGAATGTTTCCTTAATTCTTATGGCTGATTTTCGGCCCTTGCTTGGTCCTTGGAGGACAAGTTTATTGTTATTATTATAAATAATAGTTCCATGCTATCATCAAAGGCATGTGAGATTTACCTAAAAACTTTGTAATTGAATTTAATTGTGTGATCAATTATTTTCGTCCATTAAGTTTATTTTCAGGAGTGATTATTTACTTAGTGTTTAATCTACATTATTCCAAGAGTGGTGTAAGTGAGATTAAGAGTTAATTAAAATATTCAAGAGTGATTATTTTAATTATCATATCCGGTACCTTAATCATAATTTTCGGACTTCTTTAATTCTTCAAGTTCGAACCTTTGCTCGGGATTCTTGATTGCTCATTCACTTTGGACGTGTAATCATATCACTAATTGAATCAAATGAAACTCAAATGCATTCAACAAAACTAATCGAATCAAATGAAAGTCAAATGAAGGCACACAAAGCTAATTGAAACAAATGAAACTCAAATGCATTCAACAAAGCTAATTGAATCAAATGAAGCTCAAATGCATTTAACAAAGCTAATTGAATCAAAATAAAGTCAAATGAAGTTAAACAAAGCTAATTGAATCAAATGAAAGTCAAATGCAAGTCAAATATAGCTAATAGAATCAAATGAAACTCAAATGCATCCAACAAAACTAAATGAATCAAATGAAAGTTAAATGAAATCAAACATTGCTAAATGAATCAAATGAAAATCAAATGCATTCAAAAAAGCTAATTGAATCAAATGAAACTCAAATGTATTCAACAAAGCTAATTGAATCAAATGAACCTCATATGCATTCAACAAAGCTAATTGAATCAAATGAAGCTCAAATGCATTCAACAAAGCTAATTGAGTCAAATGAAAATCAAATGCATTCAACAAAGCTAATAGAATCAAATGAAACTCAAATGCATTCAACAAAGCTAATTGAATCAAATGAAACTCAAATGCATTCAACAAAGCTAATTGAATCAAATGAAAGTCAAATGAAGTTAAATAAAGCTAATTGAATCAAATGAAACTCAAATGCATTCAACAAAGCTAAATGAATCAAATGAAACTCAAATGCATTCAACAAAGCTAATTTAATCAAATGAACCTCAAATGCATTCAACAAAGCTAATTGAATCAAATGAAACTCAAATGCATTCAACAAAGCTAATAGAATCAAATGAAACTCAAATGCATTCAACAAAGCTAATTGAATCAAATGAAACTCAAATGCATTCAACAAAGCTAATTGAATCAAATGAAACTCAAATGCATTCAACAAAGCTAATTGAATCAAATGAAACTCAAATGCATTCAACAATGCTAATTGAATTTAAATGAAGTCAAATGAAGTCAAACATAGCTAAACGACACTCAAATGCATTCAACAAAGCTAATTGAATCAAATAACACTCAAATGCATTCAACAAAGCTAATTGAATCAAATGAAACTCAAATGCATTCAACAAAGCTAATTGAATCAAATGAAACTCAAATGCATTCAACAATGCTAATTGAATCAAATGAAACTCAAATGCATTCAACAAAGCTAATTGAATCAAATGAAACTCAAATGCATTCAACAAAGCTAATTGAATCAAATGAACCTCATATGCATTCAACAAAGCTAATTGAATCAAATGAAGCTCAAATGCATTCAACAAAGCTAATTGAGTCAAATGAAAATCAAATGCATTCAACAAAGCTAATAGAATCAAATGAAACTCAAATGCATTCAACAAAGCTAATTGAATCAAATGAAACTCAAATGCATTCAACAAAGCTAATTGAATCAAATGAAAGTCAAATGAAGTTAAACAAAGCTAATTGAATCAAATGAAACTTAAATGCATTCAACAAAGCTAAATGAATCAAATGAAACTCAAATGCATTCAACAAAGCTAATTTAATCAAATGAACCTCAAATGCATTCAACAAAGCTAATTGAATCAAATGAAACTCAAATGCATTCAACAAAGCTAATTGAATCAAATGAAACTCAAATGCATTCAACAAAGCTAATTGAATCAAATGAAACTCAAATGCATTCAACAAAGCTAATTGAATCAAATGAAACTCAAATGCATTCAACAAAGCTAATTGAATCAAATGAAACTCAAATGCATTCAACAAAGCTAATTGAATCAAATGAAAGTCAAATGAAGTCAAACATAGCTAAATGACACTCAAATGCATTCAACAAAGCTAATTGAATCAAATAAAACTCAAATGCATTCAACAAAGCTAATTGAATCAAATGAAACTCAAATGCATTCAACAAAGCTAATTGAATCAAATGAAACTCAAATGCATTCAACAAAGCTAATTGAATCAAATGAAACTCAAATGCATTCAACAAAGCTAATTGAATCAAATGAAACTCAAATGCATTCAACAAAGCTAATTGAACCAAATGAAACTCAAATGCATTCAACAAATCTAATTGAACTAAATGAAACTCAAATGCATTCAACAAAGCTAATTGAATCAAATGAAACTCAAATGCATTCAACAAAGCTAATTGAATCAAATGAAACTCAAATGCATTCAACAAAGCTAATTGAATCAAATGAAAGTCAAATGAAGGCAAACAAAGCTAATTGAATCAAATGAAACTCAAATGCATTCAACAAAGCTAATTGAATCAAATGAAACTCAAATGCATTCAACAAAGCTAATTGAATCAAATGAACCTCAAATGCATTCAACAAAGCTAATTGAATCAAATGAAGCTCAAATGCATTCAACAAAGCTAATTGAATCAAATGAAACTCAAATGCATTCAACAAAGCTAATTGAATCAAATGAACCTCAAATGCATTCAACAAAGCTAATTGAATCAAATGAAACTCAAATGAAGTCAAACAAAGCTAATTGAATCAAATGAAACTCAAATGCATTCAACAAAGCTAATTGAATCAAATGAAACTCAAATGCATTCAACAAAGCTAATTGAATCAAATGAACCTCAAATGCATTCAACAAAGCTAATTGAATCAAATGAAACTCAAATGCATTCAACAAAGCTAATTGAATCAAATGAAACTCAAATAAAGCATTCAACAAAGCTAATTGAATCAAATGAAACTCAAATGCATTCAACAAAGCTAATTGAATCAAATGAAACTCAAATGCATTCAACAAAGCTAATTGAATCAAATGAAACTCAAATGCATTCAACAAAGCTAATTGAAACAAATGAAACTCAAATGCATTCAACAAAGCTAATTGAATCAAATGAAACTCAAATGCATTCAACAAAGCTAATTGAATCAAATGAACCTCAAATGCATTCAACAAAGCTAATTGAATCAAAATAAAGTCAAATGAAGTTAAACAAAGCTAATTGAATCAAATGAAACTCAAATGCATTCAACAAAGCTAATTGAATCAAATGAACCTCAAATGCATTCAACAAAGCTAATTGAATCAAATGAAACTCAAATGCATTCAACAAAGCTAATTGAATCAAATGAAACTCAAATGCATTCAACAAAGCTAATTGAATCAAATGAAAGTCAAATGCAGTCAAACAAAGCTAATTGAAACAAATGAAACTCAAATGCATTCAACAAAGCTAATTGAATCAAATGAAGCTCAAATGCATTCAACAAAGCTAATTGAATCAAATGAAACTCAAATGCATTCAACAAAGCTAATTGAATCAAAATAAAGTCAAATGAAGTTAAACAAAGCTAATTGAATCAAATGAAAGTCAACTGAAGTAAAATATAGCTAATAGAATCAAATGAAACTCAAATGCATCCAACAAAGCTAATTGAATCAAATGAAACTCAAATGAATTCAAACAAAGCTAAATGAATCAAATGAAAATCAAATGCATTCAACAAAGCTAATTGAATCAAATGAAACTCAAATGCATTCAACAAAGCTAATTGAATCAAATGAACCTCAAATGCATTCAACAAAGCTAATTGAATCAAATGAAACTCAAATGCATTCAACAAAGCTAATTGAATCAAATGAAACTCAAATGCATTCAACAAAGCTAATTGAATCAAATGAAACTCAAATGCATTCAACAAAGCTAATTGAATCAAATGAAACTCAAATGCATTCAACAAAGCCAATTGAATCAAATGAAACTCAAATGCATTCAACAAAGCTAATTGAATCAAATGAAACTCAAATGCATTCAACAAAGCTAAATGAATCAAATGAAACTCAAATGCATTCAACAAAGCTAATTTAATCAAATGAACCTCAAATGCATTCAACAAAGCTAATTGAATCAAATGAAACTCAAATGCATTCAACAAAGCTAATTGAATCAAATGAAACTCAAATGCATTCAACAAAGCTAATTGAATCAAATGAAACTCAAATGCATTCAACAAAGCTAATTGAATCAAATGAAACTCAAATGCATTCAACAAAGCTAATTGAATCAAATGAAACTCAAATGCATTCAACAAAGCTAATTGAATCAAATGAAAGTGAAATGAAGTCAAACATAGCTAAACGACACTCAAATGCATTCAACAAAGCTAATTGAATCAAATGAAACTCAAATGCATTCAACAAAGCTAATTGAATCAAATGAAACTCAAATGCATTCAACAAAGCTAATTGAATCAAATGAAACTCAAATGCATTCAATAAATCTAATTAAATCAAATGAAACTCAAATGCATTCAACAAAGCTAATTGAATCAAATGAAACTCAAATGCATTCAACAAAGCTAATTGAATCAAATGAAACTCAAATGCATTCAACAAAGCTAATTGAATCAAATGAAACTCAAATGCATTCAACAAAGCTAATTGAATCAAATGAAACTCAAATGCATTCAACAAAGCTAATTGAATCAAATGAAAGTCAAATGAAGGCAAACAAAGCTAATTGAATCAAATGAAACTCAAATGCATTCAACAAAGCTAATTGAATCAAATGAAACTCAAATGCATTCAACAAAGCTAATTGAATCAAATGAACCTCAAATGCATTCAACAAAGCTAATTGAATCAAATGAAACTCAAATGCATTCAACAAAGCTAATTGAATCAAATGAAACTCAAATGCATTCAACAAAGCTAATTGAATCAAATGAAACTCAAATGCATTCAACAAAGCTAATTGAATCAAATGAAACTCAAATGCATTCAACAAAGCTAATTGAATCAAATGAAACTCAAATGCATTCAACAAAGCTAATTGAATCAAATGAAACTCAAATGCATTCAACAAAGCTAATTGAATCAAATGAAACTCAAATGCATTCAACAAAGCTAATTGAATCAAATGAAACTCAAATGCATTCAACAAAGCTAATTGAATCAAAATGAAACTCAAATGCATTAAACAAAGCTAATTGAATCAAATGAAACTCAAATGCATTCAACAAAGCTAATTGAATCAAATGAAACTCAAATGCATTCAACAAAGCTAATTGAATCAAATGAAAGTCAAATGAAGGCAAACAAAGCTAATTGAATCAAATGAAACTCAAATGCATTCAACAAAGCTAATTGAATCAAATGAAACTCAAATGCATTCAACAAAGCTAATTGAATCAAATGAAACTCAAATGCATTCAACAAAGCTAATTGAATCAAATGAAACTCAAATGCATTCAACAAAGCTAATTGAATCAAATAAAGTCAAATGAAGTTAAACATAGCTAAATGACACTCAAATGCATTCAACAAAGCTAATTGAATCAAATGAAACTCAAATGCATTCAACAAAGCTAATTGAATCAAATGAAACTCAAATGCATTCAACAAAGCTAATTGAATCAAATGAAACGCAAATGCATTCAACAAAGCTAATTGAATCAAATGAAACTCAAATGCATTCAACAAAGCTAATTGAATCAAATGAAACTCAAATGCATTCAACAAAGCTAATTGAATCAAATGAAACTCAAATGCATTCAACAAAGCTAATTGAACCAAATGAAACTCAAATGCATTCAACAAAGCTAATTGAATCAAATGAAACTCAAATGCATTCAACAAAGCTAATTGAATCAAATGAAACTCAAATGCATTCAACAAAGCTAATTGAATCAAATGAAAGTCAAATGAAGGCAAACAAAGCTAATTGAATCAAATGAAACTCAAATGCATTCAACAAAGCTAATTGAATCAAATGAAACTCAAATGCATTCAACAAAGCTAATTGAATCAAATGAAACTCAAATGCATTCAACAAAGCTAATTGAATCAAATGAAACTCAAATGCATTCAACAAAGCTAATTGAATCAAATGAAACTCAAATGCATTCAACAAAGCTAATTGAATCAAATGAAACTCAAATGCATTCAACAAAGCTAATTGAATCAAATGAAACTCAAATGCATTCAACAAAGCTAATTGAATCAAATGAAACTCAAATGCATTCAACAAAGCTAATTGAATCAAATGAAACTCAAATGCATTCAACAAAGCTAATTGAATCAAATGAAACTCAAATGCATTCAACAAAGCTAATTGAATCAAATGAAACTCAAATGCATTCAACAAAGCTAATTGAATCAAATGAAACTCAAATGCATTCAAACAAAGCTAATTGAATCAAATGAAACTCAAATGCATTCAACAAAGCTAATTGAATCAAATGAAACTCAAATGCATTCAACAAAGCTAATTGAATCAAATGAAACTCAAATGCATTCAAACAAAGCTAATTGAATCAAATGAAACTCAAATGCATTCAACAAAGCTAATTGAATCAAATGAAACTCAAATGCATTCAACAAAGCTAATTGAATCAAATGAAACTCAAATGCATTCATCAAAGCTAATTGAATCAAATGAAACTCAAATGCATTCATCAAAGCTAATTGAACCAAATGAAACTCAAATGCATTCAACAAAGCTAATTGAATCAAATGAAACTCAAATGCATTCAACAAAGCTAATTGAATCAAATGAAACTCAAATGCATTCAACAAAGCTAATTGAATCAAATGAAAGTCAAATGAAGGCAAACAAAGCTAATTGAATCAAATGAAACTCAAATGCATTCAACAAAGCTAATTGAATCAAATGAAACTCAAATGCATTCAACAAAGCTAATTGAATCAAATAAAACTCAAATGCATTCAACAAAGCTAATTGAATCAAATGAAACTCAAATGCAATCAACAAAGCTAATTGAATCAAATGAAACTCAAATGCATTCAACAAAGCTAATTGAATCAAATGAAACTCAAATGCATTCAACAAAGCTAATTGAATCAAATGAAACTCAAATGCATTCAACAAAGCTAATTGAATCAAATGAAACTCAAATGCATTCAACAAAGCTAATTGAATCAAATGAAACTCAAATGCATTCAACAAAGCTAATTGAATCAAATGAAACTCAAATGCATTCAACAAAGCTAATTGAATCAAATGAAACTCAAATGCATTCAACAAAGCTAATTGAATCAAATGAAACTCAAATGCATTCAACAAAGCTAATTGAATCAAATGAAACTCAAATGCATTCAACAAAGCTAATTGAATCAAAATAAACTCAAATGCATTCAACAAAGCTAATTGAATCAAATGAAACTCAAATGCATTCAACAAAGCTAATTGAATCAAATGAAACTCAAATGCATTCAACAAAGCTAATTGAATCAAATGAAACTCAAATGCATTCAACAAAGCTAATTGAATCAAATGAAACTCAAATGCATTCAACAAAGCTAATTGAATCAAATGAAACTCAAATGCATTCAACAAAGCTAATTGAATCAAATGAAACTCAAATGCATTCAACAAAGCTAATTGAATCAAAATGAAACTCAAATGAATTAAACAAAGCTAATTGAATCAAATGAAACTCAAATGCATTCAAACAAAGCTAAATGAATCAAATGAAACTCAAATGCATTCAACAAAGCTAATTGAATCAAATGAAACTCAAATGCATTCAACAAAGCTAATTGAATCAAATGAAACTCAAATGCATTCAACAAAGCTAATTGAATCAAATGAAACTCAAATGCATTCAACAAAGCCAATTGAATCAAATGAAACTCAAATGCATTCAACAAAGCTAATTGAATCAAATGAAACTCAAATGCATTCAACAAAGCTAATTGAATCAAATGAAACTCAAATGCATTCAACAAAGCTAATTGAATCAAAGGAAACTCAAATGCATTCAACAAAGCTAATTGAATCAAATGAAACTCAAATGCATTCAACAAAGCTAATTGAATCAAATGAAACTCAAATGCATTCAACAAAGCTAATTGAATCAAATGAAACTCAAATGAAGTCAAACAAAGCTAATTGAATCAAATGAAACTCAAATGCATTCAACAAAGCTAATTGAATCAAATGAAACTCAAATGCATTCAACAAAGCTAATTGAATCAAATGAAACTCAAATGCATTCAAACAAAGCTAATTGAATCAAATGAAACTCAAATGCATTCAACAAAGCTAATTGAATCAAATGAAACTCAAATGCATTCAACAAAGCTAATTGAATCAAATGAAACTCAAATGCATTCAACAAAGCTAATTGAATCAAATGAAACTCAAATGCATTCAACAAAGCTAATTGAATCAAATGAAACTCAAATGCATTCAACAAAGCTAATTGAATCAAATGAAACTCAAATGCATTCAACAAAGCTAATTGAATCAAATGAAACTCAAATGCATTCAACAAAGCTAATTGAATCAAATGAAACTCAAATGCATTCAACAAAGCTAATTGAATCAAATGAAAGTCAAATGAAGGCAAACAAAGCTAATTGAATCAAATGAAACTCAAATGCATTCAACAAAGCTAATTGAATCAAATGAAACTCAAATGCATTCAACAAAGCTAATTGAATCAAATGAAACTCAAATGAATTCAAACAAAGCTAAATGAATCAAATGAAACTAAAATGCATTCAACAAAGCTAATTGAATCAAATGAAACTCAAATGCATTCAACAAAGCTAATTGAATCAAATGAAACTCAAATGCATTCAACAAAGCTAATTGAATCAAATGAAACTCAAATGCATTCAACAAAGCTAATTGAATCAAATGAAACTCAAATGCATTCAACAAAGCTAATTGAATCAAATGAAACTCAAATGCATTCAACAAAGCTAATTGAATCAAATGAAACTCAAATGCATTCAACAAAGCTAATTGAATCAAATGAAAGTCAAATGAAGGCAAACAAAGCTAATTGAATCAAATGAAACTCAAATGCATTCAACAAAGCTAATTGAATCAAATGAAACTCAAATGCATTCAACAAAGCTAATTGAATCAAATGAACCTCAAATGCATTCAACAAAGCTAATTGAATCAAATGAAACTCAAATGCATTCAACAAAGCTAATTGAATCAAATGAAACTCAAATGCATTCAACAAAGCTAATTGAATCAAATGAACCTCAAATGCATTCAACAAAGCTAATTGAATCAAATGAAACTCAAATGCATTCAACAAAGCTAATTGAATCAAATGAAACTCAAATGCATTCAACAAAGCTAATTGAATCAAATGAAACTCAAATGCATTCAACAAAGCTAATTGAATCAAATGAAACTCAAATGCATTCAACAAAGCTAATTGAATCAAATGAAACTCAAATGCATTCAACAAAGCTAATTGAATCAAATGAAACTCAAATGCATTCAACAAAGCTAATTGAATCAAATGAACCTCAAATGCATTCAACAAAGCTAATTGAATCAAAATGAACCTCAAATGCATTCAACAAAGCTAATTGAATCAAATGAAACTCAAATGCATTCAACAAAGCTAATTGAATCAAATGAAACTCAAATGCATTCAACAAAGCTAATTGAATCAAATGAAACACAAATGCATTCAACAAAGCTAATTGAATCAAATGAAACTCAAATGCATTCAACAAAGCTAATTGAATCAAATGAAACTCAAATGCATTCAACAAAGCTAATTGAATCAAATGAAACTCAAATGCATTCAACAAAGCTAATTGAATCAAAATGAAACTCAAATGCATTCAACAAAGCTAATTGAATCAAATGAAACTCAAATGCAATCAAACAAAGCTAATTGAATCAAATGAAACTCAAATGCATTCAACAAAGCTAATTGAATCAAATGAAACTCAAATGCATTCAACAAAGCTAATTGAATCAAATGAAACTCAAATGCATTCAACAAAGCTAATAGAATCAAATGAAACTCAAATGCATTCAACAAAGCTAATTGAATCAAATTAAAGTCAAATGCATTCAACAAAGTTAATTGAATCAAATGAAACTCAAATGCATTCAACAAAGCTAATTGAATCAAATGAAACTCAAATGCATTCAACAAAGCTAATTGAATCAAATGAAACTCAAATGCATTCAACAAAGCTAATTGAGTCAAATGAAACTCAAATGCATTCAACAAAGCTAATTGAATCAAATGAAACTCAAATGCATTCAACAAAGCTAATTGAATCAAATGAACCTCAAATGCATTCAACAAAGCTAATTGAATCAAATGAAACTCAAATGCATTCAACAAAGCTAATTGAATCAAATGAAACTCAAATGCATTCAACAAAGCTAATTGAATCAAATGAAACTCAAATGCATTCAACAAAGCTAATTGAATCAAATGAAACTCAAATGCATTCAACAAAGCTAATTGAATCAAATGAAACTCAAATGAATTAACAAAGCTAATTGAATCAAATGAAGACAAACAAAGCTAATTGAATCAAATGGAAGTCAAATGCATTCAAACAAAGCTAATTGAATCAAATGAAACTCAAATGAATTCAAGAAAGCTAATTGAATCAAATGAAACTCAAATGCATTCAAACAAAGCTAATTGAATCAAATAAAACTCAAATGCATTCAACAAAGCTAATTGAATCAAATGAAACTCAAATGCATTCAAACAAAGATAATTGAATCAAATGAAACTCAAATGCATTCAACAAAGCTAATTGAATCAAATGAAACTCAAATGCATTCAACAAAGCTAATTGAATCAAATGAAACTCAAAATGCATTCAACAAAGCTAATTGAATCAAATGAAACTCAAATGCATTCAACAAAGCTAATTGAATCAAATGAAGTCAAACAAAGCTAATTGAATCAAATGAAAGTCAAATGAAATCAAACAAAGCTAATAGAAACAAATGAAACACAAATGCATTCAACAAAGCTAGTTGAATCAAATGAAACTCCAAATACATTCAACAAAGCTAATAGAATCAAATGAAACTCAAATGCATTCAAGAAAGCTAATTGAATCAATTGAAGTGAAACAAAAGCTAATTGAATCAAATAAAAGTCAAATGAAATCAAACAAAGCTAATTGAATCAAATGAAACTCAAATGCATTCAACAAAGCTAATTGAATCAAATGAAACTCAAATGCATTCAACAAAGCTAATTGAATCAAATGAAACTCAAATGAAGTCAAACAAAGCTAATTGAATCAAATGAAGTCAAACAAAGCTAATTGAATCAAATGAAAGTCAAATGAAGTCAAACAAAGCTAATTGAATCAAATGAAACTCAAATGCATTCAACAAAGCTAATTGAATCAAATGAAACTCAAATGCATTAAACAAAGCTAATTGAATCAAATGAAACTCAAATGCATTCAAAAAAGCTAATTGAATCAAATGAAACTCAAATGCATTCAACAAAGCTAATTGAATCAAATGAAACTCAAATGCATTCAACAAAGCTAATTGAATCAAATGAAACTCAAATGCATTCAACAAAGCTAATTGAATCAAATGAAACTCAAATGCATTCAACAAAGCTAATTGAATCAAATGAAACTCAAATGCATTCAACAAAGCTAATTGAATCAAATGAAACTCAAATGCATTCAACAAAGCTAATTGAATCAAATGAAAGTCAAATGAAGTCAAACATAGCTAAACGACACTCAAATGCATTCAACAAAGCTAATTGAATCAAATAACACTCAAATGCATTCAACAAAGCTAATTGAATCAAATGAAACTCAAATGCATTCAACAAAGCTAATTGAATCAAATGAAACTCAAATGCATTCAACAAAGCTAATTGAATCAAATGAAACTCAAATGCATTCAACAAAGCTAATTGAATCAAATGAAACTCAAATGCATTCAACAAAGCTAATTGAACCAAATGAAACTCAAATGCATTCAACAAATCTAATTGAACCAAATGAAACTCAAATGCATTCAACAAAGCTAATTGAATCAAATGAAACTCAAATGCATTCAACAAAGCTAATTGAATCAAATGAAACTCAAATGCATTCAACAAAGCTAATTGAATCAATTGAACCTCAAATGCATTCAACAAAGCTAATTGAATCAAATGAAGCTCAAATGCATTCAACAAAGCTAATTGAATCAAATGAAACTCAAATGCATTCAACAAAGCTAATTGAATCAAATGAACCTCAAATGCATTCAACAAAGCTAATTGAATCAAATGAAGCTCAAATGCATTCAACAAAGCTAATTGAATCAAATGAAACTCAAATGCATTCAACAAAGCTAATTGAATCAAATGAAACTCAAATGCATTCAACAAAGCTAATTGAATCAAATGAAACTCAAATGCATTCAACAAAGCTAATTGAATCAAATGAAAGTCAAATGAAGGCAAACAAAGCTAATTGAATCAAATGAAACTCAAATGCATTCAACAAAGCTAATTGAATCAAATGAACCTCAAATGCATTCAACAAAGCTAATTGAATCAAATGAAACTCAAATGCATTCAACAAAGCTAATTGAATCAAATGAAACTCAAATGCATTCAACAAAGCTAATTGAATCAAATGAAAGTCAAATGAAGGCAAACAAAGCTAATTGAAACAAATGAAACTCAAATGCATTCAACAAAGCTAATTGAATCAAATGAAGCTCAAATGCATTCAACAAAGCTAATTGAATCAAATGAACCTCAAATGCATTCAACAAAGCTAATTGAATCAAAATAAAGTCAAATGAAGTTAAACAAAGCTAATTGAATCAAATGAAAGTCAAATGAAGTCAAATATAGCTAATAGAATCAAATGAAACTCAAATGCATCCAACAAAGCTAATTGAATCAAATGAAAGTCAAATGAAATCAAACATTGCTAAATGAATCAAATGAAAATTAAATGCATTCAAAAAAGCTAATTGAATCAAATGAAACTCAAATGTATTCAACAAAGCTAATTGAATCAAATGAACCTCATATGCATTCAACAAAGCTAATTGAATCAAATGAAGCTCAAATGCATTCAACAAAGCTAATTGAATCAAATGAAAATCAAATGCATTCAACAAAGCTAATAGAATCAAATGAAACTCAAATGCATTCAACAAAGCTAATTGAATCAAATGAAACTCAAATGCATTCAACAAAGCTAATTGAATCAAATTAAAGTCAAATGAAGTTAAATAAAGCTAATTGAATCAAATGAAACTCAAATGCATTCAACAAAGCTAATTGAATCAAATGAAACTCAAATGCATTCAACAAAGCTAATTTAATCAAATGAACCTCAAATGCATTCAACAAAGCTAATTGAATCAAATGAAACTCAAATGCATTCAACAAAGCTAATTGAATCAAATGAAACTCAAATGCATTCAACAAAGCTAATAGAATCAAATGAAACTCAAATGCATTCAACAAAGCTAATTGAATCAAATGAAAGTCAAATGAAGTCAAACATAGCTAATAGAATCAAATGAAACTCAAATGCATTCAACAAAGCTAATTGAATCAAATAAAACTCAAATGCATTTAACAAAGCTAATTGAATCAAATGAAAGTCAAATGAAGGCAAACTAAGCTAATTGAATCAAATGAAACTCAAATGCATTCAACAAAACTAATTGAATCAAATAAAACTCAAAATGCATTCAACAGAGCTAATTAAATCAAATGAAACTCAAATGCATTCATCAAAGCTAATTGAGTCAAATGAAACTCAAATGCATTCAACAAAGCTAATTGAATCAAATGAAACTCAAATGCATTCATCAAAGCTAATTGAATCAAATGAAACTCAAATGCATTCAACAAATCTAATTGAACTAAAAATTCAAATGCATTTAACAAATCTAATTGAATCAAATGAAACTCACATGCATTCAACAAAGCTAATTGAATCAAATGAACCTCAAATGCATTCAACAAAGCTAATTGAATCAAATGAAGCTCAAATGCATTCAACAAAGCTAATTAAATCAAATGAAACTCAAATGCATTCAACAAAGTTAATAGAATCAAATGAAACTCAAATGCATTCAACAAAGCTAATTGAATCAAATGAAAGTCAAATGAAATCAAACATAGCTAAATGAATCAAGAGAAAATCAAATGCATTCAGAAAAGCTAATTGAATCAAATGACACTCAAATGCATTCAACAAAGCTAATTGAATCAAATAAAACTCAAATGCATTCAACAAATGATGTGAATCTAAAAACACCCTTCTAAGAGTTGGACGATGTTTTTAAACTCAAGAACAAGAACACTCACAAGAACACTTTGTAACTCACGATTTTAGGATAAATGACCAAATCACAAGACAAACTCAATGATTTGGGATCTTAGGCCAGAGACAAGACTCACTCAATCTCCCCTAATCTTATCACTCAAGACTCACTCAAAGTAATAAGGGTTAGTTTCAAACTTGAGACAAACTCAAAGCTAAAACCGAAAACACAAAGGTTTTTACTTCAAAACTCAAAACTCGATTTCTATTATCATTTGTCGACCTTATATAGAGGTAAGGAGCAAAGAAGGATGATCTAAAAAACACCCTAAAAACCGTCCTTTGAAGAATGGTGTTGAGGAGTTACAAAACTCCTTGATTCAAGCCCTAATTAAGCCTCATTTAAGGGGCCGTTACAAAAGAAAGCAATCAAGAACTATGGAGCTGTAAAACAACTCTTAATTACATGCCTAATCGGCCACTAAACACACACCTACTAGCCTTAGTATCATAAGTAATCACTAGGCTTTATTTTAAGCTTGAAAATAAAACAACAAAAATAAATAGGAACCCAAACAGAACTTGGGCTTCCTTTACATCCTGCTGCAACCCAAACGAGAACTTGGGCTCTTCAAAATGTGATGCACGCCTCAATCCACCATCCAAGTTAAACATGTAACAAACTCGGGCTTATGAACAAATGGAGAAAAGCCAAGAGCTTCTAAAACAAGTGCAACCGGTTCATGAACCAAAGAGCCTTTAAGTGGGCTAGACTTTGGATCATTCTCCCCTTCTTTTGAAGAGTTTGCCCTCAAACTTGAATCATCTAAGTATGGTGACAAATCCCCCACATTGAAAGTAGCACTAACACCTATCAACTCATCAGGAAGCTCAATTTTGTAAGCACTATCATTCACCCTTTCAAGCACTCTAAATGGACCATCAGAACGAGGCATGAGTTTGTTTTTGCGAAGTTTGGGAAATCTTTCTTTCCTCAAATGAAGCCAAACCAAATCCCCAGGGTGAAAGATGGGTTGTTTTCGTCGTTTATTTGCTCTCTCTTGGTATTTCTTATTCATCTCCTCAATTCTTTTCTTCACTTGCTCACGAGGTTTTTGAAAGGCTTCCACCCTCTTTTTAGCATCTTTCTCCACAATATCCCCTTTAACTATAGGAATAAGATCAATAGTGATGCAAGTTGGACTATCTTTATTTGCTTTCGTAGAATTGTTGCATGGTTTTACTTTGCTCTTAAAGTGAAGGTTTTTCATGTAACTAAAAATATGTTATTTTATTATGTTAGTTAAGTTAGTTGAGTTGTTTAGTTTTAATAAATCCGAAAATACTTAGAAAATTCGGTGCAATAGAGAGTCTAGTGTCGTGGCTTGTATTTTAGGAAAGTTTCCTTATTTTTGAGTTGTAAGTGGCGTGCAAGGTGTGTATGTTGCAGCCGTGGGATTCTAGTGTTTTTAGGAAAGTCTTGAGCATCTTTCCTTATGCTTGAGTTTCCTTAATTTCTAGCTAGAATCTAGGGTTTAATTTAGGAAAGCACTTTCCTTATTTCCTTAATGTTGGTCATGAGTTGTAATGCCTTGGAGGGCAAGGGTTTTTGCTGCCCTTATTATAAATAGGCACCTAGTCCATAATAAAAAGGGGGATATGAGTGATTTTGAGTAAAGAATTCGAGTGCTTGTTGCATTGAATATTTGGTCGTCGTACCAAGAACATACAAATCGTGGTTTGTGTGCATCTCCTAATCGAGGTTGGTGAGAGATCCTCTAGTTCTCGAGGGAACAAGAGCCTATCTTTGTTTATTTTACTTCTTATTTCTTAAGTTTTCAATCATAAAACACCATAAAAACGTCACTTAGATTCTAGGGTATACATTGTGGATTTTTCGGACTTCAAAATCATATCAGTTTGGTATCAGAGCAGTGTGGTTGTGGAGGCGCGTGAAGGAGCGTGCTTACTTGGATTTGGCTGAAATTTTGTGTGGACAAACTAGACATCTTGACGATTGTTGTGTCAAAAGTTTAGCTTATTCCGACCAGTAGAGAAGTCACAGCAAGCAGAAACGTTTGATGAAAATTCCTGACAGATTCGAGCAGTTATCAGGTAAACTTTGAGCAATTGGTTCTCCTAGAATACAACGAATTTTTGAGAGTTTCTTGACTTAAAATTGGACTACTTTTTGTCTAGTTTAAGACTGGAAAGTTTCATAATTTTTGAAGAAGTTTTGCTATTTAGTCGAACACGTTTAAGATAATTGATCAAAACCGAACTATTCTGGACCAGTTTTGTGAGAATTAAAACTGCAAACAATTGGTTGGGTATTTGTTGATGAAATTTTGGTCGAGTGTTGCAGACATATAGGGATATGTTGTGACAAATTTTCATGAAATTTCGAGCTGTTTTACTTAGGTTTTAAATCTCGAATTTTTATTGAAAATTTCTGGACAGTTTCTGCATGATATTAAATCAACTATGAATTGTCGTTTCTATTATTATGATGAGTTAACAAGCGATGAAATTCTTGAGGAATTATCACTACGACTACAACCAAAGTGGGATTTGATGTATGACTCGGATCAATATTTGGATGAAAAGCTTAGTAGTTATCTTGAAGATGTTCCTTGACCTTGTAGAAGAAGAAATTTCAGATTTGGTTTTCATTGTTGAAGATGAAGAAAAGATTGAAACTTGTAAGGATAAAGATTTGATCTTTGAAGTTTCTCATGTTGAAGATGAATTCAAAACTGAATCTTTGGATTGTGCAAATAACAAAGATCCATCCTTTGACATTCAAGATGATTTAAAGCTTGACTTTTTGGCTTGTACAACCATCAAAATTCCGATCTTTGATATTCCATGTGCGAACAAAGCTACAAAGCCGTGTGGATTACAACATTATGAAGCATCCTCTACTGATTTTTATTGTCATGATGTTGTTATTTGTCATACACATCCACAAACCTCATGGATTCCACTTCTATTTCTCATATGTGTACTTGATCTTATGATTCATGGTTATCGTGCGTGGATGATTGCTTGGTTACATCAAAACTTGAGACAAGTTTTGTTCAAGACGGGGAGAATGATGCAAGTTGGACTATCTTTATTTGCTTTCGTAGAATTGTTGCATGGTTTTACTTTGCTCTTAAAGTGAAGGTTTTTCATGTAACTAAAAATATGTTATTTTATTATGTTAGTTAAGTTAGTTGAGTTGTTTAGTTTTAATAAATCCGAAAATACTTAGAAAATTCGGTGCAATAGAGAGTCTAGTGTCGTGGCTTGTATTTTAGGAAAGTTTCCTTATTTTTGAGTTGTAAGTGGCGTGCAAGGTGTGTATGTTGCAGCCGTGGGATTCTAGTGTTTTTAGGAAAGTCTTGAGCATCTTTCCTTATGCTTGAGTTTCCTTAATTTCTAGCTAGAATCTAGGGTTTAATTTAGGAAAGCACTTTCCTTATTTCCTTAATGTTGGTCATGAGTTGTAATGCCTTGGAGGGCAAGGGTTTCTTGCTGCCCTTATTATAAATAGGCACCTAGTCCATAATAAAAAGGGGGATATGAGTGATTTTGAGTAAAGAATTCGAGTGCTTGTTGCATTGAATATTTGGTCGTCGTACCAAGAACATACAAATCGTGGTTTGTGTGCATCTCCTAATCGAGGTTGGTGAGAGATCCTCTAGTTCTCGAGGGAACAAGAGCCTATCTTTGTTTATTTTACTTCTTATTTCTTAAGTTTTCAATCATAAAACACCATAAAAACGTCACTTAGATTCTAGGGTATACATTGTGGGATTTTTCGGACTTCAAAATCATATCAAATAGGCACAAAGGGATTCACTCCATAAACTACTTCAAATGGGGAGCGAGAAGTAGTTAAGGAATGAGCTCGGTTGTAAGCAAACTCCGCATGGGCTAGTTTCATGTCCCAATCTTTTTGCGTTTTGCTTACAAGTCCTCTCAACAATGTACCTAAAGTTCTATTTGTCACCTCCGTTTGCCCATCAGTTTGGGGATGATGAGAGGTGCTAAACAGCAACTTGGTACCAACAAGCTTCCATAGGGTCCTCCAAAAGTGACTAAGAAACTTGGAGTCCCTATCCGAAACTATACTTCGAGGAATGCCATGAAGTTTGACTACTTCCTTGAAGTACAATTCCGCCACTTTTACAGCATCATCAGTTTTATTACAAGCTATGAAGTGAGCCATTTTAGAGAATCTATCTACAACAACCATGATACTATCCCTTCCCCTTTGAGTTCTTGGCAATCCCACAATGAAGTCCATGCTAACACTCTCCCATGGAGCATCCGGAACTGGAAGAGGAGTATAGAGACCTTTGGTGAAGTGACCCTTTGCTTTTTGACAAGTAGCACATCTCTCCACAACCAAAGTCACATCTTTGATCATTCTTGGCCAATAGAAATGCTCACCAAGAATATCAAGAGTCTTTTGGATGCCAAAGTGTCCTGCCAAACCACCACTATGCACTTCTCTCACCAACAACTCCCTCACACCACTCTTGGGGACACACAACTTGTTACCCTTAAAGAGGTAACCATCTTGCTGCACAAACTCCTTTGATGGACTCTCTAACTCACTTGCAAAATCAGGATCATGTTGATAGCCCTCTTTGAGTTGTTCAAAACCCAAAATCTTAGCATCCACCAAAGAAAGCAAGTAGTTCCGACGAGACAAAGCATCGACTACTACATTACTCTTCCCATCTTTATATTTTGAACTAAAGGTAAATGTTTGGAGAAACTCCACCCATTTAGCATGCCTTTGGTTCAACTTTTGTTGCCCATGGATGAACTTAAGCGCCTCATGGTCCGAATGAAGGACAAAAGGCTTAGGCCTCAAGTAATGAGACCAATGATCAAGAGCCCTCACAATGGCATAGAACTCACGATCATAGGTGGAATAGTTAAGTTTAGCCCCATTTAACTTCTCACTAAAGTAGCACACAGGCTTCCTCTCTTGTATCAAAACCGCACCAATCCCAATCCCACTCGCATCACACTCCACCTCAAACACTTTGTTAAAGTCGGGAAGTACAAGTATGGGAGCATTACAAAGCATATGCTTGACCTTCTCAAAGGCTTTTTGCGCACTCTCACCCCACTCAAACTCACCTTTCTTTGTTAACTCGGTGATAGGAGCCATGATAGTAGAGAAGTTCTTGATGAACCGCCTATAGAAGGAGGCTAGTCCATGGAAGCTTCTTACTTCATGCACATTGGTTGGAGCCAACCATGATTGTACGGCCTTTACCTTTTCCGGATGTACATGCACCCCCTCTCGTTACAATGTATCCTAAGAATACAACACTAGGAGTCATGAATACACATTTCTCAATCTTGCCATACAACTTCATCTCCCTCAATTTTTCAAACAACCTCCTCAAATGAATTACATGATCTTCATTGTTTTTACTATACACAAGTATGTCATCTAAGTAAACAACAATAAAATCATTAAGGAAAGGATGAAGGACTTCATTCATCAACCGCATTGAAGGAGCTTGGGGCGTTGCAAAGCCCAAATGGCATAACCAACCACTCATATAACCCTTGCTTTGTTTTGAAAGCCGTTTTCCACTCATCTCCCTCCCGTATTCTCATTTGATGGTATCCACTCCTTAAGTCTATTTTGGAAAAGACTAAGGAACCACTCAATTCATCTAGCATATCTTGCAAACGAGGCATAGAAAGCGATATTTGATGGTTATGTTGTTAATGGAACGACTATCAACACACATTCTCCAAGTACCATCTTTCTTTGGTACTAAAAGGGCAGAACCGCGCAAGGACTAAGGCTCTCTCTCACATAGCCTCTTTCAATCAATTCATTCACTTGCCTTTCAAGTTCCTTACTCTCTTCAGGATTACACCTATAGGCGACTTTGTTAGGCAAAGGTGATCCCGAATCAAGTCAATGGCATGCTCAATGCCCCCTTATTGGAGGGAGGCCCTTGGGCAAGTCATTGGGAAACACATCTTTGAACTCTTCCAACAACTCATCCAAAAGTGGTGAGTTATTGTAAGTAGTCTCATTCTCATCTTTGGTCCTCACAACCAAAGCATACCCCCACCATTTTCTTCCACTATTTTCTCGAACTCATTACAAGATACAAGATAGTTGCTCT
Organism: Beta corolliflora; assembly: GCA_947648045.1. Lineage (NCBI taxonomy): Eukaryota > Viridiplantae > Streptophyta > Magnoliopsida > Caryophyllales > Amaranthaceae > Beta > Beta corolliflora. Next base: position 112,746 of record CANSZD010002663.1, read on the forward strand.
TTTCTTTGTCTTTCTTAGCAACTTTAGGGGGTAGGGAAGCAATTTTACTTTTCTACCATCTTTGGTAGTTACAAGATATACATTAGATTTGCCTTTGTGCTCCGAATCATGGTCAAATTGCCATGGCCTTCCAAGTAACAAGTGACAAGCATCCATAGGAAGAATGTCGCACCATCTCTCATCTTCAAACTTGCCAATAGAGTAAGAAACCAAAGCTTGCTTCTTCACCCTAATGCCATTGCCATCATTCAACCAATTGAGCTTATAAGGCTCATCATGATCTCTAGTGGTAAGTTTCAACTTACTCACCGCTTCGGATGAAATAACATCCGTTTGAGCTCCACCATCGACTATCACATTGCAAGTCTTCTCTCAATTTTGCATCTAGTATGAAATAAGTTGTTTCTTTGTCTCTCATCAACTTGAGGCTCACTAAACAACACTTTCCTTACAACCATCATCTTGTACTCACCCTCGGGTTCTATCTCTTCATCAAAGTCATCTTCTACATAGCCATCTTCTTCTTGCACTACAAAGTTATACATTTGTTCTTCTTCATCCATTATAGCACATTGAGTGGCGGTCAAAACAGTTTTCTTGGGACATTCACTAGCAATATGACCCCTCCCATGGCATTTAAAACATTTTCTCCTAGTTGCAAGCTCACTAGGTGAAATCACTTGTTTTTCTTTCCCCTTATCAGATTTAGAACCGGATGAACTAGATGAAAAGGCTCTACTTTGAAAAGTACTCCCTTTAGAGTTGAAAGGAGTAAATTTTGAAGTACCCTTGAAAGAAGAAGAAAAAGTTTTGGGCTTCTCTTTCTCCTTTTCCTCCTTAGCTTGTGCCTCATATTTCAAAGCAAGTTTACAAACATCACTAAAAGTGGCATAGTGAGTCACTTCTACTTTCTTACTTATCTCTTTGGACAAACCTTTAACAAATCGAGCAATTTTAAAGGTTTCCTTTTCTTTGCAAATCACAAATCAAGCACAATTTTCCAAACTCTTTCATGTACTCTTCCACACTCATGTTATTTTCTTGGGAAAGGTGGGTAAGTTTTAGGTACTGTTCTTGCTCATACTCCTTACTAACCCATTTATCCCTCATCTTTTTCTTCAACTTAACCCATGAGTCTATCTTCTCTTTTCCCTCTCTCCTTCTATTTGACTTGAGGTTTTCATACCACAAGGCAGCAAGTTTAGTGAGTTTTAGGACAGCAAGTTTAAACCTTTTTCTATCATCATACCCCTTATAATCAAAAACGGTTTCAATTTGCCTCATCCAATCAAGAAAAGCCTCACTATCATGCCCCCATCAAATTCGGGCATCGCAATTCTCAAACCCCTATCTTCATCAAAGTTTCTAGGTGTATTAATCTCACCTTCCTCATTTTCAAAAAAATTCAGTTTTCTACTTGCTTGCATCAACATTTCGGACATAGCATCTAACCTAGTCTTTTGTTGAGCCTTATCTTCATCATTTGCTTCGATTTTCTCTCTAAGTTGTCTAACTTCTGAGTTATTACTTGTAACATCCTAGCAAGATCACCATCAGCCATGATTTCACTATTTTTGCTAGACTATTACATATACAAGATGCAAACTGCCGTAAACTTGAACAACAAAACGAAACTGTAAATGGCCTTGAAACTCTCAAAGGCTTACAGATTAATAAAATTCAGGAAATTTCAAGCGGAATCAAAAAAAGAAACTCTTGAAAGCTTTCCGGATGAAGGAGGAATCGTCGTTTGAAGTTCTGTGTGCCAGATTTGCTCCGTTTTGGCGTAGTTGCGAAAAACGTGCCCAGTTTAATATCTAAAAAATTCACAAAAATCTGAAAAATTCTGTGAGTATTCTAGACAAAAAGTTATGCAGAATGAAAAAAATAATCAACCAATTTGAACTCCTGAAGGTTGAGAAATCGTCCTTCAAAGTCGGATGAAAACGATTGAATTCCGGCAGTTTCGTCTCTTCTACAAAACTCGATTTTTCCGATGAATTTCTTCACCAAAGCTCTGATACCAGATGATGTGAATCTAAAAACACCCTTCTAAGAGTTGGACGATGTTTTTAAACTCAAGAACAAGAACACTCACAAGAACACTTTGTAACTCACGATTTTAGGATAAATGACCAAATCACAAGACAAACTCAATGATTTGGGATCTTAGGCCAGAGACAAGACTCACTCAATCTCCCCTAATCTTATCACTCAAGACTCACTCAAAGTAATAAGGGTTAGTTTCAAACTTGAGACAAACTCAAAGCTAAAACCGAAAACACAAAGGTTTTTACTTCAAAACTCAAAACTGATTTCTATTATCATTTGCTGACCTTATATAGAGGTAAGGAGCAGCAAATGATCTAAAAAAACACCCTAAAAACCGTCCTTTGAAGAATGGTTTTGAGGAGTTACAGAACTCCTTGATTCAAGCCCTAATTAAGCCTCATTAAAGGGGCTGTTACAAAAGAAAGCAATCAGCAACTATGGAGCTGTAAACAACTCTTAATTACATGCCTAATCAGCCACTAAACACACACCTACTAGCCTTAGTATCATAAGTAATCACTAGGCTTTATTTTAAGCTTGAAAATAAAACAACAAAAATAAATAGGAACCCAAACAGAACTTGGGCTTCCTTTACATCCTTGCTTGCAACCCAAACAGAACTTGGGCTCTTCAAAATGTGATGCACGCCTCAATCCACCATCCAAGTTAAACATGTAACAAACTCGGGCTTATGAACAAATGGAGAAAAGCCAAGAGCTTCTAAAACAAGTGCAATCGGTTCATGAACCAAAGAGCCTTTAAGTGGGCTAGACTTTGGATCAGATTCAATTAGCATTGTTTGCCTTCATTTGACTTTCATTTGATTCAATTAGCTTTGTTAAATGCATTTGAGTTTTATTTGATTCTATTAGCTTTGTTGAATGCATTTGAGTTTCAATTGATTCAATTAGCTATGTTTGACTTCAGTTGACTTTCATTTGATTCAATTAGCTTTGTTGAATGCATTTGAGTTTCATTTGATTCTATTAGCTTTGTTGAATGCATTTGAGTTTCATTTGATTCAATTAGCTTTGTTGAATGCATTTGAGCTTCATTTGATTCAATTAGCTTTGTTGAATGCATTTGAGGTTCATTTGATTCAATTAGCTTTTTTGAAAGCATTTGATTTTCATTTGATTCATTTAGCAATGTTTGATTTCATTTGACTTTCATTTGATTCAATTAGCTTTGTTGGATGCATTTGAGTTTCATTTGATTCTATTAGCGATGTTTGACTTCAGTTGACTTTCATTTGATTCAATTAGCTTTGTTGAATGCATTTGAGTTTCATTTGATTCTATTAGCTTTGTTGAATGCATTTGAGTTTCATTTGATTCAATTAGATTTGTTGAATGCATTTGAGTGTTATTTGATTCAATTAGCTTTGTTGAATGCATTTGAGTGTCATTTAGCTATGTTTGACTTCATTTGACTTCATTTAATTCAATTAGCTTTGTTGAATGCATTTGATTTTCATTTGATTATCATTTGATTCATTTAGCCATGTTTGACTTTCATTTGATTCAATTAGCTTTGTTGAATGCATTTGAGTTTCATTTGATTCAATTAGCTTTGTTGAATGCATTTGAGCTTCATTTGATTCAATTAGCTTTGTTAAATGCATTTGAGGTTCATTTGATTCAATTAGCTTTGTTGAATGCATTTGAGGTTCATTTGATTCAATTAGCTTTTTTGAATGCATTTGATTTTCATTTGATTCAATTAGCAATGTTTGATTTCATTTGACTTTCATTTGATTCAATTAGCTTTGTTGGATGCATTTGAGTTTCATTTGATTCTATTAGCTATATTTGACTTCAGTTGACTTTCATTTGATTCAATTAGCTTTGTTTAACTTCATTTGACTTTATTTTGAATCAATTAGCTTTGTTTGCCTTCATTTGACTTTCATTTGATTCAATTAGCTTTGTTGAATGCATTTGAGTTTAATTTGATTCAATTAGCTTTGTTTGCCTTCATTTGACTTTCATTTGATTCAATTAGCTTTGTTAAATGCATTTGAGTTTTATTTGATTCTATTAGCTTTGTTGAATGCATTTGAGTTTCATTTGATTCTATTAGCTATGTTTGACTTCATTTGACTTTCATTTGATTCAATTAGCTTTGTTGAATGCATTTGAGTTTCATTTGATTCTATTAGCTTTGTTGAATGCATTTGAGTTTCATTTGATTCAATTAGCTTTGTTGAATGCATTTGAGCTTCATTTGATTCAATTAGCTTTGTTGAATGCATTTGAGGTTCATTTGATTCAATTAGCTTTTTTGAAAGCATTTGATTTTCATTTGATTCATTTAGCAATGTTTGATTTCATTTGACTTTCATTTGATTCAATTAGCTTTGTTGGATGCATTTGAGTTTCATTTGATTCTATTAGCTATGTTTGACTTCATTTGACTTTCATTTGATTCAATTATCTTTGTTGAATGCATTTGAGTTTCATTTGATTCTATTAGCTTTGTTGAATGCATTTGAGTTTCATTTGATTCAATTAGATTTGTTGAATGCATTTGAGTGTTATTTGATTCAATTAGCTTTGTTGAATGCATTTGAGTGTCATTTAGCTATGTTTTACTTCATTTGACTTCATTTAATTCAATTAGCTTTGTTGAATGCATTTGATTTTCATTTGATTATCATTTGATTCATTTAGCCATGTTTGACTTTCATTTGATTCAATTAGCTTTGTTGAATGCATTTGAGTTTCACTTGATTCAATTAGCTTTGTTGAATGCATTTGAGCTTCATTTGATTCAATTAGCTTTGTTGAATGCATATGAGGTTCATTTGATTCAATTAGCTTTGTTGAATGCATTTGAGGTTCATTTGATTCAATTAGCTTTTTTGAATGCATTTGATTTTCATTTGATTCAATTAGCAATGTTTGATTTCATTTGACTTTCATTTGATTCAATTAGCTTTGTTGGATGCATTTGAGTTTCATTTGATTCTATTAGCTATATTTGACTTCAGTTGACTTTCATTTGATTCAATTAGCTTTGTTTAACTTCATTTGACTTTATTTTGATTCAATTAGCTTTGTTGAATGCATTTGAGTTTCATTTGATTCAATTAGCTTTGTTGAATGTATTTGAGTTTCATTTGATTCAATTAGCATTGTTGAATGCATTTGAGTTTCATTTGATTTAATTAGCTCTGTTGAATGCATTTTGAGTTTTATTTGATTCAATTAGCTTTGCTGAATGCATTTGAGCTTCATTTGATTCAATTAGTTTTGTTGAATGCATTTGAGTTTAATTTGATTCAATTAGCTTTGTTTGCCTTCATTTGACTTTCATTTGATTCAATTAGCTTTGTTAAATGCATTTGAGTTTTATTTGATTCTATTAGCTTTGTTTGACTTCATTTGACTTTCATTTGATTCAATTAGCTTTGTTGAATGCATTTGAGTTTCATTTGATTCTATTAGCTTTGTTGAATGCATTTGAGTTTCATTTGATTCAATTAGCTTTGTTGAATGCATTTGAGTTTTATTTGATTCAATTAGCTTTGTTGAATGCATTTAAGTTTCGTTTGATTCTATTAGCTTTGTTGAATGCATTTGAGTTTCATTTGATTCAATTAGCTTTGTTGAATGCATTTGAGTGTTATTTGATTCAATTAGCTTTGTTGAATGCATTTGAGTGTCATTTAGCTATGTTTAACTTCATTTGACTTCATTTGATTCAATTAGCTTTGTTGAATGCATTTGATTTTCATTTGATTTTCATTTGATTCATTTAGCCGTGTTTGACTTTCATTTGATTCAATTAGCTTTGTTGAATGCATTTGAGTTTCATTTGATTCAATTAGCTTTGTTGAATGCATTTGAGTTTCATTTGATTCAATTAGCTTTGTTGAATGCATTTGAGTTTCATTTGATTTAATTAGCTTTGTTTAACTTCATTTGACTTTATTTTGATTCAATTAGCTTTGTTGAATGCATTTGAGTTTCATTTGATTCAATTAGCTTTGTTGAATGCATTTGAGTTTCATTTGATTTAATTAGCTCTGTTGAATGCATTTTGAGGTTTATTTGATTCAATTAGCTTTGTTGAATGCATTTGAGCTTCATTTGATTCAATTAGTTTTGTTGAATGCATTTGAGTTTAATTTGATTCAATTAGCTTTGTTTGCCTTCATTTGACTTTCATTTGATTCAATTAGCTTTGTTAAATGCATTTTGAGTTTTATTTGATTCTATTAGCTTTGTTGAATGCATTTGAGTTTCATTTGATTCTATTAGCTATGTTTGACTGCATTTGACTTTCATTTGATTCAATTAGCTTTGTTGAATGCATTTGAGTTTCATTTGATTCTATTAGCTTTGTTGAATGCATTTGAGTTTCATTTGATTCAATTAGCTTTGTTGAATGCATTTGAGCTTCATTTGATTCAATTAGCTTTGTTGAATGCATTTGAGGTTCATTTGATTCAATTAGCTTTTTTGAAAGCATTTGATTTTCATTTGATTCATTTAGCAATGTTTGATTTCATTTGACTTTCATTTGATTCAATTAGCTTTGTTGGATGCATTTGAGTTTCATTTGATTCAATTAGCTATGTTTGACTTCATTTGACTTTCATTTGATTCAATTAGCTTTGTTGAATGCATTTGAGTTTCATTTGATTCTATTAGCTTTGTTGAATGCATTTGAGTTTCATTTGATTCAATTAGCTTTGTTGAATGCATTTGAGTGTTATTTGATTCAATTAGCTTTGTTGAATGCATTTGAGTGTCATTTAGCTATGTTTGACTTCATTTGACTTCATTTAATTCAATTAGCTTTGTTGAATGCATTTGATTTTCATTTGATTCATTTAGCCATGTTTGACTTTCATTTGATTCAATTAGCTTTGTTGAATGCATTTGAGTTTCATTTGATTCAATTAGCTTTGTTGAATGCATTTGAGTTTCATTTGATTCAATTAGCTTTGTTGAATGCATTTGAGGTTCATTTGATTCAATTAGCTTTGTTGAATGCATTTGAGGTTCATTTGATTCAATTAGCTTTGTTGAATGCATTTGAGTTTCATTTGATTCAATTAGCTTTGTTTGATTTCATTTGACTTTCATTTGATTCAATTAGCTTTGTTGAATGCATTTGAGTTTCATTTGATTCTATTAGCTATATTTGACTTCATTTGACTTTCATTTGATTCAATTAGCTTTGTTTAACTTCATTTGACTTTCATTTGATTCAATTAGCTTTGTTGAATGCATTTGAGTTTCATTTGATTCAATTAGCTTTGTTGAATGCATTTGAGTTTCATTTGATTCAATTAGCTTTGTTGAATGCATTTGAGTTTCATTTGATTCAATTAGCTTTGTTGAATGCATTTTGAGTTTCATTTGATTCAATTAGCTTTGTTGAATGCATTTGAGTTTCATTTGATTCAATTAGCTTTGTTGAATGCATTTGAGTTTCATTTGATTCAATTAGCTTTGTTTGAATTCATTTGACTTTCATTTGATTCAATTAGCTTTGTTGAATGCATTTGAGTTTCATTTGATTCAATTAGCTTTGTTGAATGCATTTGAGTTTCATTTGATTCAATTAGCTTATGTTTGACTTCATTTGACTTTCATTTGATTCAATTAGCTTTGTTGAATGCATTTGAGTTTCATTTGATTCAATTAGCTTTGTTGAATGCATTTGAGTTTCATTTGATTCAATTAGCTTTGTTGAATGCATTTGAGTTTCATTTGATTCAATTAGCTTTGTTGAATGCATTTGAGTTTCATTTGATTCTATTAGCTTTGTTGAATGCATTTGAGTTTCATTTGATTCAATTAGCTTTGTTGAATGCATTTGAGCTTCATTTGATTCAATTAGCTTTGTTGAATGCATTTGAGTGTCATTTAGCTATGTTTAACTTCATTTGACTTCATTTGATTCAATTAGCTTTGTTGAATGCATTTGATTTTCATTTGATTTTCATTTGATTCATTTAGCCGTGTTTGACTTTCATTTGATTCAATTAGCTTTGTTGAATGCATTTGAGTTTCATTTGATTCAATTAGCTTTGTTGAATGCATTTGAGTTTCATTTGATTCAATTAGCTTTGTTGAATGCATTTGAGTTTCATTTGATTTAATTAGCTTTGTTGAATGCATTTTGAGTTTTATTTGATTCAATTAGCTTTGTTGAATGCATTTGAGTTTCATTTGATTCAATTAGTTTTGTTGAATGCATTTGAGTTTCATTTGATTCAATTAGCTTTGTTTGCCTTCATTTGACTTTCATTTGATTCAATTAGCTTTGTTAAATGCATTTGAGTTTTATTTGATTCTATTAGCTTTGTTGAATGCATTTGAGTTTCATTTGATTCTATTAGCTTTGTTTGACTTCATTTGACTTTCATTTGATTCAATTAGCTTTGTTGAATGCATTTGAGTTTCATTTGATTCAATTAGCTTTGTTGAATGCATTTGAGGTTCATTTGATTCAATTAGCTTTGTTGAATGCATTTGAGGTTCATTTGATTCAATTAGCTTTTTTGAATGCATTTGATTTTCATTTGATTCATTTAGCAATGTTTGATTTCATTTGACTTTCATTTGATTCAATTAGCTTTGTTGGATGCATTTGAGTTTCATTTGATTCTATTAGCTTTGTTTGACTGCATTTGACTTTCATTTGATTCAATTAGCTTTGTTGAATGCATTTGAGTTTCATTTGATTCTATTAGCTTTGTTGAATGCATTTGAGTTTCATTTGATTCAATTAGCTTTGTTGAATGCATTTGAGTTTTATTTGATTCAATTAGCTTTGTTGAATGCATTTGAGTGTCATTTAGCTATGTTTGACTTCATTTGACTTCATTTAATTCAATTAGCTTTGTTGAATGCATTTGATTTTCATTTGATTCATTTAGCTATGTTTGACTTTCATTTGACTTTCATTTGATTCAATTAGCTTTGTTGAATGCATTTGAGTTTCATTTGATTCAATTAGCTTTGTTGAATGCATTTGAGTTTCATTTGATTCAATTAGCTTTGTTGAATGCATTTGAGTTTCATTTGATTCAATTAGCTTTGTTGAATGCATTTGAGTTTCATTTGATTCAATTAGCTTTGTTGAATGCATTTGAGTTTCATTTGATTCAATTAGCTTTGTTTGACTTCATTTGACTTTCATTTGATTCAATTAGCTTTGTTGAATGCATTTGAGTTTTATTTGATTCAATTAGCTTTGTTGAATGCATTTGAGTTTCATTTGATTCAATTAGCTTTGTTTGACTTCATTTGACTTTCATTTGATTCAATTAGCTTTGTTGAATGCATTTGAGTTTCATTTGATTCAATTAGCTTTGTTGAATGCATTTGAGTTTCATTTGATTCAATTAGCTTTGTTGAATGCATTTGAGTTTCATTTGATTCAATTAGCTTTGTTGAATGCATTTGAGTTTCATTTGATTCAATTAGCTTTTTTGAATGCATTTGATTTTCATTTGATTCAATTAGCTTTGTTTGACTTCATTTGACTTTCATTTGATTCAATTAGCTTTGTTGAATGCATTTGAGTTTCATTTGATTCAATTAGCTTTGTTTGACTTCATTTGACTTTCATTTGATTCAATTAGCTTTGTTGAATGCATTTGAGTTTCATTTGATTCTATTAGCTTTGTTGAATGCATTTGAGTTTCATTTGATTCAATTAGCTTTGTTGAATGCATTTGAGTTTTATTTGATTCAATTAGCTTTGTTGAATGCATTTGAGTGTCATTTTTTTAGCTATGTTTGACTTCATTTGACTTTCATTTGATTCAATTAGCTTTGTTGAATGCATTTGATTTTCATTTGATTCATTTAGCCATGTTTGACTTTCATTTGATTTAATTAGCTTTGTTGAATGCATTTGAGTTTCATTTGATTCAATTAGCTTTGTTGAATGCATTTGAGCTTCATTTGATTCAATTAGCTTTGTTGAATGCATTTGAGGTTCATTTGATTCAATTAGCTTTGTTGAATGCATTTGAGGTTCATTTGATTCAATTAGCTTTTTTGATCCAAAGTCTAGCCCACTTAAAGGCTCTTTGGTTCATGAACCGGTTGCACTTGTTTTAGAAGCTCTTGGCTTTTCTCCATTTGTTCATAAGCCCGAGTTTGTTACATGTTTAACTTGGATGGTGGATTGAGGCGTGCATCACATTTTGAAGAGCCCAAGTTCTGTTTGGGTTGCAAGCAAGGATGTAAAGGAAGCCCAAGTTCTGTTTGGGTTCCTATTTATTTTTGTTGTTTTATTTTCAAGCTTAAAATAAAGCCTAGTGATTACTTATGATACTAAGGCTAGTAGGTGTGTGTTTAGTGGCTGATTAGGCATGTAATTAAGAGTTGTTTACAGCTCCATAGTTGCTGATTGCTTTCTTTTGTAACAGCCCCTTAAATGAGGCTTAATTAGGGCTTGAATCAAGGAGTTTTGTAACTCCTCAAAACCATTCTTCAAAGGACGGTTTTTAGGGTGTTTTTTAGATCATCCTTGCTGCTCCTTTCCTCTATATAAGGTCAGCAAATGATAATAGAAATCCGTTTTGAGTTTTGAAGTAAAAACCTTTGTGTTTTCAGTTTTAGCTTTGAGTTTGTCTCAAGTTTGAAACTAACCCTTATTACTTTGAGTGAGTCTTGAGTGATAAGATTAGGGGAGATTGAGTGAGTCTTGTCTCTGGCCTAAGATCCCAAATCATTGAGTTTGTCTTGTGATTTGGTCATTTATCCTAAAATCGTGAGTTACAAAGTGTTCTTGTGAGTGTTCTTGTTCTTGAGTTTAAAAACATCGTCCAACTCTTAGAAGGGTGTTTTTAGATTCACATCATCTGGTATCAGAGCTTTGGTGAAGAAATTCATCGGAAAAATCGAGTTTTGTAGAAGAGACGAAACTGCCAGAATTCAATCAGTTTTTCATCCGACTTTGAAGGACGATTTCTCAACCTTCAGGAGTTCAAATTGGTTGATTCTTTTTTTTCATTCTGCATAACTTTTTGTCTAGAATACTCACAGAATTTTTCAGATTTTTGTGAATTTTTTAGATATTAAACTGGGCACGTTTTTCGCAACTGCGCCAAAACGGAGCAAATCTGGCACACAGAACTTCAAACGACGATTCCTCCTTCATCCGGAAAGCTTTTCAAGAGTTTCTTTTTTTGATTCCGCTTGAAATTTCCTGAATTTTATTAATCTGTAAGCCTTTGAGAGTTTCAAGGCCATTTACAGTTTCGTTTTGTTGTTCAAGTTTACGGCAGTTTGCATCTTGTATATGTAATAGTCTAGCAAAAATAGTGAAATCATGGCTGATGGTGATCTTGCTAGGATGTTACAAGTAATAACTCAGAAGTTAGAAAACTTAGAGAGAAAATCAGAATCAAATGATGAAGATAAGGCTCAACAAAAGACTAGGTTAGATGCTATGTCCGAAATGTTGATGCAAGCAAGTAGAAAACTGAATTTTCTTGAAAATGAGGAAGGTGAGATTAATACACCTAGAAACTTTGATGAAGATAGGGGTTTGAGAATCGAGATGCCCGAATTTGATGGGGGACATGATAGTGAGGCTTTTCTTGATTGGATGAGGCAAATAGAAACCGTTTTTGATTATAAGGGGTATGATGATAGAAAAAGGTTTAAACTTGCTGTCCTAAAACTCACTAAACTTGCTGCCTTGTGGTATGAAAACCTCAAGTCCAATAGAAGGAGAGAGGGAAAAGAGAAGATAGACTCATGGGTTAAGTTGAAGAAAAAGATGAGGGATAAATGGGTTAGTAAGGAGTATGAGCAAGAACAGTACCTAAAACTTACCCACCTTTCCCAAGAAAATAACATGAGTGTGGAAGAGTACATGAAAGAGTTTGAAAAATTGTGCTTGATTTGTGATTTGCAAGAAAAGGAAACCTTTAAAATTGCTCGATTTGTTAAAGGTTTGTCCAAAGAGATAAGTAAGAAAGTAGAAGTGACTCACTATGCCACTTTTAGTGATGTTTGTAAACTTGCTTTGAAATATGAGGCACAAGCTAAGGAGGAAAAGGAGAAAGAGAAGCCCAAAACTTTTTCTTCTTCTTTTAAGGGTACTTCAAAATTTACTCCTTTCAACTCTAAAGGGAGTACTTTTCAAAGTAGAGCCTTTTCATCTAGTTCATCCGGTTCTAAACCTGATAAGGGGAAAGAAAAACAAGTGATTTCACCTAGTGAGCTTGCAACTAGGAGAAAATGTTTTAAATGCCATGGGAGGGGTCATATTGCTAGTGAATGTCCCAGTAAAACTGTTTTGACCGCCACTCAATGTGCTATAATGGATGAAGAAGAACAAATGTATAACTTTGTAGTGCAAGAAGAAGATGGCTATGTAGAAGATGACTTTGATGAAGAGATAGAACCCGAGGGTGAGTACAATATGATGGTTGTAAGGAAAGTGTTGTTTAGTGAGCCTCAAGTTGATGAGAGACAAAGAAACAACTTATTTCATACTAGATGCAAAATTGGAGAGAAGACTTGCAATGTGATAGTCGATGGTGGAGCTCAAACGGATGTTATTTCATCCGAAGCGGTGAGTAAGTTGAAACTTACCACTAGAGATCATGATGAGCCTTATAAGCTCAATTGGTTGAATGATGGCAATGGCATTAGGGTGAAGAAGCAAGCTTTGGTTTCTTACTCTATTGGCAAGTTTGAAGATGAGAGATGGTGCGACATTCTTCCTATGGATGCTTGTCACTTGTTACTTGGAAGGCCATGGCAATTTGACCATGATTCGGAGCACAAAGGCAAATCTAATGTATATCTTGTAACTACCAAAGATGGTAGAAAAGTAAAATTGCTTCCCCTACCCCCTAAAGTTGCTAAGAAAGACAAAGAAAAGAGCAACTATCTTGTATCTTGTAATGAGTTCGAGAAAATAGTGGAAGAAAATGGTGGGGGGTATGCTTTGGTTGTGAGGACCAAAGATGAGAATGAGACTACTTACAATAACTCACCACTTTTGGATGAGTTGTTGGAAGAGTTCAAAGATGTGTTTCCCAATGACTTGCCCAAGGGCCTCCCTCCAATAAGGGGGCATTGAGCATGCCATTGACTTGATTCCAGGATCACCTTTGCCTAACAAAGCTGCCTATAGGTGTAATCCCGGAAGAGAGTAAGGAACTTGAAAGGCAAGTGAATGAATTGATTGAAAGAGGCTATGTGAGAGAGAGCCTTAGTCCTTGCGCGGTTCCCGCCCTTTTAGTACCAAAGAAAGATGGTACTTGGAGAATGTGTGTTGATAGTCGTTCCATTAACAACATAACCATCAAATATCGCTTTCCTATGCCTCGTTTGCAAGATATGCTAGATGAATTGAGTGGTTCCTTAGTCTTTTCCAAAATAGACTTAAGGAGTGGATACCATCAAATGAGAATACGGGAGGGAGATGAGTGGAAAACGGCTTTCAAAACAAAGCAAGGGTTATATGAGTGGTTGGTTATGCCATTTGGGCTTTGCAACGCCCCCAAGCTCCTTCATGCGGTTGATGAATGAAGTCCTTCGTCCTTTCCTTAATGATTTTATTGTTGTTTACTTAGATGACATACTTGTGTATAGTAAAAACAATGAAGATCATGTAATTCATTTGAGGAGGTTGTTTGAAAAATTGAGGGAGATGAAGTTGTATGGCAAGATTGAGAAATGTGTATTCATGACTCCTAGTGTTGTATTCTTAGGATACATTGTAACGAGGAGAGGGGGTGCATGTAGATCCGGAAAAGGTAAAGGCCGTACAATCATGGTTGGCTCCAACCAATGTGCATGAAGTAAGAAGCTTCCATGGACTAGCCTCCTTCTATAGGCGGTTCATCAAGAACTTCTCTACTATCATGGCTCCTATCACCGAGTTAACAAAGAAAGGTGAGTTTGAGTGGGGTGAGAGTGCGCAAAAAGCCTTTGAGAAGGTCAAGCATATGCTTTGTAATGCTCCCATACTTGTACTTCCCGACTTTAACAAAGTGTTTGAGGTGGAGTGTGATGCGAGTGGGATTGGGATTGGTGCGGTTTTGATACAAGAGAGGAAGCTTGTGTGCTACTTTAGTGAGAAGTTAAATGGGGCTAAACTTAACTATTCCACCTATGATCGTGAGTTCTATGCCATTGTGAGGGCTCTTGATCATTGGTCTCATTACTTGAGGCCTAAGCCTTTTGTCCTTCATTCGGACCATGAGGCGCTTAAGTTCATCCATGGGCAACAAAAGTTGAACCAAAGGCATGCTAAATGGGTGGAGTTTCTCCAAACATTTACCTTTAGTTCAAAATATAAAGATGGGAAGAGTAATGTAGTAGCCGATGCTTTGTCTCGTCGGAACTACTTGCTTTCTATGGTGGATGCTAAGATTTTGGGTTTTGAACAACTCAAAGAGGGCTATCAACATGATCCTGATTTTGCAAGTGAGTTAGAGAGTCCATCAAAGGAGTTTGTGCAGCAAGATGGTTACCTCTTTAAGGGTAACAAGTTGTGTGTCCCCAAGAGTGGTGTGAGGGAGTTGTTGGTGAGAGAAGTGCATAGTGGTGGTTTGGCAGGACACTTTGGCATCCAAAAGACTCTTGATATTCTTGGTGAGCATTTCTATTGGCCAAGAATGATCAAAGATGTGACTTTGGTTGTGGAGAGATGTGCTACTTGTCAAAAAGCAAAGGGTCACTTCACCAAAGGTCTCTATACTCCTCTTCCAGTTCCGGATGCTCCATGGGAGAGTGTTAGCATGGACTTCATTGTGGGATTGCCAAGAACTCAAAGGGGAAGGGATAGTATCATGGTTGTTGTAGATAGATTCTCTAAAATGGCTCACTTCATAGCTTGTAATAAACCGATGATGCTTTGTAAAAGTGGCGGAATTGTACTTCAAGGAAGTAGTCAAACTTCATGGCATTCCTCGAAGTATAGTTTCGGATAGGGACTCCAAGTTTCTTAGTCACTTTTGGAGGACCCTATGGAAGCTTGTTGGTACCAAGTTGTTGTTTAGCACCTCTCATCATCCCCAAACTGATGGGCAAACGGAGGTGACAAATAGAACTTTAGGTACATTGTTGAGAGGACTTGTAAGCAAAACGCAAAAAGATTGGGACATGAAACTAGCCCATGCGGAGTTTGCTTACAACCGAGCTCATTCCTTAACTACTTCTCGCTCCCCATTTGAAGTAGTTTATGGAGTGAATCCCTTTGTGCCTATTGATCTTATTCCTATAGTTAAAGGGGATATTGTGGAGAAAGATGCTAAAAAGAGGGTGGAAGCCTTTCAAAAAACCTGTGAGCAAGTGAAGAAAAGAATTGAGGAGATGAATAAGAAATACCAAGAGAGAGCAAATAAACGACGAAAACAACCCATCTTTTACCCTGGGGATTTGGTTTGGCTTCATTTGAGGAAAGAAAGATTTCCCAAACTTCGCAAAAACAAACTCATGCCTCGTTCTGATGGTCCATTTAGAGTGCTTGAAAGGGTGAATGATAGTGCTTACAAAATTGAGCTTCTTCGATGAGTTGATAGGTGTTAGTGCTACTTTCAATGTGGGGGATTTGTCACCATACTTAGATGATTCAAGTTTGAGGGCAAACTCTTCAAAAGAAGGGGAGAATGATCCAAAGTCTAGCCCACTTAAAGGCTCTTTGGTTCATGAACCGGTTGCACTTGTTTTAGAAGCTCTTGGCTTTTCTCCATTTGTTCATAAGCCCGAGTTTGTTACATGTTTAACTTGGATGGTGGATTGAGGCGTGCATCACATTTTGAAGAGCCCAAGTTCTCGTTTGGGTTGCAGCAAGGATGTAAAGGAAGCCCAAGTTCTGTTTGGGTTCCTATTTATTTTTGTTGTTTTATTTTCAAGCTTAAAATAAAGCCTAGTGATTACTTATGATACTAAGGCTAGTAGGTGTGTGTTTAGTGGCCGATTAGGCATGTAATTAAGAGTTGTTTACGACTCCATAGTTCTCGATTGCTTTCTTTTATAATGACCCCTTAAATGAGGCTTAATTAGGGCTTGAATCAAGGAGTTTTGTAACTCCTCAAAACCATTCTTCAAAGGACGGTTTTTAGGGTGTTTTTTAGATCATCTTCTTTGCTCCTTACCTCTATATAAGGTCAGCAAATGATAATAGAAATCGGTTTTGAGTTTTGAAGTAAAAACCTTTGTGTTTTCGGTTTTAGCTTTGAGTTTGTCTCAAGTTTGAAACTAACCCTTATTACTTTGAGTGAGTCTTGAGTGATAAGATTAGGGGAGATTGAGTGAGTCTTGTCTCGGCCTAAGATCCCAAATCATTGAGTTTGTCTTGTGATTTGGTCATTTATCCTAAAATCGTGAGTTACAAAGTGTTCTTGTGAGTGTTCTTGTTCTTGAGTTTAAAAACATCGTCCAACTCTTAGAAGGGTGTTTTTTAGATTCACATCATTTTGAATGCATTTGAGTTTCATTTGATTCAATTAGCAATGTGTTGAATGCATTTGAGTTTCATTTGATTCAATTAGCTTTGTTGAATGCATTTGAGTTTTATTTGATTCAATTAGCAATGTTTGACTTCATTTGACTTTCATTTGATTCAATTAGCTTTGTTGAATGCATTTGAGTTTCATTTGATTCTATTAGCTTTGTTGAATGCATTTGAGTTTCATTTGACTCAATTAGCTTTGTTGAATGCCTTTGAGTTTCATTTGATTCAATTAGCTTTGTTGAATGCATTTTGAGTTTCATTTAATGCAATTAGTTTGTTGAATGCATTTGAGTTTCATTTGATTCAATTAGCTTTGTTGAATGCATTTGATTTTCATTTGATTCATTTAGCTTTTCATGCATTTGACTTTCATTTGATTCAATTAGCTTTGTTGAATGCATTTGAGTTTCATTTGATTCAATTAGCTTTGTTGAATGCATTTGAGTTTCATTTGATTCTATTAGCTTTGTTGAATGCATTTGATTTTCATTTGATTTCAATTAGCTTTGTTGAATGCATTTGAGGTTCATTTGATTCAATTAGCTTTGTTGAATGCATTTGAGGTTCATTTGATTCAATTAGCTTTGTTTGCCTTCATTTGACTTTCATTTGATTCAATTAGCTTTGTTAAATGCATTTGAGTTTTATTTGATTCAATTAGCTTTGTTGAATGCATTTGAGTTTCATTTGATTCTATTAGCTATGTTTGACTTCATTTGACTTTCATTTGATTCAATTAGCTTTGTTGAATGCATTTGAGTTTCATTTGATTCAATTAGCTTTGTTGAATGCATTTTGAGTTTCATTTGATTCAATTAGCTTTGTTGAATGCATTTGAGTTTCATTTGATTCAATTAGCTTTGTTGAATGCATTTGAGTTTCATTTGATTCAATTAGCTTTGTTGAATGCATTTGAGTTTAATTTGATTCAATTATCTTTGTTGAATGCATTTGAGTTTCATTTGATTCAATTAGGTTTGTTGATTGCGTTTGAGTTTCATTTGATTCAATTAGCTTTGTTTGACTTTGTTTGACTTTCATTTGATTCAATTAGCTTTGTTGAATGCATTTGAGTTTCATTTGATTCTATTAGCTTTGTTGAATGCATTTGAGTTTCATTTGATTCAATTAGCTTTGTTGAATGCATTTGAGTTTCATTTGATTCAATTAGCTTTGTTGAATGCATTTGAGTTTCATTTAGCTATGTTTGACTTCATTTGACTTTCATTTGATTCAATTAGCTTTGTTGAATGCATTTGAGTTTCATTTGATTCAATTAGCTTTGTTGAATGCATTTGACTTTCATTTGATTCAATTAGCTTTGTTGAATGCATTTGAGTTTCATTTGATTCAATTAGCTTTGTTGAATGCATTTGAGCTTCATTTGATTCAATTAGCTTTGTTGAATGCATTTGAGTTTCATTTGATTCAATTAGCTTTGTTGAATGCATTTGAGTTTCATTTGATTCAATTAGCTTTGTTGAATGCATTTGAGTTTCATTTGATTCAATTAGCTTTGTTGAATGCATTTGAGTTTCATTTGATTCAATTAGCTTTGTTGAATGCATTTGAGTTTCATTTGATTCAATTAGCTTTGTTGAATGCATTTGAGTTTCATTTGATTCAATTAGCTTTGTTTGACTTCATTTGAGTTTCATTTGATTCAATTAGCTTTGTTTGAATGCATTTGAGTTTCATTTGATTCAATTAGCTTTGTTGAATGCATTTGAGTTTCATTTGATTCAATTAGCTTTGTTGAATGCATTTGAGTTTCATTTGATTCAATTAGCTTTGTTGAATGCATTTGAGTTTCATTTGATTCAATTAGCTTTGTTGAATGCATTTGAGTTTCATTTGATTCAATTAGCTTTGTTGAATGCATTTGAGTTTCATTTGATTCAATTAGCTTTGTTGAATGCATTTGACTTTCATTTGATTCAATTAGCTTTGTTGGATGCATTTGAGTTTCATTTGATTCTATTAGCTATGTTTGACTTCAGTTGACTTTCATTTGATTCAATTAGCTTTGTTTAACTGCATTTGACTTTATTTTCATTCAATTAGCTTTGTTGAATGCATTTGAGTTTCATTTGATTCAATTAGCTTTGTTGAATGCATTTGAGTTTCATTTGATTCAATTAGCTTTGTTGAATGCATTTGAGTTTCATTTGATTCAATTAGCTTTGTTGAATGCATTTGAGTTTCATTTGATTCAATTAGCTTTGTTGAATGCATTTGAGTTTCATTTGATTCAATTAGCTTTGTTGAATGCATTTAAGTTTCATTTGATTCAATTAGCTTTGTTTGAATGCATTTGACTTTCATTTGATTCAATTAGCTTTGTTGAATGCATTTGAGTTTCATTTGATTCAATTAGCTTTGTTGAATGCATTTGAGTTTCATTTGATTCAATTAGCTTTGTTTCACTTCATTTGACTTTCATTTGATTCAATTAGCTTTGTTGAATGCATTTGACTTTCATTTGATTCAATTAGCTTTGTTGATTGCATTTGAGTTTCATTTGATTCAATTAGCTTTGTTGAATGCATTTGAGTTTCATTTGATTCAATTAGCTTTGTTGAATGCATTTGAGTTTCATTTGATTCAATTAGCTTTGTTGAATGCATTTGAGTTTCATTTGATTCAATTAGCCTTGTTGAATGCATTTGAGTTTCATTTGATTCAATTAGCTTTGTTGAATGCATTTGAGGTTTCATTTGATTCAATTAGCTTTGTTGAATGCATTTGAGTTTCATTTGATTCAATTAGCTTTGTTGAATGCATTTGAGTTTCATTTGATTCAATTAGCTTTATTTGACTTCATTTGACTTTCATTTGATTCAATTAGCTTTGTTGAATGCATTTGAGTTTCATTTGATTCAATTAGCTTTGTTGAATGCATTTGAGTTTCATTTGATTCAATTAGCTTTGTTGAATGCATTTGAGTTTCATTTGATTCAATTAGCTTTGTTTAATGCATTTGAGTTTCATTTGATTCAATTAGCTTTTTTGAATGCATTTGAGTTTCATTTGATTCAATTAGCTTTGTTTGAATGCATTGGATTTTCATTTGATTCATTTAGCTTTGTTGAATGCATTTGAGTTTCATTTGATTCAATTAGCTTTGTTGAATGCATTTGAGTTTCATTTGATTCAATTAGTTTTGTTGAATGCATTTGAGTTTAATTTGATTCAATTAGCTTTGTTTGACTTCATTTGACTTTCATTTGATTCAATTAGCTTTGTTGAATGCATTTGAGTTTCATTTGATTCTATTAGCTTTGTTGAATGCATTTGAGTTTCATTTGATTCAATTAGCTATGTTTGACTTCATTTGACTTTCATTTGATTCAATTAGCTTTGTTGAATGCATTTGAGTTTCATTTGATTCAATTAGCTTTGTTGAATGCATTTGAGTTTCATTTGATTCAATTAGCTTTGTTGAATGCATTTGACTTTCATTTGATTCAATTAGCTTTGTTGAATGCATTTGAGTTTCATTTGATTCAATTAGCTTTGTTGAATGCATTTGAGTTTCATTTGATTCAATTAGCTTTGTTGAATGCATTTGACTTTCATTTGATTCAATTAGCTTTGTTGAATGCATTTGAGTTTCATTTGATTCAATTAGCTTTGTTTGACTTCATTTGACTTTCATTTGATTCAATTAGCTTTGTTGAATGCATTTGAGTTTCATTTGATTCTATTAGCTTTGTTGAATGCATTTGAGTTTCATTTGATTCAATTAGCTTTGTTGAATGCATTTGAGTTTCATTTGATTCAATTAGCTTTTCTGAATGCATTTGAGTTTCATTTGATTCATGTTAGCTATCATTTGACTTTCATTTAATTCGATTAGCTTTTTGATTCATTTTATTAGCATTTGTTTTACTTCATTTTGACTTTCATTTGATTCAATTAGCTTTGTTGAATGCATTTGAGTTTCATTTGATTCAATTAGCTTTGTTGAATGCATTTGAGTTTCATTTGATTCAATAAGCTTTGTTGAATGCATTTGATTTTCATTTGATTCAATTAGCTTTGTTGAATGCATTTGAGTTTCATTTGATTCAATTAGCTTTTTTTGAATGCATTTGAGTTTCATTTGATTCTTGAATGCATTTGAGTTTAATTTGATTCTATTAGCTATGTTTGACTTTGTTTGACTTTCATTCGATTTAATTTGCTTTGTTTGACTTTCATTTGATTCAATTAGATTTGTTGAATGCATTTGAGTTTCATTTGATTCAATTAGCTTTGTTGGATGCATTTGAGTTTCATTTGATTCTATTAGCTATGTTTGACTTTCATTTGATTCAATTAGCTTTGTTTGACTTCATTTGACTTTCATTTGATTCAATTAGCTTTGTTGAATGCATTTGAGTTTCATTTGATTCAATTAGCTTTGTTGAATGCATTTGAGTTTCATTTGATTCTATTAGCTTTGTGAATGCATTTGACTTTCATTTGATTCAATTAGCTTTGTTTGACTTCATTTGACTTTCATTTAATTCAATTAGCTTTGTTGAATGCATTTGAGTTTCATTTGATTCAATTAGCTTTATTGAATGCATTTGAGTTTCATTTGATTCAATAAGTTTTGCTTGACTTCATTTGACTTTAATTTAATTAGTTTTGTTGAATGCATTTGAGTTTCATTTGATTCAATTTGCATTGTTGAATGCATTTGAGTTTCATTTGATTCAATTAGCTTTATTGAATGCATTTGCGTTTCATTTGATTCAATAAGTTTTGCTTGACTTCATTTGACTTTCATTTGATTCAATTAGCATTGTTTGACTTCATTTTACTTTAATTTAATTCAATTAGCTTTGTTGAATGCATTTGAGTTTAATTTGATTCAATTAGCTTTGTTGAATGCATTTGAGTTCCATTTGATTCAATTAGCTATGTTTGACTTTATTTAACTTTCATTTGATTCAATTAGCTTTGTTGAATGCATTTGAGTATCATTTCATTCACTTACGTTTGTTGAATGCATTTGACTTTCATTTGATTCAATTAGCTTTGGTAAATGCATTTGAGTTTCATTTGATTCAATTAGCTTTGTTGGATGCATTTGAGTTTCATTTGATTTAATTAGCTATGTTTGACTTTGTTTGACTTTCATTTGATTCAATTAGCTTTGTTTGACTTCATTTTACTTTAATTTAATTCAATTAGCTTGGTTGAATGCATTTGAGTTTCATTTGATTCAATTAGCTTTATTGAATGCATTTGAGTTTCTGATATGGATCCGATGAGAAGATTGAAGATAACCAAATTAGTGGATCTTATGAATTATTGGGCTTGGATCATCTTACAATTGAAGGTTGTGAATAGTGTTTTGATGTTAATTTTATTTGTTAATGATCCATATGAGAGATGGTCATTTCCTGCAAATCCTAGTTCTGTTAGGATTTGTGTTGTTTTCCTAGTTCTAGTAGGAATAGGACTCTTAAAATCCTAATCCTAGTAGGATTAGAACTCCTAATTCTGCTAGGAGTATAATAGCTTATAAATTCTAGTTGAGTTAGAAATCCAAATCCTAGTTGGATTAGGAATCTAATTGGAGTAGAGTTATATCTTTAATAGGAGTCTAGTTAGTAGACGCCAAGTTGAGTTTGTTCTACTTGGTTTACTTGGTTTAGGAGTTTGTTATTTCTTTGTTATCTTTTATGTTTTCTAGTCCTAGTATAATTAGGTATTTGCAATGCCTATATAAGGCTTTTTTTCGATCATTAAAAAACAGAGATTATGAGTTTATGAAAGTTTATTTCGTGAGTTTAATTGCTTACAAACCATTAATTAATATTCGGGAGTGTTTATTAGTTAGTGTTAAACAACTTAATTCCGGGAGTGGTTTGAGTGTGTTTAAAAACCATTGAATTCATTTCGGGAGTGATTTGGATTTAGGGCTTGATTAATTAGGCCAGAGTGACCTAATTGAATCAAAACCCTATTTGATAGTTCGAGAGTGTTCAATCAAATAGTACTATCCTTTTGTTCGAGTGTTATTTGGGTTTGTTCGTCAAAGATTCAACCAAGA
Organism: Beta corolliflora; assembly: GCA_947648045.1. Lineage (NCBI taxonomy): Eukaryota > Viridiplantae > Streptophyta > Magnoliopsida > Caryophyllales > Amaranthaceae > Beta > Beta corolliflora. Next base: position 135,304 of record CANSZD010002663.1, read on the forward strand.
AACCATCAAGAACCAATCTTTCTTTCAAGATTCTTGGGATTTTGAAAACTTCACTAAAGAGTGGAATCACGTCCACATCAAATTGGTATCGAGCCGATCGAAAGAAAGGCGGAGAAAGGTGCTTGATTTCGTTCCGGATTCATCCGAATTTGGTACGTTTTGTTCTGTTTCGTTCTCCTACTAGGAAACGAATTTTTCGGAGTTTCTTGATTCTAAATTGGACTATTTCAAGTCTAGTTTTATGTCCTAAAATTTCGCAAAATTTGAAGGTCGTTTGATTCCTTATCGAGACGGTTTTGTTAGTTGTGTCGGTTTCCTTGGAATGCAGCGTAATTGACTTCGTTGACTACGCAAGCGTTTGGCTAGGGATTTTTGAATGAAATTTTTACTGTGATCTTGATACAAGTCAAGGTCAAGGTCAAGAAGGTCCGGCTCCAAATGATCCGATTTGTTTAGTCCTTGAAGTGTTCGGGTTTAAGTTGTGTCATTTCTCAAGTGGGACGATGAGTCCATGGATGAAGCATGAAGATGACACCATTTCTAGAGTCTTAGTTATTTTAATTAAGTCTTTAAAATTCAGCAAATAAAGGGCGAAATTCAGTTGCCTTATTTCGTTCCATTTAGGCGTGTGAAGTAGGAACCTTGTGTTCCAAGGTTGCAAGTTGTCATTGAGTTGTAATATTCCTTGAGTTGCCTTATTTCTTTGTTTCCTTAAGTTGATAGGCGTGTGAAGGGGGATTATGGGGCTGATTTGTGGTTTCCTTATTTACTCCTTTATTCTCTCCTAGAATCAAGGGATTAAGATGTAAGGAATTAAGGAATGTTTCCTTAATTCTTATGGCTGATTTTCGGCCTTGCTTGGTCCTTGGAGGACAAGTTATTTCTATTATAAATAATAGTTCCATGCTATCATTCAAGGCATGTGAGATTTACCTAAAAACTTTGTTATTGAATTTAATTGTGTGATCAATTACTTTCGACCATTGAGTAATTTTCAGGAGTGATTATTTACTTAGTGTTTAATCTACTTTATTCCAGGAGTGGTGTAAGTGAGATTAAGAGTTAATTAAAATATTCAGGAGTGATTATTTTAATTATCATATCCAGTGACTTAGAACATAAATTTCGGACTTCATTACTTCTTCAAATTCGAACCTTTGCTCGGATTTCCTTGGTTGCTCTTCAACTTGGACGTGCAATCATATCGGTTGGTATCGATTTTTCCAGGAGGGTGAGGATAGAAGGGATTCTTCTTTCATTGGTAAGTGCTTCTACTTTGTCGATCCTTTGTTGGGGATTTGTGTGGGGTTGTGGCTTGCTATTTCTTCTGTGACGTAGCATCTTAATTGAGTAATAATGTCGGAATTGGCTGAACTAAAAGCCCTTATTGAGAAACTATTTAACACTCAAAATGAGGAAAAGGAAAAAAGGGAAAGATTAACAGTAGCTCATAACATTCTTGCGGGTAAAGTGAACAATAAAAACGACCCTAATCACATTGACTATGAATTCGATGTTGAAGAGGTTAAAATTGTTAAACCAACTTATGATAATGATAGGGGATTAAACTAGATGACTTTACTTGGTGATTCTAGTCCCGAGGATTTACTTGAATGGATTCGTCAACTTGAGAAAATTTGTGATTATAAGGGGTTTGATGATGAGAAACGTTTTAAAATTGCCACCATTAGACTAACTAAGTATCTTTGGAATTTGGTTAGAAAGTCTAAAGGCAAAAAGGGCGAGACTTGGGAAACCTAAGCTTAAAAGTTGGACTAAGCTTAAAAGGAAATTGCATGAGAAGTTTGTTCCAAGTGATTTTATTCAACGACAATACATGAGAAAGAATTCTTTGACTCAAGATGTGTCGAGTGTGCATGATTATATGGTTGAATTTGACAAGTTGTGTTTGATTTGTGATGTTGAGGAGGTCGAACAAGAGAAAATTGCTAGGTTTGTTAATGGACTTAATAAATCTATTGCTAGAAAGGTTGATGTGTCGAATTATAGTACTTTTGATGATGCGTGTCGATTGGCTTTAAAATTTGAAAGGCATGAATTAGAGGAAAAGAAACCAAATGGGGGAAAATTCGGCCATAATAAAACCAGTTCTTCTTCTTCTTTCGTCCCTTCATCTTCTTCTAACTCTTCTAAAACCTTTGAGAAAAAAGATAATCCTTCTAAGGGGGAACAAAAGGGAGACCGTCCTAAATTGGTGATTCCTAAAGAAAAATGGGAGGAGACTCGAAAGTGTTTTAAGTGTCAAGGGAGGGGTCACATTGCTAGTAATTGTCCATCTAGGAAGACCTTAACGATGAGACAATACATGGATATAGAGGAGGAAGAAAGAACGTATAACATTGTGTGTGAAAAGGAGGAAGAATGTGAAAGTGATGATAATGAGATTGCATATGCCGAAGATGAGTCTAGGATGCTTGGGGTTATTAGGAGAACTTTGCATGTTGATCATTCTCCTAACCATGATCAAAGAGAAAACTTGTTTCATACTAGATGTCGAATTGGTGAGTTTACATGTAATGTGATTATTGACAAGTGGTTCATGTACGAATGTGGTTGCTTCTAATGTGGTTTCTAAGTTGAATTTGATTGTTAGAGACCATCCACATCCTTATAAGTTGAGTTGGTTGGATGACAAAACGGGTTTGTTAGTGAAAAAGCAAGCTCTTGTGACATTTTCTATTGGAGGTTACAAAGATGAGTTGTGGGGTGATGTTCTACCCATGAGTGCTTGTCATCTTCTTCTTGGTAGACCTTGGCAATATGATCGAAAAGTTGTTCATGAAGGTGAAACTAATGTGTACACGGTTTTGATGGGTTCAAAAAGGATTCGGTTGGTTCCTTTGTCTCCTAGTTCCATGGCACCCAAGAAGGTGGTTGAAACGAAACAAAACTTGTTTCTTTCGGCCAAAGAATTCGAGAAAGAGGTAGAGTTGGAAGGAAATTGTTATGCTTTATATGTTAAACTTGTTTTGACTAACGGTGTTTCGTCTAGTAATCCGAAACTTGCAGCACTATTGGACGAGTTTTGTGATGTATTTCAGGAGGAATTGCCTCAAGGATTACCGCCATTGAGAGGCATTGAGCATGCTATTGATCTTGTGCCGGGCGCACCTTTGCCAAATAAGCCGGCATATAGATGTGATCCCGTAGCTTCTAAGGAGCTACAAAAGCAAATTGAAGAGTTGATTGACCGAGGCTATGTGAGAGAAAGCATGAGTCCATGTGCCGTTCCCGCCTTACTTGTTCCAAAGAAAGATGGTACTTGGAGGATGTGCATTGATAGTAGAGCCGTCAACAACATAACAATCAAGTATCGTTTTCCTATGCCTAGATTGGAGGACATGCTTGATGAGCTACATGGAGCTTCGATTTTTTCAAGATTGATTTGAGGAGTGGTTATCATCAAATGAGAATTCGGGAAGGAGATGAGTGGAAAATCGCTTTCAAGACCAAACAAGGTCTATATGAGTGGATGGTGATGCCCTTTGGTCTTTGCAATGCTCCTAGTTCATTTATGAGACTTATGAATGAGGTACTACGTCCCTTTCTTAACAAGTTTATTGTTGTCTATTTAGATATTCTTGTATATAGTACTAGTGTTGAGTCTCATTTACTTCACTTGAGAGTTTTATTTGAAAAATTAAGAGAGCAAAAGTTGTATGGAAAAATGGAAAAGTGTGATTTTCTTGTTCCTAGTATTGCTTTTCTTGGTTGCATTGTGTCTAGGGATGGAGTTCATGTGGATCCGGAAAAAGTCAAGGCCATGTCTTCATGGTTGGCGCCTACAAGTGCTCATGAATGTCGAAGCTTTCATGGTCTAGCTTCCTTTTATAGAAGATTCATCCGAAATTTCTCAACTATTGATGCAAGTTGGACTATCTTTATTTGCTTTCGTAGAATTGTTGCATGGTTTTACTTTGCTCTTAAAGTGAAGGTTTTTCATGTAACCAAAAATATGTTATTTTATTATGTTAGTTAAGTTAGTTGAGTTGTTTAGTTTTAATAAATCCGAAAATGCTTAGAAAATTCGGTGCAATAGAGAGTCTAGTGTCGTGGCTTGTATTTTAGGAAAGTTTCCTTATTTTTGAGTTGTAAGTGGCGTGCAAGGTGTGTATGTTGCAGCCGTGGGATTCTAGTGTTTTTAGGAAAGTCTTGAGCATCTTTCCTTATGCTTGAGTTTCCTTAATTTCTAGCTAGAATCTAGGGTTTAATTTAGGAAAGCACTTTCCTTATTTCCTTAATGTTGGTCATGAGTTGTAATGCCTTGGAGGGCAAGGGTTTCTTGTTGCCCTTATTATAAATAGGCGCCTAGTCCATAATAAAAAGGAGATTTGCGTGAATTGATCATTGAGTTATTCGAATGCTTGTTGCATTGAATATTTGGTCGTCGTACCAAGAACATACAAATCGTGGTTTGTGTGCATCTCCTAATCGAGGTTGGTGAGAGATCCTCTAGTTCTCGAGGGAACAAGAGCCTATCTTTGTTTATTTTACTTCTTATTTCTTAAGTTTTCAATCATAAAACACCATAAAAACGTCACTTAGATTCTAGGGTATACATTGTGAATTTTCGGACTTTCAAATTCATATCAGTTTGGTATCAGAGCAGCGCCACTAAAACGGCGCGTGAGGGAGCGTTTCAGGTCCAAATTGTGATTTTCTTGATTTGTTTGAAAGCTAACATCTAGGGCTACGTTGTGTCAACATTTCAGCTAATTCCGAGCAGTAACGAATTCACAGCAACCATAAACTTTTGACGAAATTTCCTGACAGATTCGAGCAGTTATCAGGTAAACTTTGAGCAATTGGTTCTCCTTGCATACAACGAATTTTTGAGAGTTTCTTGGCTGAAAATTGGACTAATTTTTGTCTAGTTTAAGACTGGAAAGTTTCATAATTTTTGAAGAAGGTTTGCTAATTAATTGAGCACGTTTTGTACAATTGGTCAAAACCGAGCTATTCTGGACCAGTTTTGTGAGAATTAAAACTGCAAACAATTGGTTGGGTATTTGTTGATGAAATTTTGGTCGAGTGTTCCAGACATATAGGGATATGTTGTGACAAATTTTCATGAAATTTCGAGCTGTTTTACTTAGGTTTTAAATCTCGAATTTTTATTGAAAATTTCTGGACAGTTTCTGCATTATATTAAACCAACTATGAATTGTCGTTTCTATTCTTATGATGAGTTAACAACTGATGAAATTCTTGAGGAATTATCACTACGACTACAACCAAAGTGGGATTTGATGTATGACTCGGATCAATATTTGGATGAAAAGCTTAGTAGTTATCTTGAAGATGTTCCTTGCACTGTAGAAGAAGAAATTTCAGATTTAGTTTTCATTGTTGAAGATGAAGAAAAGATTGAAACTTGTAAGGATAAAGATTTGATCTTTGAAGTTTCTCATGTTGAAGATGAATTCAAAACTGAATCTTTGGATTGTGCAAATAACAAAGATCCATCCTTTGACATTCAAGATGATTTAAAGCTTGACTTTTTGGCTTGTACAACCATCAAAATTCCGATCTTTGATATTCCATGTGCGAACAAAGCTACAAAGCCGTGTGGATTACAACATTATGAAGCATCCTCTACTGATTTTTATTGTCATGATGATGTTATTTGTCATACACATCCACAAACCTCATGGATTCCACTTCTATTTCTCATACGTGTACTTGTTCTTATGGTTCATGGTTATCGTGCGTGGATGATTGCTTGGTTACATCAAAACTTGAGACAAGTTTTTTTCAAGACGGGGAGAATGATGCAAGTTGGACTATCTTTATTTGCTTTCGTAGAATTGTTGCATGGTTTTACTTTGCTCTTAAAGTGAAGGTTTTTCATGTAACCAAAAATATGTTATTTTATTATGTTAGTTAAGTTAGTTGAGTTGTTTAGTTTTAATAAATCCGAAAATGCTTAGAAAATTCGGTGCAATAGAGAGTCTAGTGTCGTGGCTTGTATTTTAGGAAAGTTTCCTTATTTTTGAGTTGTAAGTGGCGTGCAAGGTGTGTATGTTGCAGCCGTGGGATTCTAGTGTTTTTAGGAAAGTCTTGAGCATCTTTCCTTATGCTTGAGTTTCCTTAATTTCTAGCTAGAATCTAGGGTTTAATTTAGGAAAGCACTTTCCTTATTTCCTTAATGTTGGTCATGAGTTGTAATGCCTTGGAGGGCAAGGGTTTCTTGTTGCCCTTATTATAAATAGGCGCCTAGTCCATAATAAAAAGGAGATTTGCGTGAATTGATCATTGAGTTATTCGAATGCTTGTTGCATTGAATATTTGGTCGTCGTACCAAGAACATACAAATCGTGGTTTGTGTGCATCTCCTAATCGAGGTTGGTGAGAGATCCTCTAGTTCTCGAGGGAACAAGAGCCTATCTTTGTTTATTTTACTTCTTATTTCTTAAGTTTTCAATCATAAAACACCATAAAAACGTCACTTAGATTCTAGGGTATACATTGTGAATTTTCGGATTTGATGAAGAAAGGGGAGTTTTCATGGAACTCTCATGCTCAAAAGGCGTTTGATGAAGTCAAGGAGTTACTTTGCAACGCTCCTATCCTTGCCTTACCGGATTTCAACAAGTTGTTCGAAGTTGAGTGTGATGCTAGTGGACTTGGAGTTGGGGCGGTTTTGCTTCAAGAAAGGAGGCCCATTGCCTACTTTAGTGAGAAGTTGAGTGGCGCCAAACTCAATTACTCCAACTATGATCGTGAATTCTATGCAATTGTGAGAGCCTTGGATCATTGGTCTCATTACTTGAGGCCCAAGCCTTTCATTCTTCATTCGGATCATGAAGCATTCAAATACATCCATGGACAAGACAAAAGCTCAACCATAGACATGCTAAGTGGGTTGAATTCCTACAAGCCTTCACATTTTCGTCCAAGTACAAGGAAGGTAAAAGTAACATTGTCTGGATGCCCTTTTTAGGCGTTCCTATCTTTTGGCCATGGTTGATGCAAGGGTGTTGGGGTTTGAGCACTTAAAGGATTTGTATGAGAATGATGATGATTTCCGTGAGTTCTTTAGGAATCCTAGTGGTTTGTTTGTGTTACAAGAGGGATTTTTGTTTAAAGGAAACAAGCTTTGCATTCCTAAGAGTGGCGTGAGGGAGTTGCTTGTGAGAGAAGTTCATAGTGGAGGGGTGGCTGGTCATTTCGGTGTTCAAAAGACATTAGACACTTTGAATGAAAGTTTTTATTGGCCTAACATGATGAGAGATGTTCATATGGTGGTTAGTAAGTGTGCTACTTGTCAAAGGTCGAAGAGTACCTTCCATAAAGGCCTTTATACTCCATTACCCGTACCTGATACACCTTGGGATAGTGTGAGTATGGATTTCATTGTTGGATTACCAAGAACTCAAAGGGGGAAGGACGCCATTATGGTGGTGGTGGATCGATTTTCGAAGATGGCTCACTTTGTTCCTATGCATAAAACTGATGATGCTTTGCATGTGGCGGATTTGTACTTCAAAGAGATTATTCGATTGCATGGTATTCCTAGAAGTATTGTTAGTGATCGTGATACAAAGTTCCTTAGTCATTTTTGGAGGAGCTTATGGAAGATGGTGGGGACTAAGTTACTCTTTAGCACAAGTCATCATCCTCAAACTGATGGCCAAACTGAAGTAACTAATAGAACTCTTGGAGCTTTGTTACGTGGCTTAGTGAGTAAGACACAAAAGGATTGGGATATAAAGCTAGCTCACGCCGAGTTTGCTTATAATCGAGCTCATTCTTCTACTACTTCTAAGTCTCCATTTGAGGTGGTCTATGGTATCAATCCTTTCCTTCCTATTGATTTTGTGTCACTAACTAAATTCGAAATTCATGTTGATTCAAAGAAGAGGTTGGAAGCCTTTAAGAAGACTTGTGAGCAAGTGAAAGCACGAATTGAGAAGATGAAAACTCAATACAAAGAACGAGCCAACAAGCATGGAAGACAAACCGAAATTTCGGATTGGCGATTTGGTTTGGATTCATTTGAGGAAAGAACGGTTTCCAAGTAGAAGGAAGAACAAGCTTATGCCTAGAGGCGATGGTCCATTCAAAGTTATTGATGTGATTAATGAAAGTGCTTATAAGATCGAGCTTCCAAGTGATTATGGAGGTATGAGTGCAACCTTCAATGTTAGTGATCTTAGTCCTTATTTAGATGATGAAAATTTGAGGACAAATTCTTTTGAAGAGGGGGAGAATGATACAAGTCAAGGTCAAGGTCAAGAAGGTCAAGCTCCAAATGATCCGATTTGTTTAGTCCTTGAAGTGTTCGGGTTTAAGTTAAATTCCAACTCCTCATTTGTGTCATTTCTCAAGTGGGACGATGAGTCCATGGATGAAGCATGAAGATGACACCATTTCTAGAGTCTTAGTTATTTTAATTAAGTCTTTAAAATTCAGCAAACAAAGGGCGAAATTCGGTTGCCTTATTTCGTTCCATTTAGGCGTGTGAAGTAGGAACCTTGTGTTCCAAGGTTGCAAGTTGTCATTGAGTTGTAATATTCCTTGAGTTGCCTTATTTCTTTGTTTCCTTAAGTTGATAGGCGTGTGAAGGGGGATTATGGGGCTGATTTGTGGTTTCCTTATTTACTCCTTTATTCTCTCCTAGAATCAAGGGATTAAGATGTAAGGAATTAAGGAATGTTTCCTTAATTCTTATGGCCGATTTTCGGCCTTGCTTGGTCCTTGGAGGACAAGTTATTTCTATTATAAATAATAGTTCCATGCTATCATTCAAGGCATGTGAGATTTACCTAAAAACTTTGTTATTGAATTTAATTGTGTGATCAATTACTTTCGACCATTGAGTAATTTTCGGGAGTGATTATTTACTTAGTGTTTAATCTACTTTATTCCGGGAGTGGTGTAAGTGATATTAAGAGTTAATTAAAATATTCAGAGTGATTATTTTAATTATCATATCCAGTGACTTAGAACATAAATTTCGGACTTCATTACTTCTTCAAATTCGAACCTTTGCTCGGATTTCCTTGGTTGCTCTTCAACTTGGACGTGCAATCATATCAGATCTGGAAACATATAGATTTAAGTTCTGTTAAAATTTCAGAATATTTTGATTTCATTTGGTGGAGTTACGAATTTTGTAACTTGTTCGATGTTTAGAGAGATCTTGATACTTCGTTAGCTCATTCTTATGGGTTCGACAAGAGTAAGGTTGTCGTGAGAGATCATGATACTTCGTTAGCTCATTCTTATGGGTTCGACAAGAGTAAGGTTGATCATGATGTTCTACAATTGAGATTCAGTAAAATTCGAGGTCGAATTTTTTTTCAAGAAGGGGAGAATGATATGACGCCAAGTTGAGTTTGTTCTACTTGGTTTACTTGGTTTAGGAGTTTGTTATTTCTTTGTTATCTTTTATGTTTTCTAGTCCTAGTATAATTAGGTATTTGCAATGCCTATATAAGGCTTTTTTTCGATCATTAAAAAAACAGAGATTATGAGTTTATGAAAGTTTATTTCGTGAGTTTAATTGCTTACAAACCATTAATTAATATTCAGGAGTGTTTATTAGTTAGTGTTAAACAACTTAATTCCAGGAGTAGTTTGAGTGTGTTTAAAAACCATTGAATTCAATTCAGGAGTGATTTGGATTTAGTGCTTGATTAATTAGGCCAGGAGTGACCTAATTGAATCATAACCCTATTTGATAGTTCAGGAGTGTTCAATCAAATAGTACTATCCTTTTGTTCGAGTGTTATTTGGGTTTGTTCGTCAAAGATTCAACCAAGAAACCATCAAGAACCAATCTTTCTTTCAAGATTCTTGGGATTTTGAAAACTTCACTAAAGAGTGGAATCACGTCCACATCAGTTTCATTTGATTCAATAAGTTTTGCTTGACTTCATTTGACTTTAATTGGATTCAATTAGCTTTGTTGAATGCATTTGAGTTTCATTTTGATTTAATTAGCTTTGTTGAATGCATTTGAGTTTCATTTGATTCAATTAGCTTTGTTGAATGCATTTGAGTTCCATTTGATTCAATTAGCTATGTTTGACTTTATTTGACTTTCATTTGATTCAATTAGCTTTGTTGAATGCATTTGCGTTTCATTTGATTCAATAAGTTTTGCTTGACTTCATTTGACTTCAATTCAATTAGCTTTGTTGAATGCATTTGAGCTTCATTTGATTCAATTAGCTTTGTTGAATGCATTTGAGTTTCATTTGATTCAATTAGCTTTGTTGAATGCATTTGAGTTTCATTTGATTCAATTAGCTTTGTTGAATGCATTTGAGGTTCATTTGATTCAACTAGCTTTGTTGAATTCATTAGAGTTTTATTTGATTCAATTAGTTTTCTTGAATGCATTTGAGTTTCATTTGATTCAATTAGCTTTGTTTACCTTCATTTGACTTTCATTTGATTCAATTAGCTTTGTTAAATGCATTTGAGTTTTCGTTTGATTCTATTAGCTTTGTTGAATGCATTTGAGTTTCATTTGATTCTATTAGCTATGTTTGACTTCATTTGACTTTCATTTGATTCAATTAGCTTTGTTGAATGCATTTGAGTTTCATTTGATTCAATTAGCTTTGTTGAATGCATTTGAATTTCATTTGATTCAATTAGCTTTGTTGAATGCATTTGAGTTTCATTTTGATTCAATTAGCTTTGTTGAATGCATTTGAGTTTCATTTGATTCAATTAGCTTTGTTGAATGCATTTGAGTTCCATTTGATTCAATTAGCTATGTTTGACTTCATTTGACTTTCATTTGATTCAATTAGCTTTGTTGAATGCAGCGTTTCATTTGATTCAATAAGTTTTGCTTGACTTCATTTGACTTCAATTCAATTAGCTTTGTTGAATGCATTTGAGTTTCATTTGATTCAATTAGCTTTGTTGAATGCATTTGAGTTTCATTTGATTCAATTAGCTTTTTTTGAATGCATTTGAGTTTCATTTGATTCAATTAGCTTTGTTGAATGCATTTGAGTTTAATTTGATTCTATTAGCTATGTTTGATTTTGTTTGACTTTCATTCGATTCAATTAGCTTTGTTTGACTTCATTTTACTTTAATTTAATTCAATTAGCTTGGCTGAATGCATTTGAGTTTCATTTGATTCAATTAGCTTTATTGAATGCATTTGCGTTTCATTTGATTCAATAAGTTTTGCTTGACTTCATTTGACTTTAATTTGATTCAATTAGCTTTGTTGAATGCATTTGAGTTTCATTTGATTCAATTAGCTTTGTTGAATGCATTTGAGTTTCATTTGATTCAATTAGTTTTGTTTGGATGCATTTGAGTTTAATTTGATTCTATTAGCTATGTTTGACTTTGTTTGACTTTCATTCGATTTAATTAGCTTTGTTTGACTTCATTTTACTTTAATTTAATTCAATTAGCTTGGATGAATGCATTTGAGTTTCATTTGATTCAATTAGCTTTGTTGGATGCATTTGAGTTTCATTTGATTCTATTAGCTATGTTTTACTTTCATTTGATTCAATTAGCTTTGTTTGACTTCATTTTACTTTAATTTAATTCAATTAGCATGGTTGAATGCATTTGAGTTTCATTTGATTCAATTAGCTTTATTGAATGCATTTGCGTTTCATTTGATTCAATAAGTTTTGCTTGACTTCATTTGACTTTAATTCAATTAGCTTTGTTGAATGCATTTGAGTTTCATTTGATTCAATTAGCTTTGTTGAATGCATTTGAGTTTCATTTGATTCAATTAGCTTTGTTGAATGCATTTGAGTTTCATTTGATTCAATTAGCTTTGTTGAATGCATTTGACTTTAATTTGATTCTATTAGCTATGTTTGACTTTGTTTGACTTTCATTCGATTCAATTAGCTTTGTTTGACTTCATTTTACTTTAATTTAATTCAATTAGCTTGGCCGAATGCATTTGAGTTTCATTTGATTCAATTAGCTTTATTGAATGCATTTGCGTTTCATTTGATTCAATAAGTTTTGCTTGACTTCATTTGACTTTAATTTGATTCAATTATCTTTGTTGAATGCATTTGAGTTCCATTTTATTCAATTAGCTATGTTTGACTTCATTTGACTTTCATTTGATTCAATTAGCTTTGGTAAATGCATTTGAGTTTCATTTGATTCAATTAGTTTTGTTAGATGCATTTGAGTTTAATTTGATTCTATTAGCTATGTTTGACTTTGTTTGACTTTCATTCGATTTAATTAGCTTTGTTTGACTTCATTTTACTTTAATTTAATTCAATTAGCTTGGATGAATGCATTTGAGTTTCATTTGATTCAATTAGCTTTATTGAATGCATTTGCGTTTCATTTGATTCAATAAGTTTTGCTTGACTTCATTTGACTTTAATTTAATTAGCTTTGTTGAATGCATTTGAGTTTCATTTGATTCAATTAGCTTTATTGAATGCATTTGCGTTTCATTTGATTCAATAAGTTTTGCTTGACTTCATTTGACTTTCATTTGATTCAATTAGCTTTGTTGAATGCATTTGAGTTTCATTTGATTCAATTAGCTTTGTTGAATGCATTTGAGTTTCATTTGATTCAATTAGCTTTGTTGAATGCATTTGAGTTTCATTTGATTTAATTAGCTATGTTTGACTTCATTTGACTTTCATTTGATTCAATTAGCTTTGTTGAATGCATTTGAGTTTCATTTGATTCAATTAGCTTTGTTGAATGCATTTGAGTTTCATTTGATTCAATTAGCTTTGTTGAATGCATTTGAGTTTCATTTGATTCAATTAGCTTTGTTGAATGCATTTGACTTTCATTTGATTCAATTAGCTTTATTGAATGCATTTGCGTTTCATTTGATTCAATAAGTTTTGCTTGACTTCATTTGACTTTAATTCAATTAGCTTTGTTGAATGCATTTGAGTTTCATTTGATTCAATTAGCTTTGTTGAATGCATTTGACTTTCATTTGATTCAATTAGCTTTGTTGAATGCATTTGAGTTTCATTTGATTCAATTAGCTTTGTTGAATGCATTTGAGTTTAATTTGATTCTATTAGCTATGTTTGACTTTGTTTGACTTTCATTCGATTCATTTAGCTTTGTTTGACTTCATTTTACTTTAATTTAATTCAATTAGCTTGGTTGAATGCATTTGAGTTTCATTTGATTCAATTAGCTTTGTTGAATGCATTTGAGTTTCATTTGATTCAATTAGCTTTGTTTGACTTCATTTGACTTTCATTTGATTCAATTAGCTTTGTTGAATGCATTTGAGTTTCATTTGATTCAATTAGCTTTGTTGAATGCATTTGAGTTTCATTTGATTCAATTAGCTTTATTGAATGCATTTGACTTTCATTTGATTCAATTAGCTTTGTTGAATGCATTTGACTTTCATTTGATTCAATTAGCTTTGTTGAATGCATTTGAGTTTCATTTGATTCAATTAGCTTTGTTGAATACATTTGACTTTCATTTGATTCAATTAGCTTTGTTGAATGCATTTGAGTTTCATTTGATTCAATTAGCTTTGTTGAATGCATTTGAGTTTCATTTGATTCAATTAGCTTTGTTGAATGCATTTGAGTTTCATTTGATTCAATTAGCTTTGTTGAATGCATTTGACTTTCATTTGATTCAATTAGCTTTGTTGAATGCATTTGAGTTTCATTTGATTCAATTAGCTTTGTTGAATGCATTTGAGTTTCATTTGATTCAATTAGGTTTGTTGAATGCATTTGACTTTCATTTGATTCGATTAGCTTTATTGAATGCATTTGCGTTTCATTTGATTCAATAAGTTTTGCTTGACTTCATTTGACTTTAATTCAATTAGCTTTGTTGAATGCATTTGAGTTTCATTTGATTCAATTAGCTTTGTTGAATGCATTTGACTTTCATTTGATTCAATTAGCTTTGTTGAATGCATTTGAGTTTCATTTGATTCAATTAGCTTTGTTGGATGCATTTGAGTTTAATTTGATTCTATTAGCTATGTTTGACTTTGTTTGACTTTCATTCGATTCATTTAGCTTTGTTTGACTTCATTTTACTTTAATTTAATTCAATTAGCTTGGCCGAATGCATTTGAGTTTCATTTGATTCAATTAGCTTTATTGAATGCATTTGCGTTTCATTTGATTCAATAAGTTTTGCTTGACTTCATTTGACTTTAATTTGATTCAATTAGCTTTGTTGAATGCATTTGAGTTTCATTTGATTCAATTAGCTTTGTTGAATGCATTTGAGTTTCATTTGATTCAATTAGTTTTGTTGGATGCATTTGAGTTTAATTTGATTCTATTAGCTATGTTTGACTTTGTTTGACTTTCATTCGATTTAATTAGCTTTGTTTGACTTCATTTTACTTTAATTTAATTCAATTAGCTTGGATGAATGCATTTGAGTTTCATTTGATTCAATTAGCTTTATTGAATGCATTTGCGTTTCATTTGATTCAATAAGTTTTGCTTGACTTCATTTGACTTTAATTTAATTAGCTTTGTTGAATGCATTTGAGTTTCATTTGATTCAATTAGCTTTATTGAATGCATTTGCGTTTCATTTGATTCAATAAGTTTTGCTTGACTTCATTTGACTTTAATTTGATTCAATTAGCTTTGTTGAATGCATTTGAGTTTCATTTGATTCAATTAGCTTTGTTGAATGCATTTGAGTTTCATTTGATTCAATTAGCTTTGTTGAATGCATTTGAGTTTCATTTGATTCAATTAGCTTTGTTTGACTTCATTTGACTTTCATTTGATTCAATTAGCTTTGTTGAATGCATTTGAGTTTCATTTGATTCAATTAGCTTTGTTGAATGCATTTGAGTTTCATTTGATTCAATTAGCTTTGTTGAATGCATTTGACTTTCATTTGATTCAATTAGCTTTGTTGAATGCATTTGACTTTCATTTGATTCAATTAGCTTTGTTGAATGCATTTGACTTTCATTTGATTCAATTAGCTTTATTGAATGCATTTGCGTTTCATTTGATTCAATAAGTTTTGCTTGACTTCATTTGACTTTAATTCAATTAGCTTTGTTGAATGCATTTGAGTTTCATTTGATTCAATTAGCTTTGTTGAATGCATTTGACTTTCATTTGATTCAATTAGCTTTGTTTAATGCATTTGAGTTTCATTTGATTCAATTAGCTTTGTTGAATGCATTTGAGTTTCATTTGATTCTATTAGCTATGTTTGACTTTGTTTGACTTTCATTCGATTCAATTAGCTTTGTTTGACTTCATTTTACTTTAATTTAATTCAATTAGCTTGGTTGAATGCATTTGAGTTTCATTTGATTCAATTAGCTTTGTTGAATGCATTTGAGTTCCATTTGATTCAATTAGCTATGTTTGACTTCATTTGACTTTCATTTGATTCAATTAGCTTTGTTGAATGCATTTGAGTTTCATTTGATTCAATTAGCTTTGTTGAATGCATTTGAGTTTCATTTGATTCAATTAGCTTTGTTTGAATTCATTTGACTTTCATTTGATTCAATTAGCTTTGTTGAATGCATTTGACTTTCATTTGATTCAATTAGCTTTGTTGAATGCATTTGAGTTTCATTTGATTCAATTAGCTTTGTTTGAATACATTTGACTTTCATTTGATTCAATTAGCTTTGTTGAATGCATTTGCGTTTCATTTGATTCAATTAGCTTTGTTGAATGCATTTGAGTTTCATTTGATTCAATTAGCTTTGTTGAATGCATTTGAGTTTCATTTGATTCAATTAGCTTTGTTGAATGCATTTGACTTTCATTTGATTCAATTAGCTTTGTTGAATGCATTTGAGTTTCATTTGATTCAATTAGCTTTGTTGAATGCATTTGAGTTTCATTTGATTCAATTAGGTTTGTTGAATGCATTTGACTTTCATTTGATTCAATTAGCTTTATTGAATGCATTTGCGTTTCATTTGATTCAATAAGTTTTGCTTGACTTCATTTGACTTTAATTCAATTAGCTTTGTTGAATGCATTTGAGTTTCATTTGATTCAATTAGCTTTGTTGAATGCATTTGACTTTCATTTGATTCAATTAGCTTTGTTGAATGCATTTGAGTTTCATTTGATTCAATTAGCTTTGTTGAATGCATTTGAGTTTAATTTGATTCTATTAGCTATGTTTGACTTTGTTTGACTTTCATTCGATTCATTTAGCTTTGTTTGACTTCATTTTACTTTAATTTAATTCAATTAGCTTGGTTGAATGCATTTGAGTTTCATTTGATTCAATTAGCTTTATTGAATGCATTTGCGTTTCATTTGATTCAATAAGTTTTGCTTGACTTCATTTGACTTTCATTTGATTCAATTAGCTTTGTTTGACTTCATTTGACTTTCATTTGATTCAATTAGCTTTGTTGAATGCATTTGAGTTTCATTTGATTCAATTAGCTTTGTTGGATGCATTTGAGTTTCATTTGATTCTATTAGCTATGTTTGACTTTGTTTGACTTTCATTTGATTTAATTAGCTTTGTTTGACTTCATTTTACTTTAATTTAATTCAATTAGCTTGGATGAATGCATTTGAGTTTCATTTGATTCAATTAGCTTTGTTGGATGCATTTGAGTTTCATTTGATTCTATTAGCTATGTTTGACTTTCATTTGATTCAATTAGCTTTGTTTGACTTCATTTTACTTTAATTTAATTCAATTAGCTTGGTTGAATGCATTTGAGTTTCATTTGATTCAATTAGCTTTATTGAATGCATTTGCGTTTCATTTGATTCAATAAGTTTTGCTTGACTTCATTTGACTTTAATTTAATTAGTTTTGTTGAATGCATTTGAGTTTCATTTGATTCAATTTGCATTGTTGAATGCATTTGAGTTTCATTTGATTCAATTAGCTTTATTGAATGCATTTGCGTTTCATTTGATTCAATAAGTTTTGCTTGACTTCATTTGACTTTCATTTGATTCAATTAGCATTGTTTGACTTCATTTTACTTTAATTTAATTCAATTAGCTTTGTTGAATGCATTTGAGTTTCATTTGATTCAATTAGCTTTGTTGAATGCATTTGAGTTCCATTTGATTCAATTAGCTATGTTTGACTTCATTTGACTTTCATTTGATTCAATTAGCTTTGTTGAATGCATTTGAGTATCATTTCATTCACTTAGGTTTGTTGAATGCATTTGACTTTCATTTGATTCAATTAGCTTTGGTAAATGCATTTGAGTTTCATTTGATTCAATTAGCTTTGTTGGATGCATTTGAGTTTCATTTGATTCTATTAGCTATGTTTGACTTTGTTTGACTTTCATTTGATTCAATTAGCTTTGTTTGACTTCATTTTACTTTAATTTAATTCAATTAGCTTGGTTGAATGCATTTGAGTTTCATTTGATTCAATTAGCTTTATTGAATGCATTTGCGTTTCATTTGATTCAATAAGTTTTGTTTGACTTCATTTGACTTTAATTCAATTAGCTTTGTTGAATGCATTTGAGTTTCATTTGATTTAATTAGCTATGTTTGACTTCATTTGACTTTCATTTGATTCAATTAGCTTTGTTGAATTCATTTGAGTATCATTTCATTCAATTAGCTTTGTTGAATGCATTTGACTTTCATTTGATTCAATTAGCTTTGTTGAATGCATTTGAGTTTCATTTTATTCAATTAGCTATGTTTGACTTCATTTGACTTTCATTTGATTCAATTAGCTTTGGTAAATGCATTTGAGTTTCATTTGATTCAATTAGCTTTGTTGGATGCATTTGAGTTTCATTTGATTCTATTAGCTATGTTTGACATTGTTTGACTTTCATTTGATTCAATTAGCTTTGTTTGACTTCATTTTACTTTAATTTAATTCAATTAGCTTGGTTGAATGCATTTGAGTTTCATTTGATTCAATTAGCTTTATTGAATGCATTTGCGTTTCATTTGATTCAATAAGTTTTGCTTGACTTCATTTGACTTTAATTCAATTAGCTTTGTTGAATGCATTTGAGTTTCATTTGATTCAATTAGCTTTGTTGAATGCATTTGAGTTTCATTTGATTCAATTAGCTTTGTTGAATGCATTTGACTTTAATTTGATTCTATTAGCTATGTTTGACTTTCATTCGATTCAATTAGCTTTGTTTGACTTCATTTTACTTTAATTTAATTCAATTAGCTTGGTTGAATGCATTTGAGTTTCATTTGATTCAATTAGCTTTATTGAATGCATTTGCGTTTCATTTGATTCAATAAGTTTTGCTTGACTTCATTTGACTTTAATTTGATTCAATTAGCTTTGTTGAATGCATTTGAGTTTCATTTTATTCAATTAGCTATGTTTGACTTCATTTGACTTTCATTTGATTCAATTAGCTTTGGTAAATGCATTTGAGTTTCATTTGATTCAATTAGCTTTGTTGGATGCATTTGAGTTTCATTTGATTCTATTAGCTATGTTTGACTTTGTTTGACTTTCATTTGATTTAATTAGCTTTGTTTGACTTCATTTTACTTTAATTTAATTCAATTAGCTTGGTTGAATGCATTTGAGTTTCATTTGATTCAATTAGCTTTATTGAATGCATTTGCGTTTCATTTGATTCAATAAGTTTTGCTTGACTTCATTTGACTTTAAATTTAATTAGCTTTGTTGAATGCATTTGAGTTTCATTTGATTCAATTAGCTTTGTTGAATGCATTTGAGTTTCATTTGATTCAATTAGCTTTATTGAATGCATTTGCGTTTCATTTGATTCAATAAGTTTTGTTTGACTTCATTTGACTTTCATTTGATTCAATTAGCTTTGTTTGACTTCATTTTACTTTAATTTAATTCAATTAGCTTTGTTGAATGCATTTGAGTTTCATTTGATTCAATTAGCTTTGTTGAATGCATTTGAGTTCCATTTGATTCAATTAGCTATGTTTGACTTCATTTGACTTTCATTTGATTCAATTAGCTTTGTTGAATGCATTTGAGTATCATTTCATTCACTTAGGTTTGTTGAATGCATTTGACTTTCATTTGATTCAATTAGCTTTGGTAAATGCATTTGAGTTTCATTTGATTCAATTAGCTTTGTTGAATGCATTTGAGTTTCATTTGATTCTATTAGCTATGTTTGACTTTGTTTGACTTTCATTTGATTCAATTAGCTTTGTTTGACTTCATTTTACTTTAATTTAATTCAATTAGCTTTGTTGAATGCATTTGAGTTTCATTTGATTCAATTAGCTTTGTTTGACTTCATTTGACTTTCATTTGATTCAATTAGCTTTGTTGAATGCATTTGAGTTTCATTTGATTCAATTAGCTTTGTTGAATGCATTTGAGTTTCATTTGATTCAATTAGCTTTGTTGAATGCATTTGAGTTTCATTTGATTTAATTAGCTATGTTTGACTTCATTTGACTTTCATTTGATTCAATTAGCTTTGTTGAATGCATTTGAGTTTCATTTGATTCAATTAGCTTTGTTGAATGCATTTGAGTTTCATTTGATTCAATTAGTTTTGCTTGACTTCATTTGACTTTCATTTGATTCAATTAGCTTTGTTTGACATCATTTTACTTTAATTTAATTCAATTAGCTTTGTTGAATGCATTTGAGTTTCATTTGATTCAATTAGCTTTGTTGAATGCATTTGAGTTTCATTTGATTCAATTAGCTTTGTTGAATGCATTTGACTTTCATTTGATTCAATTAGCTTTGTTGAATGCATTTGAGTTTCATTTGATTCAATTAGCTTTGTTGAATGCATTTGACTTTCATTTGATTCAATTAGCTTTATTGAATGCATTTGCGTTTCATTTGATTCAATAAGTTTTGCTTGACTTCATTTGACTTTAATTCAATTAGCTTTGTTGAATGCATTTGAGTTTCATTTGATTCAATTAGCTTTGTTGAATGCATTTGACTTTCATTTGATTCAATTAGCTTTGTTGAATGCATTTGAGTTTCATTTGATTCAATTAGCTTTGTTGAATGCATTTGAGTTTCATTTGATTCTATTAGCTATGTTTGACTTTGTTTGACTTTCATTTGATTCAATTAGCTTTGTTTGACTTCATTTTACTTTAATTTAATTCAATTAGCTTGGTTGAATGCATTTGAGTTTCATTTGATTCAATTAGCTTTGTTGAATGCATTTGAGTTTCATTTGATTCAATTAGCTATGTTTGACTTCATTTGACTTTCATTTGATTCAATTAGCTTTGTTGAATGCATTTGAGTTTCATTTGATTCAATTAGCTTTGTTGAATGCATTTGAGTTTCATTTGATTCAATTAGCTTTGTTGAATGCATTTGACTTTCATTTGATTCAATTAGCTTTGTTGAATGCATTTGAGTTTCATTTGATTCAATTAGCTTTGTTTGAATGCATTTGACTTTCATTTGATTCAATTAGCTTTGTTGAATGCATTTGACTTTCATTTGATTCAATTAGCTTTATTGAATGCATTTGCGTTTCATTTGATTCAATAAGTTTTGCTTGACTTCATTTGACTTTAATTCAATTAGCTTTGTTGAATGCATTTGAGTTTCATTTGATTCAATTAGCTTTGTTTGACTTCATTTGACTTTCATTTGATTCAATTAGCTTTGTTGAATGCATTTGAGTTTCATTTGATTCAATTAGCTTTGTTGGATGCATTTGAGTTTCATTTGATTCTATTAGCTATGTTTGACTTTGTTTGACTTTCATTTGATTCAATTAGCTTTGTTTGACTTCATTTTACTTTAATTTAATTCAATTAGCTTGGATGAATGCATTTGAGTTTCATTTGATTCAATTAGCTTTGTTGGATGCATTTGAGTTTCATTTGATTCTATTAGCTATGTTTGACTTTCATTTGATTCAATTAGCTTTGTTTGACTTCATTTTACTTTAATTTAATTCAATTAGCTTGGTTGAATGCATTTGAGTTTCATTTGATTCAATTAGCTTTATTGAATGCATTTGCGTTTCATTTGATTCAATAAGTTTTGCTTGACTTCATTTGACTTTAATTTAATTAGTTTTGTTGAATGCATTTGAGTTTCATTTGATTCAATTTGCATTGTTGAATGCATTTGAGTTTCATTTGATTCAATTAGCTTTATTGAATGCATTTGCGTTTCATTTGATTCAATAAGTTTTGCTTGACTTCATTTGACTTTCATTTGATTCAATTAGCATTGTTTGACTTCATTTTACTTTAATTTAATTCAATTAGCTTTGTTGAATGCATTTGAGTTTCATTTGATTCAATTAGCTTTGTTGAATGCATTTGAGTTCCATTTGATTCAATTAGCTATGTTTGACTTCATTTGACTTTCATTTGATTCAATTAGCTTTGTTGAATGCATTTGAGTATCATTTCATTCACTTAGGTTTGTTGAATGCATTTGACTTTCATTTGATTCAATTAGCTTTGGTAAATGCATTTGAGTTTCATTTGATTCAATTAGCTTTGTTGGATGCATTTGAGTTTCATTTGATTCTATTAGCTATGTTTGACTTTGTTTGACTTTCATTTGATTCAATTAGCTTTGTTTGACTTCATTTTACTTTAATTTAATTCAATTAGCTTGGTTGAATGCATTTGAGTTTCATTTGATTCAATTAGCTTTATTGAATGCATTTGCGTTTCATTTGATTCAATAAGTTTTGTTTGACTTCATTTGACTTTAATTCAATTAGCTTTGTTGAATGCATTTGAGTTTCATTTGATTCAATTAGCTTTGTTGAATGCATTTGAGTTTCATTTGATTTAATTAGCTATGTTTGACTTCATTTGACTTTCATTTGATTCAATTAGCTTTGTTGAATTCATTTGAGTATCATTTCATTCAATTAGCTTTGTTGAATGCATTTGACTTTCATTTGATTCAATTAGCTTTGTTGAATGCATTTGAGTTTCATTTGATTCAATTAGCTTTGTTGAATGCATTTGAGTTCCATTTTATTCAATTAGCTATGTTTGACTTCATTTGACTTTCATTTGATTCAATTAGCTTTGGTAAATGCATTTGAGTTTCATTTGATTGAATTAGCTTTGTTGGATGCATTTGAGTTTCATTTGATTCTATTAGCTATGTTTGACATTGTTTGACTTTCATTTGATTCAATTAGCTTTGTTTGACTTCATTTTACTTTAATTTAATTCAATTAGCTTGGTTGAATGCATTTGAGTTTCATTTGATTCAATTAGCTTTATTGAATGCATTTGCGTTTCATTTGATTCAATAAGTTTTGCTTGACTTCATTTGACTTTAATTCAATTAGCTTTGTTGAATGCATTTGAGTTTCATTTGATTCAATTAGCTTTGTTGAATGCATTTGAGTTTCATTTGATTCAATTAGCTTTGTTGAATGCATTTGACTTTCATTTGATTCAATTAGCTTTGTTGAATGCATTTGACTTTAATTTGATTCTATTAGCTATGTTTGACTTTCATTTGATTCAATTAGCTTTGTTTGACTTCATTTTACTTTAATTTAATTCAATTAGCTTGGTTGAATGCATTTGAGTTTCATTTGATTCAATTAGCTTTATTGAATGCATTTGCGTTTCATTTGATTCAATAAGTTTTGTTTGACTTCATTTGACTTTAATTTGATTCAATTAGCTTTGTTGAATGCATTTGAGTTTCATTTTATTCAATTAGCTATGTTTGACTTCATTTGACTTTCATTTGATTCAATTAGCTTTGGTAAATGCATTTGAGTTTCATTTGATTCAATTAGTTTTGTTAGATGCATTTGAGTTTAATTTGATTCTATTAGCTATGTTTGACTTTGTTTGACTTTCATTCGATTTAATTAGCTTTGTTTGACTTCATTTTACTTTAATTTAATTCAATTAGCTTGGTTGAATGCATTTGAGTTTCATTTGATTCAATTAGCTTTATTGAATGCATTTGCGTTTCATTTGATTCAATAAGTTTTGCTTGACTTCATTTGACTTTAATTTAATTAGCTTTGTTGAATGCATTTGAGTTTCATTTGATTCAATTTGCATTGTTGAATGCATTTGAGTTTCATTTGATTCAATTAGCTTTATTGAATGCATTTGCGTTTCATTTGATTCAATAAGTTTTGCTTGACTTCATTTGACTTTCATTTGATTCAATTAGCTTTGTTTGACTTCATTTTACTTTAATTTAATTCAATTAGCTTTGTTGAATGCATTTGAGTTTCATTTGATTCAATTAGCTTTGTTGAATGCATTTGAGTTCCATTTGATTCAATTAGCTATGTTTGACTTCATTTGACTTTCATTTGATTCAATTAGCTTTGTTGAATGCATTTGAGTATCATTTCATTCACTTAGGTTTGTTGAATGCATTTGACTTTCATTTGATTCAATTAGCTTTGGTAAATGCATTTGAGTTTCATTTGATTCAATTAGCTTTGTTGAATGCATTTGAGTTTCATTTGATTCTATTAGCTATGTTTGACTTTGTTTGACTTTCATTTGATTCAATTAGCTTTGTTTGACTTCATTTTACTTTAATTTAATTCAATTAGCTTGGTTGAATGCATTTGAGTTTCATTTGATTCAATTAGCTTTGTTTGACTTCATTTGACTTTAATTCAATTAGCTTTGTTGAATGCATTTGAGTTTCATTTGATTCAATTAGCTTTGTTGAATGCATTTGAGTTTCATTTGATTCAATTAGCTTTGTTGAATGCATTTGAGTTTCATTTGATTTAATTAGCTATGTTTGACTTCATTTGACTTTCATTTGATTCAATTAGCTTTGTTGAATTCATTTGAGTTTCATTTCATTCAATT
Organism: Beta corolliflora; assembly: GCA_947648045.1. Classification (NCBI taxonomy): domain Eukaryota; kingdom Viridiplantae; phylum Streptophyta; class Magnoliopsida; order Caryophyllales; family Amaranthaceae; genus Beta; species Beta corolliflora. Next base: position 159,045 of record CANSZD010002663.1, read on the forward strand.
AGCTTTGTTGAATGCATTTGAGTTTCATTTGATTCAATAAGTTTTGCTTGACTTCATTTGACTTTCATTTGATTCAATTAGCTTTGTTTGACATCATTTTACTTTCATTTAATTCAATTAGCTTTGTTGAATGCATTTGAGTTTCATTTGATTCAATTAGCTTTGTTGAATGCATTTGAGTTTCATTTTATTCAATTAGCTATGTTTGACTTCATTTGACTTTCATTTGATTCAATTAGCTTTGGTAAATGCATTTGAGTTTCATTTGATTCAATTAGCTTTGTTGGATGCATTTGAGTTTCATTTGATTCTATTAGCTATGTTTGACTTTGTTTGACTTTCATTTGATTCAATTAGCTTTGTTTGACTTCATTTTACTTTAATTTAATTCAATTAGCTTGGTTGAATGCATTTGAGTTTCATTTGATTCAATTAGCTTTATTGAATGCATTTGCGTTTCATTTGATTCAATAAGTTTTGCTTGACTTCATTTGACTTTAATTCAATTAGCTTTGTTGAATGCATTTGAGTTTCATTTGATTCAATTAGCTTTGTTGAATGCATTTGAGTTTCATTTGATTCAATTAGCTTTGTTGAATGCATTTGAGTTTCATTTGATTCAATTAGCTTTGTTGAATGCATTTGAGTTTAATTTAATTCTATTAGCTATGTTTGACTTTGTTCGACTTTCATTTGATTCAATTAGCTTTGTTTGACTTCATTTTACTTTAATTTAATTCAATTAGCTTGGTTGAATGCATTTGAGTTTCATTTGATTCAATTAGCTTTGTTGAATGCATTTGAGTTCCATTTGATTCAATTAGCTATGTTTGACATCATTTGACTTTCATTTGATTCAATTAGCTTTGTTGAATGCATTTGAGTATCATTTCATTCACTTACGTTTGTTGAATGCATTTGACTTTCATTTGATTCAATTAGCTTTGGTAAATGCATTTGAGTTTCATTTGATTCAATTAGCTTTGTTGAATGCATTTGAGTTTAATTTGATTCTATTAGCTATGTTTGACTTTGTTTGACTTTCATTCGATTCAATTAGCTTTGTTTGACTTCATTTTACTTTAATTTAATTCAATTAGCTTTATTGAATGCATTTTCGTTTCATTTGATTCAATAAGTTTTGCTTGACTTCATTTGACTTTAATTCAATTAGCTTTGTTGAATGCATTTGAGTTTCATTTGATTCAATTAGCTTTGTTGAATGCATTTGAGTTTCATTTGATTCAATTAGCTTTGTTGAATGCATTTGAGTTCCATTTGATTTAATTAGCTATGTTTGACTTCATTTGACTTTCATTTGATTCAATTAGCTTTGTTGAATTCATTTGAGTATCATTTCATTCAATTAGCTTTGTTGAATGCATTTGCGTTTCATTTGATTCAATAAGTTTTGCTTGACTTCATTTGACTTTCATTTGATTCAATTAGCTTTGTTTGACATCATTTTACTTTAATTAAATTCAATTAGCTTTGTTGAATGCATTTGAGTTTCATTGATTCAATTAGCTTTGTTGAATGCATTTGAGTTCCATTTTATTCAATTAGCTATGTTTGACTTCATTTGACTTTCATTTGATTCAATTAGCTTTGGTAAATGCATTTGAGTTTCATTTGATTGAATTAGCTTTGTTGGATGCATTTGAATTTCATTTGATTCTATTAGCTATGTTTGACTTTGTTTGACATTCATTTGATTCAATTAGCTTTGTTTGACTTCATTTTACTTTAATTTAATTCAATTAGCTTGGTTGAATGCATTTGAGTTTCATTTGATTCAATTAGCTTTATTGAATGCATTTGCGTTTCATTTGATTCAATAAGTTTTGCTTGACTTCATTTGACTTTAATTCAATTAGCTTTGTTGAATGCATTTGAGTTTCATTTGATTCAATTAGCTTTGTTGAATGCATTTGAGTTTCATTTGATTCAATTAGCTTTGTTGAATGCATTTGAGTTTCATTTGATTCAATTAGCTTTGTTGAATGCATTTGAGTTTAATTTGATTCTATTAGCTATGTTTGACTTTGTTTGACTTTCATTCGATTCAATTAGCTTTGTTTGACTTCATTTTACTTTAATTTAATTCAATTAGCTTAGTTGAATGCATTTGAGTTTCATTTGATTCAATTAGCTTTATTGAATGCATTTGCGTTTCATTTGATTCAATAAGTTTTGCTTGACTTCATTTGACTTTAATTTGATTCAATTAGCTTTGTTGAATGCATTTGAGTTTCATTTGATTCAATTAGCTTTGTTGAATGCATTTGAGTTTCATTTGATTCAATTAGTTTTGTTGGATGCATTTGAGTTTAATTTGATTCTATTAGCTATGTTTGACTTTGTTTGACTTTCATTTGATTTAATTAGCTTTGTTTGACTTCATTTTACTTTAATTTAATTCAATTAGCTTGGATGAATGCATTTGAGTTTCATTTGATTCAATTAGCTTTATTGAATGCATTTGCGTTTCATTTGATTCAATAAGTTTTGCTTGACTTCATTTGACTTTAATTTAATTAGCTTTGTTGAATGCATTTGAGTTTCATTTAATTCAATTTGCATTGTTGAATGAATTTGAGTTTCATTTGATTCAATTAGCTTTATTGAATGCATTTGCGTTTCATTTGATTCAATAAGTTTTGCTTGACTTCATTTGACTTTCATTTGATTCAATTAGCTTTGTTTGACATCATTTTACTTTAATTTAATTCAATTAGCTTTGTTGAATGCATTTGAGTTTCATTTGATTCAATTAGCTTTGTTGAATGCATTTGAGTTCCATTTGATTCAATTAGCTATGTTTGACTTCATTTGACTTTCATTTGATTCAATTAGCTTTGTTGAATGTATTTGAGTATCATTTCATTCACTTAGGTTTGTTGAATGCATTTGACTTTCATTTGATTCAATTAGCTTTGGTAAATGCATTTGAGTTTCATTTGATTCAATTAGCTTTGTTGGATGCATTTAGTTTCATTTGATTCTATTAGCTGTGTTTGACATTGTTTGACTTTCATTTGATTCAATTAGCTTTGTTTGACTTCATTTTACTTTAATTTAATTCAATTAGCTTGGTTGAATGCATTTGAGTTTCATTTGATTCAATTAGCTTTATTGAATGCATTTGCGTTTCATTTGATTCAATAAGTTTTGCTTGACTTCATTTGACTTTAATTCAATTAGCTTTGTTGAATGCATTTGAGTTTCATTTGATTCAATTAGCTTTGTTGAATGCATTTGAGTTTCATTTGATTCAATTAGCTTTGTTGAATGCATTTGAGTTCCATTTTATTCAATTAGCTATGATTGACTTCATTTGACTTTCATTTGATTCAATTAGCTTTGTTTGACTTCATTTGACTTTCATTTTATTCAATTAGCTTTGTTTACTTCATTTTACATTAATTTGATTCAATAAGCTTTGTTGAATGTATTTGATTTTCATTTGATTCAATTAGCTTTGTTGAATTCATTTGAGTTTCATTTGATTCAATTAGCTTTATTTGACTTCCTTTGACTTTAATTTAATTCAATTAGCTTGGCTGATGGCATTTGAGTTTCATTTGATTCAATTAGCTTTATTGCATGCATTTGCGTTTCATTTGATTCAATAAGTTTTGCTTGACTTCATTTGACTTTAATTTGATTCAATTAGCATTGTTGAATGCATTTGAGTTTCATTTGATTCAATTAGCTTTGTTGAATGCATTTGAGTTGCATTTGATTCAATTAGCTTTGTTGAATGCATTTGAGTTCCATTTGATTCAATTAGCTATGTTTGACTTCATTTGACTTTCATTTGATTCAATTAGCTTTGTTGAATGCATTTGAGTTTCATTTGATTCAATTAGCTTTGTTGAATGCATTTGAGTTTAATTTGATTCTATTAGCTATGTTTGACTTTGTTTGACTTTCATTCGATTCAATTAGCTTTGTTTGACTTCATTTTACTTTAATTTAATTCAATTAGCTTGGCCGAATGCATTTGAGTTTCATTTGATTCAATTAGCTTTATTGAATGCATTTGCGTTTCATTTGATTCAATTAGCTTTGCAGAATGCATTTGAGTTTCATTTGATTGAATTAGTTTTGTTGGATGCATTTGAGTTTAATTTGATTCTATTAGATATGTTTGACTTTTTTTGACTTTCATTCGATTTAATTATCTTTGTTTGACTTCATTTTACTTTAATTTAATTCAATTAGCTTGGATGAATGCATTTGAGTTTCATTTGATTCAATTAGCTTTGTTGGATGCATTTGAGTTTCATTTGATTCTATTAGCTATGTTTGACTTTCATTTAATTCAATTAGCATGGTTGAATGCATTTGAGTTTCATTTGATTCAATTAGCTTTATTGAATGCATTTGCGTTTCATTTGATTCAATAAGTTTTGCTTTACTTCATTTGCCTTTAATTTAATTAGCTTTGTTGAATGCATTTGATGTGAAATAGAAGTATTAGTTATGTAGAGTTCTAGTTCTGTTAGAATTCTATGTAATTTAGGGTTTTAATTCATAGTTTGTTTAGAGTTTCAATTGCATTAGGACTTTATTAGACTTTATTAGAGTTTGAGTTGTGTTAGGAGTCCTAATCACATTAGGCGTGTGAAAAAAATCAGTCACAGCCGTGTGATGATAGGTTAGTTTAGTTTGTTAGGTTTTTGTTTATCTTTTATGCTTTACTAGTTCTACTAGGATTAGGTTACTTTGCTTTAATAGTTCTAATCCGTTTAGGATTATTTGTACACTATAAATAGACCATTCGGTCATATTAATAAAGGAGAGTATGTTTAAGTTAATTCTTGTGAATTACAGATTTAGGAGAGAATCCAAACGAATCCGGAGAGAATCCAAAAACCCCTAGTTGAACTTTGAGACGAAATACGCCTAAGTTCTCCATATCCTGGTTACCAAACGAGTTATTGAGACGAAATACGCCAATATACTTGTTTCTTGCTACTGATTTTCATTAAAGATCTTATCTTTTAATCAAGAAAGTTAAAGAAAGCCACTAAACTACATTAAAAGAGCCTAATTTCGTGTTTCTTGTTTCAAGAATCACATCAAGTGGTGTGGCTGCTGCCTCCACCTTACGTTTTCTTGTTGATTCAAATATGCTGATTTGCTTCAATTCTGCAGTCAGTCCGGTAAAACTGTTCGTTTGCACTCGTTTCAAGTCGGAATTCAGATTTTCTTAGTTCGTTGGAAAGCTGACAAAGAGATCTATCTTGTGTTAAAATTTGAGCGCATTTGACTCAGTAACAAAGTCGCAGTCATCGAATACATCTGCGTCAAATTTCTGTCGCCACTTTGACACTGCTAGATTGAAACGGCGCGTGACAGAGCGTGTGCAATCGGAATTCTACGATTTTTGGTTCGTTGGATTTAAAACATCTGGAGGTTTGTTGTGTCAAAATTTGATAACGTTCTAATACGTAACGAGTTCTGTGCCGCGTTAAACTTCCACCATGCCTGATGAACCCGAAACTTGGCAACAGGCCATCCAACAACTTGCTGCTCAGATGGCTGCTATGTCCACGAAAGTTACAACCATTGAACGAGATGCAAACTTTGCTAAACCACCTCTACATCAACCTAGGCGTGAGGATGATGTAAAGTTGGCTGATTTGCCTTCTTTTGATGGTGACCTAGACCCCGAATCCTATTTGGACTGGGAAAGACGGTTGGATAGATACTTTGATCATAAGAACTTGAGTGAAGGCTCTCGTTTTTCATATGCTGTGCTCAAACTCACGAAGTATGCTTCCCTTTGGTATGACTCTATGCGTACAAGACGTGCACGCGAGGACAAACTCGCCATTGATTCTTTGGTCATCTCTCAAAGCTAAGATGCTTAAACGTTTTGTGCCCCGTACCTACAAACGGGAGCTTTTTGTGCGCCTTAACTCCTTGCATCGAGGCCACTTTGAGTGTCGAGCAGTACACTAAGGAATTTGAACGACTCCATATGGCGTGTGACATTCAAGAAGTGGATGAACAAAAAATTGCTCGTTTTCTTGTCGGTTTGAACAAATCCATCGCCAACTTGGTTGAATTGCAAGCAATATGTCACGTTTGATGATGTTTGCATCCTCGCTTCCAAAATTGAACGCCAACTAAACGACACTCGATTTAAGAAGACTTCGTGGTTTAAAACGCTGCTGCCTCGTTGGATGCCTCGTCGAGCACTCCTCCAACCACGAGCGATTTGGTGAGTGACAAGCCCAAGGAGACCGAGTCCTCCACCACATCTACCACTTGCTCCTAGTGCCACGTTAAAGGCAAAAAAACCTCAATGTTTTCGTTGCCAAGGCCTCGGTCATATTGCTCAGCAACTGTCCCAACACTACTCTCACCACACGTGAGGAGTTAGTTTGCTATTTGGCTCAAGAGATGCATGCACCTCACTCTTCTACTTCGGCCTCAACCGATCCTCCTATGGATGATGATGACTTTTGGTCGAAGCAACCAATTTGTGCTCCGGAACTTGAGCATCCTACTTTGCTCATCCGTCGATCTTTATTTACTTCCCGGCCATGATGAGGCGAAGATGAGCAACGCAACAATCTCTTTCACTCGAATTGTGTCATCAAGGGTAAAGTTTGTCCTTTTATCATAGATAGCGGCTCATGTACTAATGTGTTTGATTTGTCTTTGGGTGAATCATTGAATTTGCAAACTTCGCTAGCATCCGCATCCATATAAAGCGAGTTGGTTGAATGATGATGGCGTTTGGGTGCGTAAACAAGCGTTAGTTGGCTTCAGTGTGGGTGAATATATGGATCAACTATGGTGTGATGCCTTGCCCATGATTGCATGCTCTTTATTACTAGGCCGTCCTTGGCAAAGTGATAGGCATGTGATGCATAATGGCAAAACCAATGCTTATTCGGTTTTAATGGGGGATAAACGCATGATATTGCAGTCTTTACCTCCACAAACTAGGCGTCCCCAAGCCTCCCCGTCTTCTTTGCTGCCGTAATGGAGGAACCACCACCTAAGCATGGTTCGCATGTTTGTCTTGCTTCTTGCCACCATGAGTCGTTGGACACCGCTAACAACAAGAAGGAACGTCGAGCTACTTACCTCCAATTGCGACACGGTAGTAAGCTAGCCAAAGGTGATCGTGTTTGGTTGTCTTTAAACGCCCAAAAGCGCATATCAATCACAAGTACGACGAACCAATGGATGAAGGCCCTTTCGAAATCATTGAGCAAATTGGGTATGAAACGTTCAAAGTTCTACTTGGTGATGGTATTTGTGCAACTCTCACTTCGAGTGATCTCGTCCCATGTTTTTCAGTGACGAAACTTGAGGACAAGTTTCTTTCAAGAAGGGGAGTTTGATGTGAAATAGAAGTATTAGTTATGTGGAGTTCTAGTTCGTTAGAATTCTATGTAATTTAGGGTTTTAATTCATAGTTTGTTTAGAGTTTCAATTGCATTAGGACTTTATTAGACTTTATTAGAGTTTGAGTTGTGTTAGGAGTCCTAATCACATTAGGCGTGTGAAAAAAATCGGGTCACGGTCGTGTGATGATAGGTTAGTTTAGTTTGTTATGTTTTTGTTTATCTTTTATGCTTTACTAGTTCTACTAGGATTAGGTTACTTTGCTTTAATAGTTCTAATCCGTTTAGGATTATTTGTACACTATAAATAGACCATTCGGTCATATTAATAAAGGAGAGTATGTTTAAGTTAATTCTTGTGAATTACAGATTTAGGAGAGAATCCAAACGAATCCGGAGAGAATCCAAAAACCCCTAGTTGAACTTTGAGACGAAATACGCCTAAGTTCTCCATATCCTGGTTACCAAACGAGTTATTGAGACGAAATACGCCAATATACTTGTTTCTTGCTACTGATTTTCATTAAAGATCTTATCTTTTAATCAAGAAAGTTAAAGAAAGCCACTAAACTACATTAAAAGAGCCTAATTTCGTGTTTCTTGTTTCAAGAATCACATCAGCATTTGAGTTTCATTTGATTCAATTTGCATTGTTGAATGCATTTGAGTTTCATTTGATTCAATTAGCTTTATTGAATGCATTTGCGTTTCATTTGATTCAATAAGTTTTGCTTGACTTCATTTGACTTTAATTGGATTCAATTAGCTTTGTTGAATGCATTTGAGTTTCATTTGATTCAATTAGCTTTGTTGAATGCATTTGAGTTTCATTTGATTCAATTAGCTTTGTTGAATGCATTTGAGTTCAATTTAATTCAATTAGCTATGTTTGACTTCATTTGATATTCATTTGATTCAATTAGCTTTGGTAAATGCATTTGAGTTTCATTGGATTGAATTAGCTTTGTTGGATGCATTTGAGTTTCATTTGATTCTATTAGCTATGTTTGACATTGTTTGACTTTCATTTGATTCAATTATCTTTGTTTGACTTCATTTTACTTTAATTTAATTCAATTAGCTTGGTTGAATGCATTTGAGTTTCATTATTCAATTAGCTTTATTGAATGCATTTGCGTTTCATTTGATTCAATAAGTTTTGCTTCGACTTCATTTGACTTTAATTCAATTAGCTTTGTTGAATGCATTTGAGTTTCATTTGATTCAATTAGCTTTGTTGAATGCATTTGAGTTTCATTTGATTCAATTAGCTTTGTTGAATGCATTTGAGTTTAATTTGATTCTATTAGCTATGTTTAATGTGATTCTTGAAGCAAGATTCACGAAATTTAGGCTCTTTGATGTAGTTTAGTGGCTTTTGTAGATTAAAGATGCAAACTTTAGGAACAATTAATGTCAAGATCCGAATTTTTGATGCAAAACAACAATGAAATCTGAATAATAACAAAGGGATATGGAGAATTTGACTAATCCAAGTCAAGATTCAACTAGGATATGAAGAATTTAGGCGTATTTCGACTCAAAATTCAACTAGGGTTTGGATTCACTCCTGAAACGGTTTGGATTCTCTCCCGGAAACTTTTAATTCACAAGAATTAACTTAAAACTCAACATATCATTATTATGGCCGAATGGCAATATTTATAGGTTACAAAGAAGCCTAACTCAACTAGAACTAGTAAAGCATAAAGGATAAACAAAAATAACAACCTATAAAAATCTATCACTATCACACGCCTAAGTAATTAAAGTCCTAAAGCAAATGAAACTCTAAACAAAGTAAAGTCCTAATGTAAAACAAACTCTTAACAAGCTAGGAGTTAAAACACCTAAATTACATAGAATTCTAACAGAACTAGAACTCTACATAACTAATACTTCTATTTCACATCAAACTCCCCTTCTTAAAAAAAACTTGTCGTCAATTTTTGGTGTAGCCAAGCAATCATCCACGAACGAAAGCCATGATCCATAGGAAGTAGCACAAATACGCGAAACAAATGGTGAGGCCATGATGCTTGTGGACGTGTAGTGCAAAGGACTGTAGGCGTAGCCCAAAAAGCGTGAGAAGTTGCTGCAGATTTAGGTATCCAATGCTTCATTGGAGCTTTCTTCACACATATGGCAGCAATTTTCGGTCCTTTGGTAGGGATACAAGCCAAAGATGTAATCTTTAAGTCCTCTTGTATATCCAAGATTGGATCTTGGGGAGTTGTACCATGCAAAGAGTCATGAGGCAAAGTCGCTTGATCCAACAAAGTGATTGTTGCCTTCGGTTCTACCACATCTTGTTTTAAGAACAAGACAAGTTCTTCCTTGGAAACGTACTCTTCATTGGGGCATTGATGTTCTTCGTGTCCAAGACCTTGACACTTTAAACAATGTATCCATGTTTTTGTGCGCATGGTTGCGGTAGATGCCTTCGGAGGTGGTAGGGATTGTAGCTTATGAAGTGTGACAAGCATTTCTTGAAGCCTTCTTTGATGTCATCCATGAAGTCATAGTAAGCATCGTAGTCATAATAGTCATAGTAATCGACCATTATGAAACAGCAAGCGTGATACGATGTCATTGAAGTTTAACGCGGCACGGGAACTCGTTACTTATTAGAACGTTATGAAATTATGACACAACAAACCTCTAGATGTTGTAAGTCCAACGAACCAAAAAGCATAGAATTCCGATTGCACACGCTCTGTCACGCGCCGTGTCAATCTAGCAGTGTCAAACTGGCGACAGAAATTTGACGCAGATGTATTCGATGACTGCGACTTCGTTAATGGTTCAAATCCACTCAAATTTTAACACAAGAGATATCTCTTTGTTAGCTTTCCAACAAACTAAGAAAATATGAATTCCGACTTGTAATCTATCCACACGAACAATTCTACCGAACTGGTGTCAGATTTGACGCAAAGCGACGGGGCGGGGGTGGAAATCGGCACTTCGGGGGGTGGAATCAGCAGCCACACCACTTGATGTGATTCTTGAAGCAAGATTCACGAAATTTAGGCTCTTTGATGTAGTTTAGTGGCTTTTGTAGATTAAAGATGCAAACTTTAGGAACAATTAATGTCGAGATCCGAATTCTTGATGCAAAACAACAATGAAATCCGAATAATAACAAAGGGATATGGAGAATTTGACTAATCCAAGTCAAGATTCAACTAGGATAATGAAGAATTTAGGCGTATTTGGCTCAAAAATTCAACTAGGGTTTGGATTCACCTCTCAAACGGTTGGTTTGGTTTCTCCTAGAAACTTTTTAATTCACACGAATTAACTTAAAACTCAACATATCATTATTATTAGATGGCAATATTTATAGGTTAAAAAGAAACCTAACCCAACCAAAAAAAAAAAAAAAAAAAAAAAAAAAAAAAAAAAAAAAAAAAATAAAAATCTAACCACTAAATCTTTACACCTAAAAACTAAATAATTAAATAAAAAAAAAATACTCAAAACAAAGTAAAAGCCTAAAATTAAAACAAACTCTTAACAAGCTAGAGTAAAAACAACCTAATTTACATAGAATTCAATTAGTAGACTAACCATAATTCTATTTCACATCAATGTTTGACTTTGTTTGACTTTCATTCGATTCAATTAGCTTTGTTTGACTTCATTTTACTTTAATTTAATTCAATTAGCTTGGCCGAATGCATTTGAGTTTCATTTGATTCAATTAGCTTTATTGAATGAATTTGCGTTTCATTTGATTCAATAAGTTTTGCTTGACTTCATTTGACTTTAATTTGATTCAATTAGCTTTGTTGAATCCATTTGAGTTTCATTTGATTCAATTAGCTTTGTTGAATGCATTTGAGTTTCATTTGATTCAATTAGTTTTGTTGGATGCATTTGAGTTTAATTTGATTCTATTAGCTATGATTGACTTTGTTTGACTTTCTTTCGATTTAATTAGCTTTGTTTGACTTCATTTTACTTTAATTTAATTCAATTAGCTTGGATGAATGCATTTGAGTTTCATTTGATTCAATTAGCTTTATTGAATGCATTTGCGTTTCATTTGATTCAATAAGTTTTGCTTGACTTCATTTGACTTTAATTTAATTAGCTTTGTTGAATGCATTTGAGTATCATTTCATTCACTTACGTTTGTTGAATGCATTTGACTTTCATTTGATTCAATTAGCTTTGGCAAATGCATTTGAGTTTCATTTGATTCAATTAGCTTTGTTGGATGCATTTGAGTTTCATTTGATTCTATTAGCTATGTTTGACTTTGTTTGACTTTCATTTGATTCAATTAGCTTTGTTTGACTTCATTTTACTTTAATTTAATTCAATTAGCTTGGTTGAATGCATTTGAGTTTCATTTGATTCAATTAGCTTTATTGAATGCATTTGCGTTTCATTTGATTCAATAAGTTTTGCTTGACTTCATTTGACTTTAATTTAATTAGCTTTGTTGAATGCATTTGAGTTTCATTTGATTCAATTTGCATTGTTGAATGTATTTGAGTTTCGTTTGATTCAATTAGCTTTATTGAATGCATTTGCGTTTCATTTGATTCAATAAGTTTTGCTTGACTTCAATTGACTTTCATTTGATTCAATTAGCTTTGTTTGACTTCATTTTACTTTAATTTAATTCAATTAGCTTTGTTGAATGCATTTGAGTTTCATTTGATTCAATTAGCTTTGTTGAATGCATTTGAGTTCCATTTGATTCAATTAGCTATGTTTGACTTCATTTAACTTTCGTTTGATTCAATTAGCATTGTTGAATGCATTTGAGTATCATTTCATTCACTTACGTTTGTTGAATGCATTTGACTTTCATTTGATTCAATTAGCTTTGGTAAATGCATTTGAGTTTCATTTGATTCAATTAGCTTTGTTGGATGCATTTGAGTTTCATTTGATTTAATTAGCTATGTTTGACTTTGTTTGTCTTTCATTTGATTCAATTAGCTTTGTTTGACTTCATTTTACTTTAATTTAATTCAATTAGCTTGGTTGAATGCATTTGAGTTTCATTTGATTCAATTAGCTTTATTGAATGCATTTGCGTTTCATTTGATTCAATAAGTTTTGCTTGACTTCATTTGACTTTAATTCAATTAGCTTTGTTGAATGCATTTGAGTTTCATTTGATTCAATTAGCTTTGTTGAATGCATTTGAGTTTCATTTGATTAATTAGCTTTGTTTGAATGCATTTGAGTTCCATTTGATTATTTGTTTTTCTTTTTATTTTGACTTCATTTGACTTTCATTTGATTCAATTAGCTTTGTTGAATGCAGCGTTTCATTTGATTCAATAAGTTTTGCTTGACTTCATTTGACTTCAATTCAATTAGCTTTGTTGAATGCATTTGAGTTTCATTTGCTTCAATTAGCTTTGTTGAATGCATTTGAGTTTCATTTGATTCAATTAGCTTTTGTTGAATGCATTTTGAGTTTCATTTGATTAATTAGCTTTGTTGAATGCATTTGAGTTTAATTTGATTCTATTAGCTATGTTTGATTTTGTTTGACTTTCATTCGATTCAATTAGCTTTGTTTGACTTCATTTTACTTTAATTTAATTCAATTAGCTTGGCCGAATGCATTTGAGTTTCATTTGATTCATTAGCTTTATTGAATGCATTTGCGTTTCATTTGATTCAATAAGTTTTGCTTGACTTCATTTGACTTTAATTTGATTCATTAGCTTTGTTGAATGCATTTGAGTTTCATTTGATTCAATTAGCTTTGTTGAATGCATTTGAGTTTCATTTGATTCAATTAGTTTTGTTGGATGCATTTGAGTTTAATTTGATTCTATTAGCTATGTTTGACTTTGTTTGACTTTCATTCGATTTAATTAGCTTTGTTTGACTTCATTTTACTTTAATTTAATTCAATTAGCTTGGATGAATGCATTTGAGTTTCATTT
>CANSZD010002664.1:0-185520 GCA_947648045.1 Beta corolliflora
GAAGAATCTAACAAAACAAGATGGTAGTGTCAAAAAAGAAATAATGGAAGATAAACACAATGAGGCAGCTACAAGAGGACACACCAATGTGTTTCTGATGAGATGTCAAAAAGAGTTGTATAGCGAAGCCCGTGACGGTAGTAATATCCTTCATATAGCGCTTCGGCATTAGCATATATCCCCTTGACAAAGCTTACAACAACGGTTATGCTAACTGCCAAGGAGCTGGTCTATCAGCACGACTCCAAAGGAGACACGCCTTTCCATAGCTGCAGGGCTTCAAACTTCTGAGGCATTAGAAATCTTCAATAGGTGTAATAACACTTGGGACCAACGTCATGATTATTGTAAAAAGTTTCACATGGGAGGCTAAAAATTCTATAGGAAATACATTCGTTCATGAGGCAGCACGGTTGTGTAACTATCAGCTATTATCTTCACCAATAATAAATAACGACTTCGACATCGAGGATGTGAATAACAATGGTGAGACAGTTCTTCATGTGATGGCAAGATATGCCACTTGCGCTGGTGAGTTTCTGCTTTACGTTCCTACATCTTTTTTAATTTTCTAGAGCTAATTATATATAGTCGCGGTTGTTTTGCTACTGTTATTTCTGTTCCTTTTGAATTATTACAAATTAGTATGTCCTTTCAATTTCCATTCCATTAAATTTATGGTTGGAACATGTGCGTTTAAGCATATGACAATTTTTTGAAGGAAAAATTGACAAAAATAATGCCAACCTTGCCAGATTAATGACATTTAAGTCAACCTTTTAAAAATCCAAAGAGATAATACAAGTTTTGCATCATTTAATCCAAATTTATGTCGAGTACCGCAACTTGTTCGCACCTGGTTAAAAATGTTAAGATTTTTTTTTTCCTTTTTTTCTTTAATTAATCTCCTCCTCTTTCTTCTAATCTCCTCCCCCTCTCCTCCCTCCCCCCCTTCATTCATCACTCACGACCACCACTTCTAATCTCCTCCCTCTTTCTCTCTTCTCCTCCCACGTTCATCTTTATTTCTTCCTCCTCCTCTGCTTCATTCAAGGCGCCACCACCAACCACCGCCATCAATTCCTTCTCTCTCTTCTACACAACCACCACCATCACGACTTCTTGTTGATTTCGGTTAGGTTTCGGAGCTCTTTTTGACGAGCTGGTGGGTGTGGCGATTTAGTTGGTGTGTGAGGTTGGTGAAGTGGGGAGTGACAGGGGGTTGGTCGGATTTTTGGATGGGATTGGTGGATGATTGGTGGCGAGTGGGTGGTTATGGCGTTGAGGGGGTGGTTGATTTCGGGTTTTGGTGGATGGATGGGTTTGAGTTGGTAGGAGGTGGTGGATTTTGGTGTAGGTTGGTTTTTGCTGCACACTGGGTGGAAAATGGTGGATCGGGCCAGGGTTTTGGGTGGGTATGGTGGATTCGGGATTTGGGTTTGGGTTGGAGTTGGTGTTTGGGTGGTTTCGGATTGGGGTTTGGTGGTTTCAGGCTGGGGGTTTGGGGTTTAAGGTGGTTTTGGGCGGGGTGGTTTGGGGTTTGGGTGGATATGGTGGCTTTTGGGGTTTGGGATGGTTGACAATGGTGGTGGAGGCGGTTGACGGGGTGGTGGCCGGGTTCGGTGCTGATAGGGTTGGGTTAGTGGTGGTGATGGTGGGGCTGGGTTGATGGTGGTGGTGGTGGTGGGGTTGAGTTAGTGGTGGTGGTAGGGGCGGGTTCCGTGGTTAGCGGTGGTTGGTGGTGGGGTTGGGTTAATGGTGGTTAGTGGTGGGGTTGGGTTAGTGGTGTTAATTAATCATAATTAAACTCATAATTAAACATTAACCTATTGTTTACTTGGGTTAGCAGGTTAACTTTTAGATCAACCTAAATTTGGCTTAAATAATGCAAAGCTTGTATTATATCTGGATTTTCAAAAGGTTGACTTAAATGTGGCGAATCGGGAAAAGGTTGGGCTTTATTTTTGTTGATTTTTCCTTTTTTAAAAGGTTAGATGAATAAGCTAGAAGTGATGAACAATGGTCCGGCTCTAAAATTAGCGAGTTTTGGATATGATATTTTGGCCCGTGAATCGGGTTGATTTTGGGCAAAAAGACGGGCCTTGGACAATCCAAATCCCCAATCTTAGAGTAAATTCGGCGGCTGAAATAGCGGGTTTTGGCACGGAAAAATAGGCCCAAAGCTTGGCCAAAAGCGGACCATTTGTTATGCAAAGCCCGGCCAGACCAGCCCATATGGTCACCTCTAGAATAACCCTTGCACAAGTGGGGGGAATTTGGAGATCCCACTTTACAAGTGGAAAGAAACAAAATTCTTGTCACAAGGGTAGAAGGAGGGTATCCAACCAACTAGGCCAACCTTAATTCTTGTCGAATTATATGATCACAAAATCTTGGGTGTAACTATTATACTATAGCTTGTGGTATAACACCTCCTTTCACACTTGTGAAACATCTTCCCTTTCATCCTCATTATTCCCCTTCATCTCCTCCATAACTAACATCTCCACCATCACAACCATCCCTTCCATTTTTCTCTCCTCCAACTCCGCACCAAACCCTTTATTTCTCCTCCAAAACCTCAATCGCTAATTTCCATTTCAATTTCAATTTCAATTTCGAAGACCGATTTTACGAATACAAGATAAAATTAGAGCATCAATGGCGATGAGGAGGCGAGAAATCAATGCGACGACAATAGAGTTAAATGAAAAGAAGGTAGGAGGAGGAGAGAAAGGAAGATGAAGATTTGGAGGAATGAGAGCTTCGACGATGGAACCGAAGAGGCCATTGAAAAACCTAGCAAAAGAAATCAAATGAAATTGGATGATATTTGAGATCTATTCTTGAGCGAACAAACACTTGTGGAAAAAACCTCGCCTTGCTCCGATCAAAATAGACCCTTCTTGATTCGAAAATGCACCGAACGCGGAGTTGTTGGAAGAAGTCAACTAATCAAGTTTTCAACTGGATAAGGGAAGCATAAATTGATCCGATTTGGGCAAAAAACCGGATCAATTAATTAACGTAACTGATCTGGTTTTCTGAACAAACCGGGTCAGTTTTTATGGCACCAAGAAACTATGCCCCTATTATATATTGAACTCAACTAATCTGGTAGTTTTACCAAACCGGATCAGTTTTGTTCCACATAAAATTAAAAAAATGTAGCTATTATTCCCATCCAATAATTCACAACAATACAACCCCAACCAATAATTCACAACAATACAACATTCCCAACCAAGATTAACGAAATTAAAAACAAAACTAACTAAAAAAACCCGAGAAATCACAAAACTTCAACAATCCAGCCAACATTAATGGAAATCAAAAGCGAAACTAATTAAAAAAAATAAAATTAAAAGAGGGTAATTACAAAAGACGAAACTAAAACGAAACCGTAATTACAAATTAATTATAAAAAAACAAAATTAAAAAACAAAGCCCTAATTACAAACTAATTATAAAGAACAAAACCCTCATTATAAAAAAACTAGTTTCAAATTAATCATAAAAAACGAATTCCAAATTTAAAAAAACCCTAATTACAAACTAATTATAAAAGCTAAATTACCAAAAAAACAAAATTACCAAAAAGGGAATATTGGATCTGCCCTAACCCTCTTGTCGCCGTAATTCAACACTGCAAATTTCTGTTCCAACCTACGGTTATCAAAGTTCTTTGAATTTGATGAATTGGGTTCCTCTGAATTTGGATTCTCTAAAATGGGTTGGTCTTCTTTTGACACATCAACTGATTTTGGGGGAAAATTTGTAAGTTTTAGAGGAAATGGTTGATGTTGTGAACTGAATTTTGGGTTTTGGAGGAGAAAGTGAGGAAGGTGGAATGAGAAGGTTGTTGGCCTTGTAATGGCAGAAGCCATCATCTGGTGTGGCGAAGCGAAGCGATGATGGT
Source organism: Beta corolliflora (assembly GCA_947648045.1). Lineage (NCBI taxonomy): Eukaryota > Viridiplantae > Streptophyta > Magnoliopsida > Caryophyllales > Amaranthaceae > Beta > Beta corolliflora. Next base: position 3,920 of record CANSZD010002664.1, read on the forward strand.
GGTGAGTGATGAGCAGCATAGATCAAACTAGTGAAGTGGTGGGCATGCCGGAGACAGAGGAGATGACGAGGGAGACATGGCTGTTAGGAGAGAGAGGGAGATAAGGGGTTTCGTTGTTAAGCCATGAGGAAGGAGGAAGGTGGTGGTGTTGGTTTAGGAGGAGATGGAGACGCGGGTTTGGAGGTAGGAGAGAGTTTTATGTTTGATGGTGGGGAATGAGAGTGGATCAGAGAGAATGAGGAGGAGAGGGGATCACAGAGAATGAGGAGAATGAGAGAGGAGAGAAGCGCATACTATAGAGGATGCGGGTTTAATAAACCCTAACAAGAACCAAATGGCCCAAAGAATGACGAAGCCCACTAACTACCATGACTCACGTGTTTTAGAAAGGCCTAAAGTATGGTTAGGGGTTTCTTGCTTCCATGACTCGCAGGTTTAAAAACGCCCATTAATTGATCCGGATCATGACCAATGGGATCAGTTAAGGTTAACTGATCCCATTCACTTCGCCCACTGAATCAGTTGACATTAATTGATCCGTTTTGGTATTAAACGGGCCAGTTTTCATGTATCATTTAGCCTTTTTTCCACTAGTGAAAATTGAATTGAACAACAAAGAAATTGAATCTTTGACCACAAATGTTCTCTCTCTCCTCCTCCAGCGACGATCCTTGCAGCTCTCTCTCCTCTTCCTCCCTATCATGACGTCGTTGATTCGAGGATCAAGGAGTTGCGAATTGGATGCTCTTCACATCTGATTGATGTTCTTCGACTTCTCCATCACCTTCCTCTCGCATCTAATTGATATTCTTCGCAACAATGCCTACGACTTGGTCAAAGGAGAGAGAAACAAAATATCTCGCAAAATTTTGCTACGGATTTGAATTCCGTAGCAATAATTTGCTACAAATTAAGATATTTAATAGGGAATTTTGCTACGGCTAACGTGTCAACATAGTATTAGGAGTTACATATAATTGATAGGCTTACTTTGCTAGCTAGCCTTATATGTTGGTTGCTCGCACCATCAAATATTGTTGTGGCTGATCGCATATTAAAATTTGAGCAACTTTTTATAACTCACATAAAAACAGAGTATGTATATATGCCAAAATAGATAAGGGTGGTCCTAACTATAGCCCCCTTCCATAAAAAGTCCCAACTCTCGATTATTCCACAGCAGTAGCAGGAAACCTAACCTGCTATAACAGGTAAACCTAAGAAACCACCATCATTGCCACCCCTGCCAACCTCTCCCCTGCACTGCCACCTCCTCTCCCGCCCTCGAAACCTCCTCCCCTGGCCCACCACCCCCTCCCCTCCCTAAAAAACCTCCTTTCGTGCTCCATCACCCCGTCCCCCACTCACTAACTCCCTGCCGCCGGCTCGCCGGAGCCCGGCCACCCTCCTGCCAGCCACTGCAACAGCAACACCGACCCTCTACCTCCTCCTTCTCTTGCGCCTCTCCTTCCCTCTTTCCCCACGTAACTCTCTCTCTTCCTGGTTCGCTACTGCACCACCACCATGCAGTCACTGCTGCCCTACACCGCCACAAGAATATCCCTCCCCCGCTTGAAACACCCTCTCTTGCCCCGCCACCGCCTCCCTTGTCCCACAAAACCCTACCCCGCTCCTGAAACTCCCTCCTCCGAAACAAATAAAAGAAATTAAAAAAAATTACCGCATAATGAATTCAAAATAATTTATTGAAAAATCAATTAAATGAAAAGGTAGAATAATGAAGGAAAATAAATTTTAGCTGGAACTAGGGTGATGTTTGATAAGTGAATCTAAGAGTTTTCTAGTTTTTTTTTTTTAAATTTGATAAAAGTGAGCATAACACGTATTTTACATTAATTTTGTACTCCTCCGTCCCAGAAAGATCTGAACCCTTGTTGGGACACGTATTTTAAGGTGATAAGTTGTAGTGTGGTTATCAAATGTTATATTATTTAAAAAGTAGATGTGATAGGATTGGTGGATAACTTTTTATTGATAAAAGGTAGAGTGTGGGTCAAAGGAGTGTAAAAGAAAATATATTAATAGTGGGACCATGCCAAAAATGAAAGTGTTCAAACTAATTTGGGACAAACATAAAAGGAAAGTATTCAGGCTATTTTGGGATGGAGGGAGTAGAATATGTATATATCGCTACTAGTATATTGTCTATATTATGGATATTGTGATAAATTGATGGTAAAAATTAACAGGTTTTTCTATGTTATATCCTTGTGTTTTTCAAAATAAAATTAACACGTTGTACTTTAACTTTTGAATTTTCACATACTCCCTCCATCCCTAAATAGACTTTCATTTCTAATTTTGGCACTATTCATGTTGCAAGGAAAATCCTCCAATTTTTTTTCCAATATATAAGAAAAACATAGTCGTGTGGGATCTTGTTTGATTCGTCTCATTATATACATTACGAAAATCAAACTTCTATAATTTTTACTATTATGTAATTAAAGATATTAATGATACAAAATGTGCATTGACAAACGTGAAAATGAGAAATAGGTAATCTATTTAGGGACGGAGGGATTAATACCCTCAAGCTTAGCTTTATCAATGCACAATGCCCCCGCTGCTAACTACGCATCATTAATTTTATTTTACTTTTTGTAATCAAATGGAACTAATCTAATTTATCAATATTCCCTCCAAGCATTTACTTATATATAACTTAAATTAGTTCCATTAGATTACAAAAAATAAACAAAATTAATGACATTTAGTTAGCGACAGGGGCATTGTATATCAAAAAAATTAAGTTAAGGGTATCCTGTGAAATTTTAAAAAGGTGGGGATGCAACGTAAAAATTAAAGAAGCACAAGGATACAACATTGAAACCACTCGGTTTTGATATATAGTTACTCCTACTAATTATGTTATGCAATATAATATTGCAGCAAAAGATTTCCTAGAAGAAGTTCCACAACTAGTGAAGTCTCTTGTTTATATGCGTGATGCTGAGGGCTTCACTCCAGTTTTAAGAGCAGTGCAATGTGGCCGACTTGGGGTGGCTATGCTTCTTGTTCAACAATACCCTCAATCAGTTGATATCCTAGACAATAAAGGTCAAACAATTCTTCACCACATGAAGTCTTTGGCTGTAGACCTTGTTGATGACGTAAAAAACATAGTGCCGGTGCGGATGGATTTTTTTAAACATCTGGTGGTTGATAACCTTAGAATTGTTCAAGATAGATATGGGAATACACCCTTGCATTTAGCAATCGTTGATGCCAATTTTACGAAAGCGAAATTTCTCATTGAAATGTGTCTCCGTTCAAGAATGAAACAGGAATTAAATATCGTCAACAATGATGGTGACTCGGTTTTTAGTCTACTCTCATCACGAGCCCATATACCTGCCACGGTGCATACTTCTACTCTCCAATCTCTATCTATCAATGCATGTATGGTTTCTATGTCTATCTCTTTGTCTATCAATCAAACTTTAAGGCCCTGTTTACTTGAACATCCAAAAAATTAAATTTAGTTAAATTTGGTTTTATTCAGTGAAAACAATAAGTCAGTAATAATTAGGACTAACAATGGATGGACCTGGCTTGAGTTTGTATCGACTCGTTTACTTAAATGGGTTGAGATCGTCAACCCAACCCAACCTGTTTATTTAAATGGGTTAAGAATCTTAACCCAACCAAACCTAATAATAAATGGGTCGACCTGAAATCGACCCACTATCCCATTTAATATCATTTTTCAATTTTCATTAACGGCGATCGTCGACCTAATTTATAATAATTTAAGTATCTCACATTCTAAGAAATTTGAAGTAAAAATAGTTCATACATAACAACACGACAAATTCAAACAATCCTTTTTATTGTTCATTTAACTTGAAAGAGATTGGTTTTTTTGATGGAAAAATAAACAAGTTAGTGGGTCAACCTAACCGAAAGCTGACCCATATGAGTAAATGAGTTAGATTATTGGTGAAATTTTCTAACACATTTGATTAAACGGGCTGAAAATTTTGACCCAATCCATTATTATTGAACTGGATTCAGATTGAGTTGGTGGAATGGGTCAATTTTGGCCCGCTCTGGTAAAAATCAGTACATTGGGTAATAGAAATCCACTAGAATACTACCTTATTGATACGAATAAATAAAGCGTCATTTGTGGGATTTCACTCCTTGTTTTTGCTTTATCTCTCAAGGTGTCGTGCCTAATGGTTCAACTAAAACCATGTTTCTGAATACAAAAGGGTCTAAATCAACATTTAACTCCAATTGGTTGTACCAAATATAAATATAGATATTCCTTTTCAAAAATTATATTGATATACAAATGTGATAGAATACAATATTCTGTAGGATATATTTTGTTCTTAGAATACTTATCTGGATAGGTTTCCTAATGTATCTAGGACTATCCTTAGGTTGTATATTATAAATAGTGATCAATGGCAAGAGATCCGATTGAGGACTTTAATCAAATCTAGCATGGTATCACAGCTTCAGGATTAGATTACTCTCTACAAGATTTTTTTTCCTTTTCCTCGGACCGTGCCCTACTGCTTCCGCCGCCATAACTCCCGTTTGCCGCCTATTACACCACCGTGACTATATCTCGCTTGACCATATGACGAAAGACGATCAACCCGACCCAACTCCCCCACCCTCCTCCACCGAATTTCACCCCGCTCTCTCCGTCAACAATATTAAAAATTTCATACCTTTAATACTTGATCGAGAAAAGGTCCACTATTCGAATTGGGTGGAGTTGTTTGAGTGCCATGCCCACGCGTATAATGTTTTGGATCACATCGACCCTTCCATCCCACGCCCCACCGACATCCCCGATGCTTTGTGGCTTCGCCTTGATTTGGTGGTAAAGCAGTGGCTTTACGGCACCATATCTACTGATCTACTCCAAACCGTTTTGTGCCGTGGTGATAAAGCGCAGCAAGTTTGGGACAAATTAAAAGGCATATTCCAAGATAACAAAGCCACGAGAGCCGTGTATCTTGAGAACCAGTTCAACAATCTACATCTTTCCCAATTTTCTGATATCTCTTCATATTGTCAGAAATTAAAAAACACTCAAGGATCAATTATCTAACGTTGATCATGCAGTTTCCGAGCAAAAACTCGTCTTGCGTCTTGTTAATGGTCTTCTTAATACCGATTATGATGTAGTAGCCACCATGATTCAACAGACTGAGCCACTACCTACTTTTGAGACCGCAAGATCGCGTCTTCTTCTTGAAGAAACGCGCGTCGCTCGTGTGAATCCACGCCACAAAACACTGCCCTTGTGGCTCAAACCCATGCCAACCAGCAGCCCGCCACCTCCGCACCGTCACAGCAGCCCGCGCAACACTCCGGTGGCCCTCGCGGTGGTTCAGGTGGTGGTGGCCGTGGTGGCCGCCATGGACGTGGCAGAGGTCGAGGATGCGGGAACCAAAACCAGCAGCAGCAGGGGTCTAATAACTCCACGCAGCATCAGGCCCCTAATTTCCAAAGTTGGGTTGGCCCAATTGCTGCCTGGCCCAATGCACATCAGTGGGGCAATCCCACTTGGGCTCAAGCCCCCTTTCCATACCCACAGTAGGCCCAGCCTGCCCAATACCGCCAGCCCGCCCCACCCGCATACGGCCCAACTGCCCAGCAACGTACTCGGACTACGACCCACTCATGACGCCAACCGAATTAGGCAACTCGTTCGCCACTATGACTTTGCCGCAGGATAACTCGTGGTACATGGATTCCGGTGCGACGGCCCACATGACTAATTCTTCAGGTACTCTTATGCCCCTATTTAATTTGAGCACAAAAAATCATATTTTAGTTGGTAATGGACATCGCAATCCTGTTCATGGTTATGGTCAGTCCACCCTTCCCCCACCACACCTACCCTTAACTCTTCGTGACATCCTATTTGCCCCACAAATCATTAAGAATCTTATTTCTGTCCGTAAATTTACCACTGATAATAATGCATCGATAGAATTTGATCCTTATGGTTTTTCTGTGAAGGACCTTCGCACGGGGACTATAATAGCGAGATGCAATAGTTCGGGGGAGCTATATCCTGTTAGTACCACCTCACCATCAACCTGTTTTGCTACCGCCCTCAAGGCATCATCATCCACAACCTGGCATAGTCGTCTTGGCCATCCCGGCTCACAAGTTTTAAGCTTTCTTAGGTCTAGAGATTTAATTTCATGTAATAAGGAACCTACTTCTGATTTTTGCAATTCTTGTCAAGTAGGCAAACATCTTCGATTACCGTTTCATACATCTAATAGCACTCTTTAGTTTACGCTTTTGATATAATTCATGTTGATTTATGGACCTCTCCCATTCGTAGTTCTCAAGGTCATAAATACTATTTAGTGCTTTTAGATGATTTCACCCATTATGTGTGGTTTGTTCCTCTCAAATTCAAATCGAAGTATATCAAACTTTCATTCATTTCTGACACTATGTTCACACTCAATTTGAACGTCCTATTAAAGCTTTCCAATGTGACCATGGCCGGGAGTTTGATAATACACCTTTTAAATTATTTTGTGTGCAACATGGGATCATCTTGATTTTCTTGTCCACATACCTCCTCTCAAATGGAAAAGGAGGCGCATGATTAAAACATTGAATAATATGTCCCGCACTTTACTTTGTCATGCCTCTATTCCCCCTCCTTATTGGGTTGAATCACTTGAAACGGCTACCTATCTTGTTAATCTCTTACCTGCTAAAGCTCTTCCTAACATTACTCCTGTCGAGCGCTTGTTTGGAAAAACCCCGTCCTATGATCATATTCGGGTGTTTGGATGCCTTTGTTTTCCTAATTTAAGCGCCTTTGCTCCACACAAATTGGCACCTAGATCCACTCCTTGTGTCTTTTCGGGTATCCATCTCATCATCGAGGATACCGCCGCCTTGATCTTTCCACACACAAAATCATCATCTCAAGACATGTCACTTTTGATGAAACCGTTTTTCCTTTTGCCAATTTAGGGGCCTTCCAGCAATCTGCTTATAACTTCCTTGATGACACCCCTCCAAGCCCACTCTTGCATCCTGCTTGGCCTCACAAACACTCGCCTAGGCCTGGCCCAGCACAAGCCCCCGCCCGCATTACTTCTCCGCGTGTCGCCCCCTTAATTCCCCTGCGGGCCCCGTCATTCACCGGCCCAACACAATACCCCCCCGATTCCCCCTTTTGGACCACGAAATTCCCCGCGCCGAGTCACCTCCTTCACGTCTAGCCTTACGCACACCTCTTGTGCGTTCACGGAGCCACTTCCCCGGCCCGCCACGCTATAGTCCCCCCATTGTGTGGCCTTCCCCAAATCCGGCCCACGCGCCCACCCCTTACCTATCCTCGACTTATGTGGACCGGATCTCAATCTGGAATTATCAAGCCCAATCCAAAATATGCTCGACCAATCTTCCTACTCCAATTCCTCATCGGTCTCCTCTTCCCAAGTCACATAAATTGGCCTTGGTCGACCCTAAGCGGAATCTTTGCGATGCATGATGAATATGGTGCTCTTATTAATACAGGGACATGGGAATTAGTGCCTAGGCCTCAGGGGGTGAATATTGTTAATTGTTTGTGGATTTTTACCCACAAAGAAAATGATCAGGGTGTCCTACAAAGGCACAAAGCTCGTCTTGTTTGTGATGGCGGAGTCACGGGGAAATTGGTGTTGATTGTGATGAGACTTTTAGTCCCGTGGTTCGCCCCTGCCACTATTCGCACTGTTTTGGGTTTGGCTATGGCTCGCAATTGGTCTATTCATCAACTTGATGTCAAAAATGCTTTCTTACATGGTGACCTGCAGGAAACTATTTACATGCATCAACCCGGGCTTTTGTTGACAAAAGGTATCATCATCATGTACGTCGCTGCATAAGGCATTATATGGTCTCAAACATCCCCCCCGTGCTTGGTACCAGCGTTTTGCTCATTTTGTGCTTCAGATGGGTTTCGTTATTGCTCAGAGTGATAACTCTCTGTTCACTTTCCGGCATGGTACTGATATGGCATATCTCCTTCTCAATGTTGATGATATTATTCTTTGCACTTCTTCAGATGCTTTGCGAGACCGTATTATTACTTGTCTCAAAACAGAATTTCCAATGTATGATTTGGGGCCCCTCAGTTATTTTCAGGGTATTTCTGTCACTCGTACTACTTCTTACATGCTCCTTTCTCAGAGGAAGTATGCACAGGACATTTTGGAGCGTGCAGGCATGGGGTCTTGTAAGCCTGCTGCCACACCTGTTGACACAAACTCAAAGTTAAGTTCGATTCGGGTCCTCCAGGTTGATGATCCGACCCATTACCTTGATCTTGCTTCGGTGCACTACTGATATCTTACTTTCACTCGCCCTGACATTGCATATGCCGTTTAGCAGGTTTGCCTTTTTATGCATGATCCCAGGGAGCATCATTATAATGCATTAAAACGCATCCTGCGCTATATTCAGGGAACCATTGATCATGGCTTACATTTATATCCTACATCCCAGCTTCGCTTGATCACTTACACTGATGCTGATTGGGGTGGGTGTCCTGACACTCGCCGTTCTACTTCCGGATATTGTTGTTTTCTTGGTGATAACTTGATTTCCTAGCAGTCTAAACGCCAGCCTACTTTATCCCGATCGATTGCTGAAGCTGAATACAGGGGTGTTGCGAATGTTGTTGCGGAAGCTTCTGCGGCTTCTTAACCTTCTTTTGGAGTTACATTGTCCTCTACGGCAGGCTACTATTGTTTATTGTGATAATGTCAGTGCCATTTATCTCTCTCGGAACCCCGTTCAACACCAACGCACAAAACATGTTGAGATGGACATTCATTTCGTTCGAGAGAAGGTTGCGTTGGGTCATGTTTGGGTTTTACATGTTCCTACACGATATCAGTTTGCCGACATTTTCACTAAGGGACTTCCGCGACATTTATTTATGGAATTTAAATCCAGTCTTAGCGTACGCCCTCCTCCCGCTATGACTGCGGGGGTGTGATAGAATACAATATTCTGTAGGATATATTTTGTTCTTGGAATACTTATCTGGATAGGTTTCCTAATGTATCTAGGACTATCCTTAGGTTGTATATTATAAATAGTGATCAATGGCAAGAGATCCGATTAAGGACTTTAATCAAATCTAGCAAAATGTATAAGTATGTTAGGAGCGCCATACTTGCAATAAAATTTTAGTGAAAGATTTTGTCTTTGATTAAGGATTGTTCTTCAATTTGTTAAACGCACATGTACACTTTAGAATACTACTGCTGGGTATAGTGGAGATGGTGAAGCAAGACGCACGAGGAGAAGAATCGAAGAAGGAAGCTGCCAGCACCAGGGTCGGCTCGTCTTCGCTCCTGCGTGCATTTTTGGGGCAGTTTGAGGCAGGAACTTGCAGGAAGTTTTCCCCAGGCGGGCGACTTGGCCCGGGCGGGCGGTTTTCGGACCCGGGCGGGCTAACCCAGTTTTATGCACGTGTTTATGCCTTGTAGTATAAATACCCTATTTTCTGGTTTTAGAGAGAGTAGCACACAATCTCAAAGTTCAAACTTGGATCCTCAGGTTTTAGGAGAGAGAGTTTGTGGGAGATTTTTATGTTCACCATTGTTCTCCATTGATTCCATAGTGCAAGTTTGTGGGTTTTTCTCCCGGAGCTAGGGTTTTCCACGTTAATCTTGGTGTGTTCTTTCTTGTTTTCTCTCTCTTTGAATTACTTGGTTGTTATTTCAATTTCTTGTTTGTTCTTGAGTATTATTGATTCCACAAATTAGTGAGCACTTATTTTTAAATCACAACAACTACCTCATGCGTACGAATATGTAATTATGCAGCTTTTTCAATAAATTTGTTTATCCCATTAGTCTAATAATAAACACATGTATGTATCTAGGCAGCTTTAACATTGATTTTAGTGAATTAGGACATTTAGCTACCAGAATTTGCTTACTTATGCTCTTCGCATAAACTTTTATATATACTTCCTCCATTCTCAAATAAATGAAACACTTTGCTATTTTATGTGAAAGCTTTTGTGAGAAGTGTTTCATTTAATTCAGCACGGAGGAAGTATAAGAATTTTGCAAGAGTTCCCATTGAAATATGTTACGTACTTCATTTGTCTTGTTTAACTACTTGCACAGAAAGAGCTCCAACTGTTGGTGAGCAGAAGTTATATCAAAGAGAGAGAGTTCATATATGAAATGATGGACGATAAGATCTACCAGGGAGCAGTAGAAGGGAATGTTCAAATATTTGAGAATAATCCTGGATAGGTTGATGAAGAAAGCGGGTCACCTGCACTTGATGAAGCCAAGATCTGCCGTAAAACACCAGGTGGAAGTAATATAATCCATATAACCCTACGACATGGAAACTCAAATGCAGAAAAATTTGTTGAGACTGCTCTAGAACACTTCCCAACTCTGAGCATGAGTCCAGATAGCAACGGAGACACGCCGCTTCACCTTGCTACAAAGTGGAAGAGTGGCGTGTCATCAGTGGAATTACTAATAGAAGCATCCAATAAATTTCTAAAAACTCTGAATAAGAGAAGCATAGCTTTTCATGTTGCCCCATGGGCAGTAAAAAATTACAAGGGCAGTTTTCCAATTCACGAGGCTTTACAAACTAACAACTTGATAGCTGCAAGAGCTTTGCTCAATTGTGATGATGTGGCCGCTTTTCGTGTCAATGACTTGGGGGAGACTCCACTCCATGCTTTTGCCAAAAATGGTTTCTCTGCCGGTAAGTCTTCATTATGGATCTATGAATTATAGGAGGACTTCAATATTGCAGTTGACGTTGTTTTGTTGGACATTTAAGAACAAGAGGGAAGAAAACTTCATGAAACTTGCTCAAAAACATTCTCAATTAGCCTCTGAATAATAATTTTATAGAGTTAAACAACTTGGACTCCCTAACAAAAAGCAACTAAGAGGTGAGGAACATGCCCACAACACTAATACTATATCTTAACATAATGTCCTTGTACGTAGTTTTAACAAAATTTTAAACGTAGATGATGATGAAGCGAACAAGTTTGTGAAGGAATTGATTAGAAAAAGCAATCAAGCAGCTTATATGCGAGATGATGAAGGCCTCACTCCCTTACTGAGAGCAGCAAGATCCGGTCGTTTTCAGGTTGCACGAGCTATACTTGAACAGTGCCCACAATCATCATACCTCAGAGATCCAAGGGGCAAGACTTTTTTGCATCTCTTGCGTTTTACGGGCGAGGATGTTGATGAGAGTTTGGATGGGGCTTTTAAGAGCACTGGGAAGCAATTGTTTGATATCCCAGAAGCAGATGCACAAAGACTGGTGCAAGATTATGAGGGGAACACACCTCTCCATGATGCCATCAAGACCCAGAACTCAATTGCTGCAATTGTGTTAACTCAAAGATGCTTAGAAGACAAAAACCAAAGAGAACTTGGATTAGTAAATAAAGAGGGTCAGACAATTCCTGATCTACTTGCATCACACGATGTCCCGAATGAGGTATGTATTGATCCCCTTCCCATGTCTACGACAGTCTACCTATGTATTCGTTATTTCACTAGCTACAAGTTGTATCATTGTTCGTAGGTACATGGATAAAAGTTGAATATAGAAGTGAAAACGTTATACCCAACAATACCAACTTTTCACATTCTTTTTATCCAATCTATAATCATTTACTTCTTGTACTATTATTCAATTAAGTAAGAAAAAATTAACACTTTAAACTCAAAATTTTCCTTACAAATATATGTTTGTGTATTAAAAAACTCAAAAATTATATTGCAATATTCTATTTTGAACATAATGCCAATATTAGTAGTACTCCATCAGGAACCAATCATTTACTCATTTAATTGTATAGATAGTAAATGGTCCCTTACATATATGGTAGACTTATAGTGGTACTGTTTATGTCTTTCTCTTTTCATCCTTTTCATGAAATGCAACAGATCATAGAACTAATTAGGAAGAAAGTGCCGGAGGCAGTGTACTTAGCTAGAAGCTCATATGGTATTTGGAAGACTGAAATGAAAGACACAGCCAATGCTCTCTCTGTGGTTGCTGCCTTGTTAGCAACCATAACTTTTGCATCTGGAATGCAGGTTCCCGGTGGATTTGACAGCGATGATGGATCTCCCCTCCTTCTGATAAACCCGGCGTTTACGATTTTTGTCGTGGCCAACACCATCGCAATGTGTTGTTCCATGCTTTGCCTTTTCTTACTCCTTTGGGTAATGGGTATCGAAAAAATTCACGGCTCTCTAATGGTATTGGATATCTCCATAATCCTGCTTCGATTATCGTTCTACCTCACATTATTGGCATTCACACTGGGGGTGTTTGTGATTACTATAAAAAAGAGTTTGTGGTTGGCTATCTTAGTTTGTGGACTCTCCTTCCTTACCTTCCTTCTCACATGGAAATTTTCAATCAAGTTGGTCGCTAAATATGGTGGGCGTTCTGTTACTGCTATAAACAAGTTTAAAAAGTTGGTAAAGTCATCCGTGGTTAAGAGTGGTGCTAGATGTATAAAACAACTTCACGGAAGCCCAACGACAGCTAATACGGAAGGGGTTGATTTAGCAAACAATTAAATAGCAAAGTAGAAGGATTAACGCATCAAGGTTTGTGTTGAACCCCATATTTGAGTTGTCCCAAATTAGAGAAAAATGAGAGAAAGTACCACATTATAAGCTAGAGGATCTACTCCTACTATTGCCAATTGATTTTAGTATGGAACCTCCTTTGGGATTGTAAGTGGACTAAACTCTTCTCGTCCTTATTGGGTTGCCCGATTATTATTGTGTATTGTGAGGAGCTACTTTTATCTTCGATTTTTCTCATTATTATATTAGTATAAAATTCTTTTTCCCCCTAATCCCCTCTAAAAGAAAAATCTGTTTCGCATTATTGTTTTATGTTAAGCTTTCATAACAAATCAAAATATGAAGAACAAAAAAAGTAATTTTAAGAAGTTTTCGATGTTAGTTTTCAGAGATTAGATATGATTGGAATAAGTTCATTGTACAACCTATATAATTTGACTTTACAATCTCTTAAAAACACACACACAAAAAAGAAACTGAAACTGGACAATATGATCTAACATGCTTTACAAGTAATTTATGATCCAAACATTAGACCTCTAGTTAGAGTTCCAAGGCAATCATCTAACCAATTTAAACACGTTTTGGATCAAGGGAAACCTATTTATATAATCTTGTCTAATGGGATATTCATATTACTAATAATTTGTGCCTTTTTTTTGGGGATGTGCAGCATTGTTAACTTGGTAGTCAAAGCATTATTTTTGATCTAATAAACTGTATGTAGCTATGTAGGTGGTTAACTTTCTCCGTAAACTGAATTTCAATCTTCTAATGCACAAACAAGAAAGGTATATATTGGTTGATCATCAACCTTTCCCAACCTAATGCTCAACTTTTTACCATGAATAGGAGCTACAATGAGCGTAACCGGCTCGTAATTAGACAATATATTTCGGCGCAATTCAAACAACGGCAGAAAGAGAAAAAGAAAGTCCACCAGAAAACACAATATAAACTTAGGCAATAGACCAAGAAACGGTCTTTATTCATATATTGCACTACTGGAGCAAGTCCACAAAGTAAACCCTCAAGACCCTCAACAGTGAGTAGTGACTTATTTATCTAGAACATTAGAAAGGAGTATAGGCTCATCGGCTACAAGTTATTGATTGGTTGACTTGGTTGGTTTAGCAGTTAACAAATTGGTAATTGACTCGAAGATGACCTTGAGCATGACCTTGACCATTGGAGTCAATTTGGTTAAATACGTTAACATCAAGGTCTAACCCTCCGTTGCTACATTGATCAACTATTCTCACTGTTACTTGGGCTCCCGTTGCTATGTTTGTTACCTGCACGCATATGCACATGTCATTTTTAATTCGAATATTTTTATACACACTATTACTAGAGCAAGAAGGGGTCTACACATGAGGTTTGTACATTAGCACAAAAAACACAGTGGAGATAGATTTGAAGGGATAAGGGTGTTCTTTTCAAGCTTATTTGAACTTATTAGTCTTTATTAGACCTTATCTAAACTTATTAAATCTTATTATTTTGTTTAGTGTCAAACCTTATTTTTGCTTATCTTTTGCTGAACTGAACTTATCAGATCTTATTATTCCTTACTAGAACTTATTGGAACTTATTTTTTCCTATAAGGACTGAAAATAAGTTAAACATAACATAATCCTATCAATTTATAGAAATTGAAAAATCAAGCCTTTAAGAATATAGACCTAAATGGCCAAAATGAGCCCTATACCAAGTGACATATGAACCAAGAATGTCATTCTTGTTTTAAGTAGAACCTCCCAATTTTTAAAAATTTAAGTCACTAGATAGATCGAAAATGGGAATTTTCTCCGTATATATTGTCAAATGGAGTTTTAATTCCCTCTATGTATCAAATTTAAAATTAATTCCCTGCATATCGTCCACGTAGGACAGCACGCCAGAATTTTTTTTTTAAAATTTTTGGCAAAACAAACCGCTACCTAGAGTAGCGTTTAATAATAAAACAAACCGCTACTTAGAGTAGCGATCAACAAGAGGAAACTGCTGTTGAAAATAGCAGTTTATTACTATAAACCGCCACTTGGTGTAGCAGTTCCTTTTGGTTATCTGACGGAAAGTAACCTGTCTCTAATTATAAACGGATTTGGCAACGGAAAATAATATATGTTTCTAACTAAAAATGGATTTAGCTGTGGAAAATAATCGGTTTCTGATTAGAAACGGATTTAGCAACGGAAAATATATGTTTCTAATTAGAAACGGAAATTTTAGGATCCTCAAATAATTATATTTGTTGCTCTATGCAGCTACACAATTTTGGTAGCTATATAAGCGCTACCTTGAGTAGCGGTATATGTGAGCCACCAACCCCTCCCTTCTGCTTTTCCATTACTGACTGAAGTGCCAGAATACATAGCGCATTATAAAGCGCTACTAAGAGTAGCGATCATGTTTGATGAACCGCTACTCAATGTAGCGGTTTTCTTTTTCCTTAACCGCTACTGAAATTTGCGGCTCATTGTGGTTAACCGCTACCCTGAGTATCGGTTTTGCTTAAGTATAATAAAAAACCAAACTTCTGGCGTGCTGTCCTACGTGGACGGTATGCAAGGAATTAATTTGAACTTCGGCGCATAGAGGGATTTTAAACTCCCTTTGAAAATATCTAGGAAAAAAATTCCGAAAATGGAAAATGCTTACCCTGAGACACTTGCCACAAGATTCTTGACCACGAGGACCAACAGGGCCACAAAAGGCAGTCCAACCATACTTTTTGCGAAAAGCCAAAGGCTTGTTGCCATCCCATGTTGAGCAATATACGCTTGCTGTAAAATAATTCCACCTAATATTTTGTGGATTATAGATATGGTATGTTGCTCTCACATTATTTGCACTCTGTGCTGCAGTGCCAACTGCTAGTGCAAGGCACACCACAACTGTATGGGTATAACCCAAGTACGTTAGAGGACCCCCATGAGGAGTCCGCGAGCACAATGACGGACGCGAATGTTGTAAGTGTCGCCTAATGCTCTAACAAGTCAGTTCATTGATGTGGTCCGACAACGTTGGCGGTCGCCCAACAAGACAAAATAAGGGAATCTTCCCAGTTGTCAGGTGCACCACAACCGTACACGTGTAAAAGGATTACACACCCTGTCAGAGGAATAGTACTTCTATAAATACCCCACTAGTACTATTCTCAGCAGTACATTCTCTCACACTCGAATTATTCTCTCTCTCTCTACTTTCTCTCTCTAAATCCTATTTGGACACGTGCTGACTTGAGCGTCGGAGGGGGTTTCCTCGCATCCCCCCCGAGGGTAGTTCACGTTTGCTTCTTGTTCAGTTATTCACTAGCGGAGTCTAACCCCAATCTTTGGCGGACTTCTCTCAAGACCGCCAACCGTTTCAACACCGAAACAACTTGGCGCTAGAAGGAGGGGGATCCCATCTTTGTGAACGCTATCATGGAAAGAGCAAACAATGACGGCCGTGATCCATCAGAGTTAGATGCTGGGAACGTCAATGAACAAAGAAACTCCCCGGGAACAATGTGTCTCGAGTAAACACTCGGTAGCGGATCATTTAACCTTGCTCAATTAAGTCAATTCTCCCCGAGCGGCTACAAAGCACGGCGTCTTTCATCCAAATGTTACAAGCGGGTACTCGGCTAACAACACCCCCACTCCTAATACGAGGGTTGGCCGGTTCGTAGGCGGATGTCGACCGTGAATGGTC
Organism: Beta corolliflora; assembly: GCA_947648045.1. Taxonomy (NCBI): domain Eukaryota; kingdom Viridiplantae; phylum Streptophyta; class Magnoliopsida; order Caryophyllales; family Amaranthaceae; genus Beta; species Beta corolliflora. Next base: position 20,248 of record CANSZD010002664.1, read on the forward strand.
GCAACGTCGATGGCACCCCCGTGAGAAGAATGCAGATTTTCACTCAAGAGGGACTCGAGATGGAAAGGAAAATTGAGGACCCAGAGTATGAAGAAGCACTCCTAGAGACAGAGGATCAAGATACCGTCCTGCAAATATGACGGCACGTCAGATCCGGATGACCATGTTGCGACCTATGAAGGGCATATGTATTTATACACGCAGTGGACGCCATCTCGATGTAAAGTTTTTCCGTCTACTGACGGGATTGCCCTGGACATGGTTCAAGAGTATCCAGCGGTAATGTTTCAAGTTTTTCTCGACTTTCATCTATGTTCACGCACTCACTTCGTGAGTAATAGGCGCCGTGAGCGCACAACCGGCGAGTTGTTATCTATCAAGCGGCCGGGAAAATGAGAGCCCGCGAGATTTCATTGGCCGTTTTAATGCCGAGGCGGTCACTATTCCTCGTCTTCAAAGAAGATGTGGCCGTCCTAGCTCTAATGACTGGGGCCGAGGGAGGGGTCCGCATTCGGGAGCTACCCGGGCCGCAAAACCTTCACCTCCCTGAGAGCCGAGTCTTAGGAAAGGCGAACGACTTCATTGAGAGGTGAGGAGTTTGACAAGGCCGCGGGCACCAAAGCCGCGAGCCCGAAAAGAAGAGGGATGATAAGGTAAGAGGGAAAAGGGTCGTGAAAATGATCGCGGCCGAGATGAAAGGAAGCAGGAGTCGAATGTGGTCAAGAAAGGAAATGATCGCGAGAAGAATGACCGCGAAAGATTCGAGTACAAAGATAAGTTCGATGCATATACGCGACTCACGACCTCAAGAGCTCCGGATATACCCGGATGAACAAGGACAATGATAAATGGCAGCGCCCAAAGCAAATGTTTCACACAAAACCGTGATAAGAGCAAGTGGTGTGATTTTCATGGAGATCACTGGGCCATACTACCGAGAACTGCAGACACTTGAAGGATAACCTAGAGGATCCGATAAGACGGGGTTACTTCACTCAATACAAGGCTCACTAAAAGACGGGACGTGGTAAAGCCTAATAACCAGAATGTGCGATCGCGGATTGCTGAGATCCATGTTATAAGTGGCGGTCCAATTCATGGCGCAACGTCATGGGGCCAAGGCAAGTATGAAAGAATTCGGGCACCGTGTCAATTTCAATGAAAGCATGCAATGGAGAAGGCCGTCGCAATGCCCGCTATGTCTTTCACGGTTGAAGATGCAAAGCATGTCGTCTACCCTCATGACGACCCTCCGGTGGTCACACCGAAAGTATCAAACCTGTCCGATCCACGACTCGGTGGACGGAGGAAGTTCAAGAAACATCTCGTATCTCTCCACTTTTGAAAAGTTGATGATCGTCCGGAAGCATTTGATGCCTGTTCGCTACCCGGTGATAGGTTTCACGGGGGTGTCAGTAATCCCAGAAGGGCTGATAACCCTACCGGTAAGGGTAGGAGAAGATGAGAACGCCTGGGGATGTAATGGCGTAATTTTTGGTAGTTGACGTGCGGGAGCTTACAATGCAATTATCGGACGCCCTTTTATCCATGACGTCCAAGGAGTTGTGTCAACTTATCATTTGACTATCTTTGTACGTTTCCAATCTCGGGACAACAAAGAAAGTTAAGAGGAAATCAAGAGATGGCAAAATCATGCTATCTAACAAAGACTAAAGCAAATTGCTAAGAAGGAGAATTTCGGTAAAAGACCTGAATCCGCCAACCCGAAAGCAAAGGCGAGCTCAGAGGAAAGCTCTGGCGAATGAGGAAGGACCCGGGAAAGGAGATGAGGAGATGGATGTTTCAATGGAAGAATTAGAATCCAGGCCTGACGATACGCCAAGACCCAAACCTGGACGGAGAAACAGAACAGTGATTTGTCAGGAGGATCCCAGCAAGGACGAGGCTGTTGGACAGGACATGGACCCAAAGGTCGGGGTCAACCCGGTGACTCTCCTAAGAGAAAATGCGGACGTCTTCGCTTTCTCGGCGGATTAGATGCCGGGAATAGACCCTGCAGTGATGGTACATCGTCTAAATGTTGACAGCACTGTCCGACCTATCAAGAAAAAGAAGCGGAATTTTTCGACCGAAAAGAACAAGGCCATCAAGGAAGAAGTTGATAAGCGCTGGCCGCCGACTTCATTGAGCCGTGCGACTACCCGTAATGGTTGGCCAATGTGGTTATGGTGAAAAAAGCTAACGGCCATGGAGGATGTGTGTCGACTTCACGGACCTCAATAGGAGCTCGCCCGAAGGACTCGCTATCCATTACCAAGAATAGACCGGCTAGTAGACTCTACTAGCGGTCACGCACTGCTCGCCTTTATGGATGCATTCTCGGGTTATCACCGGATTAGTTTCTTTGGAGGCCGATAGAAAGAAGGCAAGCATTCATCACGGTTGGGGGTAAGAGTTCGGGAAGTTTTTGGGATTTTTGGTAAGCAAGAGAGGGATTCACGCTAATCCGACAAGGTCTAGGCTATTGTCAATCTGCCCGAGCCAAAGAGCGTGAAAGATATTCGAGAGGCTAACAGAAGAATGGCGGCCCTTACTCGATTCATTTCAAAATCGACCGACAAGGTTTTGCCTTTTTCTTCGCCGCTAAGGGGAAATAAGAAGTTCGAGTGGGGAGAGGAGCAAAGCAAAGCATTCCTGGCGGTAAAAGAGCATTTGAAAAGCTTACCCACCATTACAAGGCCCGAGATTGGAGACGTATTGCAATTGTATATCTCGGCCTCGCCGAAAACAGTCGCGGTCGTGTTATTGGTGGAAAAGAGAAAAGGCGCAGCCCAATATACTTCGTCGCCCATATCCTTAACGGGCCAGAGAGTCGTTATCAGCTGGTTGAGAAAATAGCTTTGGCCGTGATAATCGCCGCCAGAAACTCGAGCCATACTTCGACTGCCATCCCATTCAAGTTCTAACAAATCGCCCGCTAGAAAAAGCGTTGCAGAAGATGGATAGTTCAGGCCGTTTGTTGAAATGGGCCGTGGAACTATCAGAGTATGATATACAGTATAAGCCCAGGACCGCTATCAAGGCGCAGGCCTTGGTAGATTTTATTGTGGAAGCCTCATATGAGGAAGAAGAAGTGGAGCAAAAGGAGCTCCGGGTTGTTGGAAGTTGACGGATCGTCCTTGTTAGCGGATCCGGGCCGGTATAGTGATGATCGCCCCGAGGGAAATTCATACCAAGACGCCATCAAATTTACTTTCCCTGGCCAAACAACGAAGCGTAATATGAAGCAGCAATTGCGGGCTTGAGAATGTGCTTGGCGGCGGGCGCTAAGAAGGTGCTCTTAAAAACGGACTCACAGTTGGTCAGCGGCCAGCTACGAGGAGAATTTGAAGTCAGAGAGGCCAACAAGCTAAAGTACATGGAAAAGGCCAAGGAGTTGATAGCTCAATTGAATCATTTTGAGATTCAAGCAATACCTAGGGCCGAGAACACAAAAGCGGACGCATTGTCCAAATTGGCAAGTTCTGACTCATTTAGCATTGAACAAACCGTCACGGTGGACATCTTGAAGGAGAAGAGCATAACGGAAAAAAGTGTGGCCGCCAACAAAGCATAAATCAACAAGGGGAGTGGTTTAGTGAGTTGGTAGCATACAAGTTGACTGGGACGCTTCCCAGTAATCCTTCATCTGCTAAGAAATTGAAGCGAGAAGCAAGCTGGTATGTCATATATCAGAATGAGCTGTACAAAAAGTCGTTCAGTATACCTTTGCTTAAGTGTGCAACCGCATGGGAATCCGCGAGGATACTTGAAGAAATACATGAAGGTATATGCGGCAACCACATTGGCGGAAAGGCTTTAGCACTTAAGTCGTTGAGAGCAGGTTTCTACTGGCCAAGTATGCTGGCTGACGCACAGTGCTATGTCAAGAAGTGCGACAAGTGCCAGAGATATGCTCCCTTCATTAACAGACCAGCCAATGATTTACAGCCTATCCTCTGCCCGATTCCGTTTGCTCAGTGGGGAATGGACATCCTGGGACCGTTCACCACAACAACTGGAGGGAGGAGATTCCTAATAGTGGGCATTGATTACTTTACAAAATGGATAGAGGCCGAACCGACAGCAAAAATCAAGGCGAATCAGGTCAAGAAATTCATCTAGCAGAACATTCTGACAAGATTTGGGATTTCCATGGCTATCATTTTCAACCATGGCGTCCAGTTTGTTTGTCGTCCCGTACAAGCATTCTTAACAGAGTTCCGAGTGAAGTTTGCATACTCAGCCGTTTGCCATCCCCAGAGCAACGGGCAAGCAGAGGCCGCGAACAAACATATCCTGAACACCTTGAAGAAAAAGCTAGATGAGTTCAAAGGAGGATGGGCTGATATGGTGCCAGCGGTGCTATGGTCAAACAGAACAACAGAGAAGGAAGCAACGGGAGAAAGCCCATTCAAGCTAGCCTTCGGCGCAGAAGCGGTATTGCCAGTAGAGGTGGGGTTACCCTCTTATCGGATCAAGCACTAAGACCTTCAAAGAAATGGCCAAGCACTAAGGGAAAGCCTAGACCTCCTGCCAGAAACAAGGCTCATGGCGGAACTGAGAGCAGCCGCCTATAAAGATAGAATCAGCAAGACTTACAATAAGAAAGTCATGGAGAGGCCGTTAGATGTTGGCGACCTAGTCCTTCGCGAACGGCGCCCACCCAGAAAAGGCACATATTGAGGGAAAGCTGACTGCTAACTGGGAAGGTCCTTACGTCATAGCCAAGAAGAGCTTAAAAATTGTTGGAATGCTAGCGTCCTAAAGAAATACTATGTTTGAGCTTTTGAATGTAATAGGCCGAAAGCCACCTCTCATTACGTAAATAATACAAGCTTCCGTTACCAATTCATCAATTGTCTTATTATTTTCATGCATACAAATCAAAAGCCATATGACAGGCTCAAAGTGCGTTAACGGTCATATGACAGACCTAGCACAAATCAAAAGCCATATGACAGGCTCAAAGTGCGTTAACGGTCATATGACGAGACCTAAGACAAATCAAAAGCCATATGACAGCTCAAAGTGCGTTAACGGTCATATGACGGACCTGCAAGACAAATCAAAAGCCATATGACAGGCTCAAAGTGCGTTAACGGTCATATGACAGACCAAGCACAAGAAACTAAAGCCATATGACAGACTCAAAGTGTGTTAACGGTTATATAACAGATCTAGCACAAGAGCATAAGCCATATGACAGGCCCATGTGCATTAACGGTCATATAAAAGACTAGATGATAATTATCGTTGACAAACAAAAAGATTGACGGACATACAACAATCAGATGATAATTAAAACGACAGAAACGCAAGATATAAAGTACTTTCCCGTAAAATAAAAGCTACTGGCTTGGCGGCCAACTACAGACAAAAAGAAGGCGGCCAAATAAAAGGCTTTTAGTTGGAATCGTACTTATAAAATTAAGAAACGTTAACGTTTACAAACGCCGACATGGGCCGAATAAAGAGAAAATAGTCAAGATTACAAACTACAAGCTATTGGAAGAACAAGAAGAGCTGAGAGAAGGCCGCCAAAAACTTCAAGAGGGGGGAGCTTCCTGGTATGTCTGCTCCACCGGATCCCGAGGGTCCGCATCTGCTATGGCGTCCTCATCGGCAAATTTTGGATCCCCCTCGAATGGCGATAGATGTTGGCGCGCAAAGCATGAGCCTCTTCAATCACATTCCAGTCAAATCCTGGAATGGTCTTGCACACGCACCTCATGGCGGCCGCCCAACCACCATCATACCTCTTGTGGAGGACCGTTGCATACTCCTCGGATTGCCGAAACTCAAGAATAGCCCGAGTTCTAGCTTCGTGACTCAAGGCCCAAGATCGCAACCTCCTTTTCGGAGTTAGCGGTCTCCGAGCCTTGGTCAATGCATTAACATTTTCCTCGGTCTCTTCCAACAGGCGGCCCTTGGTCTCAAGGTTATCAGCTCATCTTCCAGAGGCTGCAATGCTGCTGTCTTCTCCGCCAGCTTGTCCTCCGTCTCCTTCAGCAGATCCTGGCAAGTCTCCAGCGACTGCGTATAGGTGTCGACCAAATTCTGGTACTCAACATACTGTTCTATCAACTCAATAGCAGCATTGTTGGCCTGCAAAGATGAAAAGGGGACGTCAAAAAAAAAAAACAAGTGAATAATAATAAAATAAGTGCGGAAACGTACAACAAGTTGATCGTGAGCCAACCTAGCAGCAGGAGTCACCAAAGATCCTGCCGGCCAATCCAAAGGCAGCTGCATGCCCTTCAGAATACGGTAGGCAAGGATGCCACCGTTCTCAAGAATGTCGGCATACGGCCGATTCATCCTCCCCGACGTCCCAGGCCAGCCGATAAATCTTCTACGGAATGATAGGCGGCGAGCAAAAGAGGACGACACCGCGTCACTCAACGGCACCTCCTTCTTCTCGATTCACTCATGGTACCGAGAGAAGACGCTGGGAGATAAGCTGGATAAGAAACTGGGCATTGTAATAAGCTCCCGGATCTTCTCGCGGATAGAAGAATAAGAGCCCGAGAGCCAGGAAGCGTCGTTAACATGACCAGGGCCAGAGGCCGTGACAACCTGCTCTCGGATCTCTGGAGGAGCATCCGTATGCAAGTCCTCTATCTGGACGCCCTCACGAGCAGGGGCAGAAGTCTCAGGATCCCCCAGGGCCTGCCTCTTATTGGCAGATTTATCTGCCGCAACTGACGCACGCGGCCGCCTCCTGTTGCTACCACCACGGGCAACTGGCCGGGAGGTGGACGACCTGATAGGGACGGCAGGGGATGGCTGGCCGCTAGTGCCAGTAACAGCGGCAGTAGCGCCCTGAACAGGAACGCGAACAATATTCGCCCCACCGCGACCTCGGCGGATGCTTTGTGGCCCGTTGCGGTTACCTCCCTGACGGCCGTTAGTATTACCGTGCATTGTCTCGTACTCGTAGGAGGGAGCAGGCGGCAGGTGTGTTAGCGGCTTGAGGTTCTCGTCAACGCCAAGTGCGCCGAGATCAAGATGGTCAAAGCCTGCATACAAACAGGAAGCAATTAAAAAAAAATAAAAAAAATTCCTCCATATGAGGACGAGGAAGCAAGTATTACTATTTTCATCAGACGGACCAGTCCGACAACAACACTTACCATTTTCATGAGTAGTAGGGGAGCAAAGCATGGCCGACAAGGGCTCGTTCCCCAAGATGTACTTGGAATGAGGAATCCAATATTTCGGCTCCTTAACCCTTGCCTCCTTCCCGTCCTCATAAGTAACTAAATAATACTCCGTGTCAAAATAATCCTCCATGTCAAAATAATCAAAGGCCGCTAACTCCTCCCCAGTTAACGGAATAATGGGTAAATGCTCCATATGAGGACGAGGCTCGGTGAAATGACGACGCACAGGATAATCTTCAGGAACCTGCAACCAAAAGAAGGCATCCTGCCAACCTTTTAAACCAGTCATTTCAGGTTGGACGGTCATCTTCTTGTCGGCTGTAGTTAGCGACCACCAACCTGCCTGCCTAGAAGATCCATTCTTCTTCAGCCAATGGATGTGGCGGAACAGATTTAGCGTTTGCGGAAAATCCAAAAAACGGATAACCCAGATGTACGCTATCAAATTCCGGACCGCCAAAGGAGTCAATTGAGCCAAGCACACGTTGAACGCGTTCAAGATCTTAACCAAAAAAGAATCCAGAGGAAGGCGGAGGCCAAACTCGAAGTGATGAGTATACACGGCCACCCGACCGGGAGGACACTCTGTCACAATAGCCCCCTCTGGTGGAACTATCAGCCAATAACCCTCGGGAAAATAATATAAATCCCGAGCAACCCTGGGATAGGAAAAATCATTGGCGTCCTAATGCCATGACCCGTCAATTTCTACACTAAGAGGACCAGCACTATAATCGCCAGTGAAACCAAAGAGCATCAGTGCCCGGTCCAACCTCAGTCTCATCCTCCATTTGATTGGAGTCGTCAACCCTTAATTCGGCAGTGCGGGAACTTTCCCCAATCGTGTGTGCCGACAAAGGCACAGAATCAGCCGCGTCCTTAGTAACGCGTACAGCAGGACTCGCAAGAGCGCTTCGACGGTGGTAGACAGTTTCCTGACGGACCATAACGGTAGCAATGGAGTCGATGTCGTCACCTAAATCAATAATATGAGGGTTAGGAGCCGCAGATTGCTGTCAACGGTCGAAAAAGTTGGCCGTTACCTCCACCCCAGCATCCGCCAAACTATCCAACCAAGCATGCTCTCTAAGAGGTGCTACATCAAGGCCGGGAACGGCATCGGCCGGAGGATGCCTAACGGACCGCCTAGCAAGAATCTGGTGCCTAAGCTCTCTAAGCGTTTGCCGGTCACCACTCTGACTAGCGGATAGATACCTCCTAGTCTGCCTATGCTCCTCAGGGGTAGCAGGGTCGTTTAGAAACTTTGACCTTAACTCTTTTTCTCTCTCAACCGGTAAGAGGTATGTCCGCTAACAACCCGGTCCTCCCCACTGGGCTTCGAGCCGAAATGTGCTCACTATCGGTCAAAGGGGAAGAGGGCTCGCTATCGGCCAGGGGAGAAGAAGGGTCACTCTCGATCATCAACGCCTCACTAGGGGTATTCTGGCTATCAGACTGATTCGACATGATGAAAACGCAAAGAAACTTAATAAAACGCGGAGAGAAATTGAAGAAATACCTGGAAACGACAGGTCACCGGAGAAAAGTAAAGTAGTAAGTGAAAGACGCCTGAAAAGGTAAATAAAGTCCCCGAACAGCGAAATTGCACCGAAAAGCTTGAGCTTGAGCCAAGGAATCATCGGAAAGATAGGAAAAGCACCGGCGAAAGACAAATCTTCAAACCCAGAAAAAACCCAGAAAATGTTCGTCAACAAAAGACGAAATTTTCAGTGCACTAGAACCGGAAAATGAAAACTAGAGGATTGAGTAACTTTTCGAAGCAATTTGAGCAAGAAAAAATCAGTTTCTGAGCAAATGAAGCTGCAGGTATGGAGGTTCGTGAGAAAGGAAATGGAAAAGGAAGAAGGAAAGCTTGAGAATGATGGAGAAATCCAAAAAAAGGACAACTGTTGTCCATATATATAGCGAATGAACGGCTGAGATTAGAAGGACCCTCCAACTTCTCTCCAGATTTATGCCAAGTGTCACAGCGAGGTTAAACCCTAATAAAGAATTGGGCGGGATTTTCGGAAAGACAATGATTAACTTTTCAAAACTTTTCAACTCCCTATGACGACACGTGGCACCCAACGAACCAACCTCTCCGAAAAATTGAACACGGCAACAATGACTCGCGTCCACCGACAACATCCTTAGCGGTCAAGACCCCAAAAGATGCTGTGGGGGGCTAGTTGTATGGGTATAACCCAAGTACGTTAGCGGACCCCCATGAGGAGTCCGCGAGCACAATGACGGACGCGAATGTTGTAAGTGTCGCCTAATGCTCTAACAAGTCAGTTCATTGATGTGGTCTGACAACGTTGGCGGTCGCCCAACAAGACAAAATAAGGGAATCTTCCCAGTTGTCGTCGCACCACAACCGTACACGTGTAAAAGGATTACACACCCGTCGGGAGGAATAGTACTTCTATAAATACCCCACTAGTACTATTCTTGCGTACATTCTCTCACACTCGAATTCTTATCTCTCTCTCTACTTTCTCTCTCTAAATCCTATTTGGACACGTGCTGACTTGAGCGTCGAAGGGGGTTTCCTCGCATCCCCCCCGAGGGTAGTTCACGTTTGCTTCTTGTGCAGTTATTCACTAGTGGAGTCTAACCCCAATATTTGGCGGACTTCTCTCAAGCCCGCCAACCGTTTCAACGCCGAAACAACAAACATCACCAAAAGACTTTTTTTCTCCATATTTCTTAAGTAGTTTTGAACTATTGTTCAAGATTAAATTTGGTTGATTACTCTGCTACAGACTGTTGCCTACTTATAACAAAAAATTTGGTATAAGATTTATGTGAATGTCCTAGTAGTTGGAAACTTGTAGTAATTGCGTTTGAAAATTTTACCTTATAGTACATCCACTAGCTCACTGCTATTGTCCTAGTATCATTATGTTAGTGTTGAAATGTGGCGTTTTAGATGTCCTAAATTTCTTGGTCAAAATATCAACACTGCCCATGCTTCCTCTCTCATTTCCATTACTTTGATTTTTTTTAAATTCTATTTCAAAAATTATCTACGGACTCCAAGAATTATTGTAAATCCTACATATACAACTAAATCCTTTCTAAATATTCAAAATACTCTAAAAATGAATCTCAAAAACCACTCTATTTTTCTGCAATTGCAAGAAAATTGTATTGTCACTTAGCTCAATAGTTTTTTTTTTGGTTAACTGGAACTAGATAATTAAAAGTTTACACAAACCAACTTAGCTCAATAGTTGCTGCCATTTTATTTTCACTTATTGTTTTTTTACATTGTACTCCCCTTCTAGAAAATTGAGAAAGGAAGTGGACAATAATTATCATAAAGCTTTAGCTACCTTATGGAGTATAAAATCTCAAGCCACCTTAGTGCAATATATAGTTGTGTGCTCTATGGTTCATCTACTTATTTGCGCCTAATGACCGAATGAAATTCTTTTTTGCTAAGCAACCTAATGAAATTCTCGTGTAACCAATGTTTATATTCATAATAGCACTAGTTATTAATGAGTAATAAAGCTGAGATTCAAGATATTACTTGCATTGATAATGCTATATTGTAGTTGCTGCAATCCTAGTCTTCGCACTGAATATACAATTTCTTGAGTCGATCTTAGTTTCTTCAATTTATGTCACCTTTAGTTGGGGTTTCAAAAGATACTCTTTCTTCCATATAATGTCTTCCAAATTCACAACAATATGCAGTTATACTTATACTCCCATCCCTACTTTCTGGGCAAGGTCATGGGCCTCGCTAACAAGAAGCCGAAGTTGTTGTTCTGGATTTTGGACCACTTGCTAGATTTGCCAAGAACATCCATAACACCTTTCTTATTTGCCGAGAGTTCGGTCCCTTCATCAAAACAAGAGGGTGGATTTAAACAAGATTCAATTGAAACATGATGGACACGAAGAAAGAAACTTAAACAATAATTTTTTTTTAAATACGAGTGTGTTTGGTTAAATGAAAAACATATTCCATGGAAATTGGTTTTCCATGAAAATCATATTACAGAGAAAAGCTTAATTCTTGATAGATTTTCCTTTGTTTGGTTGCAAGGAAACTAATTAGAAGAAAGTAAGGGAAGCAAGGGAAAGTGTGGCTTTCCTTACCTCGTGAGGAAAAGTGATTTTCCGTCCTTGAAAAACAAAGTTCCTCCCATATTTTCCCCATTGAAGTCCGACCCGAGCCAAACAAAGGAAAAGTATGGAAAATAGTTTTCCAAGAAAATACTTTCTTCTCAATCAAACACACTCTAGAAGTGAAACTAGCAAACCAAATAACAATTTGAATTTGACTAGATCAACTTCCAAGTCCTAAATGACGGATTCTTCAATGTTATTGCCTAGCTCGTGGTGCCTCCATTAAATATGGCTTGCACGCATTCTTTTTGTAGCTTGTGTAGATAATAACCTGGGATACTAAGAGATATTGGACAAATATTTGGATAAAATCAAGGAAAAATTGATTCTAATAATCCAATCTTTGGACCGTTCGCTCAAAATAATCTCACCTTTTGATTATTTTTCAATAATCCGTCCTTTTAACACTATCCGCTCATTTTGAACCATAATCTATTGGAACAGGTTGATGACCAGGAGAATGGGTTAATCGCACACGTGTGTTGTTCCAATTCGTTTGGATTTAATTAATTAATTTAAATTTTAATTAACTTAACTAAAACAAATAACTACCAACAACACCACCAAGGCACCACCGCCAACACACCACCACCAAGGCACCACTGCCAACAACACCACCACCAAAGCTAAACATCCCTATTTCGGCCCACACCACCACCAACCACCACGATACAGCCGCACAAAACCCCTTCCCACCACGTGCGAGACCACGACCTCACCAGTCACCCCTGCGAGCACCACCACTCCCAAAACCACCTTTCCCCTTCGACCTCCCCCACAGTCTTAAATCATCATCAATTCCTCACCACCATCTTCAACCATCAACAGTTGAGAAACTTTAAAAACGCATTAAAAAAAGCAAAAATCACAAAGCAAAGCTGAATCGAAATACATAAATTAGTGGTAAAAAAAGCGATTACCTGACGAATTCGATTCCACCACCGAAATTCGGTCTGATCTTTATATCTGACAACGTTATAGACCAACGCAGGGTAATCGAAAATTGAAATTAATTTGATTGCTGGTAGGGTGGGGGTTGTTTGCTGGGGGTAGGGATGGAGGTGAGGGAGGGGTTGTTCACTGGGGGGTGGGGGAGGGGTTGTTCGCGGGGGGTGGGGGGTTGTTTGCATGGGAGAATGGAGATTGGTAGTCGGGGGTGGGGGTTGTACGCTGGGGGAGGGGGTGGTTGCAGCCGACAAGGGAGGTTGTGGTTGCAGCCGATAGGGAGTGGGGGTGGGGGTGGTCGCAGGCCGCAGGTGGTGGCAGTTGTTGGTGACTGGTGAAGGCAGGGGAGATGGGGTGAAATAAAGAAGATAGATTAGAGAAGAAGGTAGAAAAATGAAAAAAAAAAGAATTAATTTTACCATTTCATCAGGTAACAAGTTTCATGGTTCAAAATGAGCAGATAGTGTTAAAACGTCGGATTATTAATAAAAAATCAAAAGGTGAGATTATTTCACATATTTTTTTTTTACTCTAGGTTTGTGATATTATATAGACATTTGAATTATAATATAACAAAATCGCATGTGACTTATTTTTTCGTCTACAATGTTCATGATTCAACACTGCAAATTTCTGTTCCAACCTACGGTTATCAAAGTTCTCTGAATTTGATGAATTGGGTTCCTCTGAATTTGGATTCTCTAAAATGGGTTGGTCTTCTTTTGACACATCAACTGATTTTGGGGGGAAATTTGTAAGTTTTAGAGGAAATGGTTGATGTTGTGAACTGAATTTTGGGTTTTGGAGGAGAAAGTGAGGAAGGTGGAATGAGAAGGTTGTTGGCCTTGTAATGGCAGAAGCCATCATCTGGTGTGGCGAAGCGAAGCGAAGCGATGATGGTGGTGAGTGATGAGCAGCATAGATCAAACTAGTGAAGTGGTGGGCATGCCGGAGACAGAGAAGATGACGAGGGAGACATGGCTGTTAGGAGAGAGAGAGGGATATAGGGGTTTCGTTGTTAAGCCATGAGGAAGGAGGAAGGTGGTGGTGTTGGTTTAGGAGGAGATGGAGACGCGGGTTTGGAGGTAGGCGAGAGTTTTATGTTGGATGGTGGGGAATGAGAGTGGATCAGAGAGAATGAGGAGGAGAGGGGATCACAGAGAATGAGGAGGATGAGAGAGGAGAGAAGCGCATACTATAGAGGATGCGGGTTTAATAAACCCTAACAAGAACCAAATGGCCCAAAGTATGACGAAGCCCACTAACTACCATGACTCACGTGTTTTAGAAAGGCCTAAAGTATGGCTAGGGGTTTCTTGCTTCCATGACTCGCAGGTTTAAAAACGCCCATTAATAGATCCGGATCATGACCAATTGGTTTTTTTGATGGAAAAATAAACAAGTTAGTGGGTCAACCTAACCGAAAGATGACCCATATGAGTAAATGAGTTAGATTGGTGAAATTTTCTAACAAATTTAATTAAACGGGTTGAAAATTTTGACCCAATCCATTATTATTGAACTGGATTCTGATTGAGTTGGTGGAATGGGTCAATTTTGGCCCGCTCTGGTAAAAATCAATACATTGGGTAATAGAAATCCACTAGAATACTACCTTATTGATACAAATAAATAAAGCGTCATTTGTGGGATTTCACTCATTGTTTTTGCTTTATCTCTCAAGGTGTCATACCTAATGGTTCAACTAAAACCATGTTTCCGAATACAAAAGGGTCTAAATCAACATTTAACTCCAATTGGTTGTACCAAATATAAATATAGATATTCCTTTTCAAAAAATATATTGATATACAAATGTGATAGAATACAATATTCTGTAGGATATATTTTGTTCTTAGAATACTTATCTGGATAGGTTTCCTAATGTATCTAGGACTATCCTTAGGTTGTATATTATAAATAGTGATCAATGGCAAGAGATCCGATTGAGGACTTTAATCAAATCTAGCATGGTATCACACCTTCAGGATTAGATTACTCTCTACAAGATTTTTTTTCCTTTTCCTCGGACCGTGCCCTACTGCTTCCGTCGCCATAACTCCCTGCTGCCGCCTATTACACCACCGTGACTATATCTCGCCAGCCATATGACGAAAGACGATCAACCCCAGTCAACTCCCCCACCCTCCTCCACTGAATTTCACCCCGCTCTCTCCGTCAACAATATTAAAAAATTGTAATTTGTTTTATGTGTTTAATAGTAGTTTTGATTGAAAATACAAAATATAGGCAAGTTAGAACCAAATATAGGCCATTTTATCCCATTTTAGGCCATTTTACTTGAAAATGAATGAATATGAGTAGTTTGAAGATAGTTTAAGTTACAAACACCTCAAACATCATATATATAGTTAGTTTCATGTATTTAATAGTAGTTTTGATTAAAAATACAAAATATAGGCAAGTTAGAACCAAATATAGGCCATTTTAGCCCATTTTAGGCAATTTTACTTGAAAATGAATATGAGTAGTTTGAAGTTAGTTTAAGTTATAAACACCTTAAACATTTTATATATAGTTATTTCATGTATTTAATAGTAGTTTTGATTGAAAATACAAAATATAGATAAGTTAGAACCAAATATAGGCCATTTTAGCCCATTTTAGGCCATTTTACTTGAAAATGAATGAATATGAGTAGTGTGAAGTTAGTTTAAGTTATAAACACCTCAAACATCATATATATAGTTAGTTTCATGTGTTTAATAGTTGTTTTGATTGAAAATACAAAATATAGGCATGTTAGAACCAAATATAGGCAATTTTAGCCCATTTTACTTGAAAATGAATGAATATGAGTAGTTTGAAGTTAGTTTAAGTTATAAACACTTCAAACATCATATACATATATAGTTTGTTCCATGTTTTTAATAGTAGTTTTGATTGATAATAGAAAATATAGGCATGTTAGAACCAAATATAGGCCATTTTAGCCAATTTACTTGAAAATGAATGAATATGAGTAGTTTGAAGTTATTTTAAGTTATAAAGACCTCAAACATCATATATATATAGTTAGTTTCATGTGTTTAATTGTAGTTTTGATTGAAAATACAAAATATAGGCAAGTTAGAACCAAATATAGGCCATTTTAGACCATTTTAGGTCATTGTACTTGAAAATGAATGAATATGAGTAGTTTGAAGTTAGTTAAATTTACAAACACCTCAAACATCATATATATAATTAGTTTCTTGTGTTTAATAGTAGTTTTGATTGAAAATACAAAATATAGGCATGTTAGAACCAAATATAGGCTATTTAGGCCATTTTACTTGAAAATGAATGAATATGAGTAGTTTAAAGTTATTTTATGTTATAAATACCTCAAACATCATATATATAGTTAGTTTCATGTATTTAATAATAGTTTTTATTGAAAATACAAAATATAGGTATGTTAAAACCAAATATAGGTCATTTTAGCCCATTTTAGGCCATTTTACTTGAAAATGAATGAATATGAGTAGTTTGAAGTTAGTTTAAGTTATAAACACCTCAAACATTATATATATAGTTAGTTTCATGTGTTTAATAGTAGTTTTGATTGAAAATACAAAATATAGGCAAGTTAGAACCAAATATAGGTCATTTTAGCCCATTTTACTTGAAAATGAATGAATATGAGTAGTTTGAAGTTAGTTTAAGTTATAAACACCTCAAACATCATATATATATATAGTTAGTTTCATGTTTTTAATAGTAGTTTTGATTGATAATACAAAATATAGGCATGTTAGAACCAAATATAGGCCATTTTAGCCAATTTACTTGAAAATGAATGAATATGTGTTGTTTGAAGTTAGTTTATGTTATAAACACCTCAAGCATCATATATATAGTTAGTTTCATGTGTTTAATAGTAGTTTTGATTGAAAATCTAAAATATAGGCATGTTAGAACCAAATATAGGCCATTTTAGCCCATTTAAGCCCATTTTACTTGAAAATGAATATGAGTTGTTTGAAGTTAGTTTAAGTTATAAACACCTCAAACATCATATATATAGTTAGTTTCATGTATTAAATAGTAGTTTTGATGGAAAAAAACAAAATATAGGCAAGTTAGAACCAAATATAGGCCATTTTAGCCCATCGTAGGCCATTGTTCGAAGTTAGTTTAATTTATAAACACCTCAAACATCATATATATAGTAAGTTTCATGTGTTTAAAAGTAGTTTTGATTAAAAATACAAAATATAGGTATGTTATAACCAAATATAGGCCATTTTAGCCCATTTTAGGCCATTTTACTTGAAAATGAATGAATATGAGTAGTTTGAAGTTAGTTTATGTTATAAACACCTCAACATCATATATATTGTTTGTTTCATGTATTTAATAGTAGTTTTGATTGAAAAAACAAAATATAGGCAAGTTAGATCCAAATATAGGCCATTTTAGCCCATTTTAGGCCATTTTACTTGAAAATGAATGAATATGAGTAGTTCGAAGTTAGTTTAATTTATAAACACCTCAAACATCATATATATAGTTAGTTTCAGGTGTTTAATAGTAGTTTTGATTGAAAATACTAAATATAGTCATGTTAGAACCAAATATAGGCCATTTTAGGCCATTTTACTTGAAAATGAATAAATATGAGTAGTTTAAAGTTATTTTAAGTTATAAACACCTCAAACATCATATATATATAGTTAGTTTCATGTATTTAATAGTAGTTTTGATTGAAAATACAAAATATAGGCAAGTTAGAACCAAATATAAGCCATTTTAGCCCATTTTAGGTCATTTTACTTGAAAATGAATGAATATTAGTAGTTTGAAGTTAGTTTAAGTTATAAACACCTCAAACATCATATATGTAATTTGTTTTATGTTTTAATAGTAGTTTTGATTGAAAATACAAAATATAGGCAAGTTAGAACCAAATATAGGCCATTTTATCCCATTTTAGGCCATTTTTCTTGAAAATGAATGAATATAAGTAGTTTGAA
This sequence comes from Beta corolliflora, assembly GCA_947648045.1. Taxonomy (NCBI): domain Eukaryota; kingdom Viridiplantae; phylum Streptophyta; class Magnoliopsida; order Caryophyllales; family Amaranthaceae; genus Beta; species Beta corolliflora. The sequence continues at coordinate 37,484 of CANSZD010002664.1, forward strand.
GATAGTTTAAGTTATAAACACCTCAAACATCATATATATAGTTCGTTTCATGTATTTAATAGTAGTTTTGATAAAAAATACAAAATATTGGCAAGTTAGAACCAAATATAGGCCATTTTAGCCCATTTTAGGTAATTTTCCTTGAAAATAAATATGAGTAGTTTGAAGTTAGTTTAAGTTATAAACACCTCAAACATTTTATATATAGTTATGTAATGTATTTAATAGTAGTTTTGATTGAAAATACAAAATATAGATAAGTTAGAACCAAATATAGGCCATTTTAGCCCATTTTAGCCCATTTTAGGCCATTTTACTTGAAAATTAATGAATATGAGTAGTGTGAAGTTATTTTAAGTTATAAACACCTCAAACATCATATATATAGTTAGTTTCATGTGTTTAATAGTTGTTTTGATTGAAAATACAAAATATAGGCATGTTAAAGCCAAATATAGGCCATTTTAGCCCATTTTACTTGAAAATGAATGAATATGAGTAGTTTGAAGTTAGTTTAAGTTATAAACACCTCAAACATCATATATATATATAGTTAGTTTCATGTTTTTAATAGTAGTTTTGATTGATAATAGAAAATATAGGCATGTTAGAACCAAATATAGGCCATTTTAGCCAATTTACTTGAAAATGAATGAATATGAGTAGTTTGAAGTTATTTTAAGTTATAAAAACCTCAAACATCATATATATAGTTAGTTTCATGTGTTTAATTGTAGTTTTGATTGAAAATACAAAATATAGGCATGTTAGAACCAAATATAGGCCATTTTAGCCCATTTTACTTGAATATGAATGAATATGAGGTGTTTGAAGTTAGTTTAAGTTATAAACACCTCAAACATCATATATATATATAGTTAGTTTCATCTATTTATTTGTAGTTTTGATTGAAAATACAAAATATAGCCATGTTTGAACCAAATATAGGCCATTTTAGCCCATTTTAGGCCATTTTTATATTACTTGAATATGAGTACATTTAACCAAATGCAGGAGACATACAACAAGAAGCTGGATGATTGTACCACTCAGGAGTCACAGCCGAACCCTGATCTGTTGTATTGGGAGACAGTTGGTGGGAGGAACAGAGGAAAAGTGCAAGGGTTGGGTCAGGGAGATCATTTGTACTACAACTCTTCATCTGGGCGAGGAGATGGCAGCTCTTCACAACCATATAAGCCGTCCATTTTTTCTCAGCTTGAGGCGCAGGTGGAGGCAAAGGTCGCTGCACGGATGGAAGAGGTGGAGGCATGGGTCGCAGCACGGGGGGAAGAGTCAAGCCGGGCCCTCCTGCAGGAAATGATGAGGAACATGTCTAGTTTCGGCCACATGTTCTCAGGTTGCAACACAGGCCCCTCTCCACAACGCAGACCAAAAGATGACCCAGGGTTTGGTGGTGGCAGTAGTGCTACAGAGACACCAGTGACACTGTAGTTTGTTTGATTTTGGCAACTAGGTAACTAACTTATAGTTTTTATATAGTTAGTCTAACAATATGCATTTAGTGTCTATATTTATCGGCATCTAGCTTTGTTTCTAGATGTGTCGGTATATTTTTTTGGAACCCGACTTCTACTTTATTTCCCGACACCGGGATCTATTTTGCGTACATAAATTTAATCTATTTCATGTAATTATATAAGTATCTACGCATTTTGTAATACATATTCAAATTGCATATTTTTTTAGTTGAAAATATTAAATGCGATGGAGGAACAGGTTTAGTGTAGTATATTTAGGTTCAGCCGTGCAGGTACATGTTTAATTATAATTTGGAACATTATTATCTAATTAATGTAATTAAAAAAAACAACGACGGCTTAACAGTGAAACAACGATGGCTAAACAGTCGTTGTACAAGAAAGTAATGCTGCCACAGATGTAAAAGGCAACGACTGCTTGTAAATACAAGCGACTGATTTATACCGTCGTTAATTCAACGACTGTTTTACACCGTCGTTGATACAACGACTGTTAAGAACCAATCAACCAACACACCCCCATGATTCAAACTCATATGACTGCATCACATGACTTCAACTTCCTGCTAACATTTTACTCTCATACTATAATGGACTAGAACTCTACGAACACAACCACACGACTACGAACACTTGATCTTAGAAGAGCTTACTCTCTTCTTCTTCTTCAACTTTTTGAGCAAAATTGCTTTGATTACCTTGCTCATCCCTTTGCTTGTCCCCATATTGGTATTCTTTATGACCATATCTCTTGCAAAAGTTTTTATATAGTTAGTCTAACTATATGCATTTAGTGTCTATATTTATCGGCATCTAGCTTTGTTTCTAGATGTGTCGGTACATTTTTTTGGAATCCGACTTCTACTTTATTTCCCGACACCGGGATCTATTTTGCGTACATATATTTAATCTATGTAGTTTGTCTAACTATAGACATTTAGTGTCTATATTTATGGCATCTAGCTTATTAGTTTCAAGATTTGTCGATATATATTTTTGTAGAACCCGACTTCTACTTTATTTCCCGACACCGGGATATATTTTGTGTACATAAATTTAATCTATTTCATGTAATTATATAAGTATCTACGCATTTTGTAATACATATTAAAATTACATATTTTTTTAGTTGAAAATATTGAATGCGATGGAGGAACAGGTTTAGTGTAGTATATTTAGGTTTAGTGTAAAAGGCAACGACTGCTTGTAAATACTAGCGATTGATTTATACCGTGGTTAATTCAACGACTGTTTTAAACCGTCGTTGATACAACGACTGTTTTAAACCGTCGTTGATACAACAACTGTTTTAAACCGTCGTTGAATTAACGTCTGTTAAGAACCGTCGTTGTTTCAGCGACAGCTCTAAACAGTAGGTGACATAATCTCAACGTTAGTATTCAAAACAATCGCTGATATGTATGAAAACCGTCGTTGATAATGGTACCGACGGCCAGACGGTCGCTGATTTAGGAATCCACGACCATCGATGCAACGACTGTCCGTCAATGACTGTTGACCGTCGGTGACTTATCCAACGACTGTTTTCGAGTGTGTTAGCGACGGTTTTAAACGGTCGTTGATATCGTCTTTTCTTGTAGTGTCATTTGACATGTGTCCCTCAACTTGAGAGGCTTTCTCTTCTACATCTTCATCCACAGACTTATTAATTCTTACTTCATGAAACAATAAGGAACACATCAATTCGTCAAAACTGTATGTAGATAGATCTTTTGACTCTTCAATTGCAGCAACAACATGATTAAAAACAGGGTTTGAACTTCTCAACACCTTACTAACAACGGTTTGACAACTAATGACAAATTTGGTTGACAATTACAGACACCTTCGACAAATAGCCTTGCATTGGCTCTTTATCCTTCATTTTAAGAGTTTCCAATTTAGAACGTAAGGATTGTAGTTTTACCGTTATTACCTTTTTGTCGCCAAAATACTCATGCTTTGTAACCAAATGTACTCAACATTAGCTGACTTGTTCTTTGTGTGTTTGGTTATATGTTTTGGAATGATCCATAATTTCTTATAAATTACGGGGAACAGGTTAGTAACAGGATATCCAGATTCATGCATGGGAGTTAACAATTGGAGTTGGATTACATATTTATTTCTATCATACATTGGGTTTTATTTATTTCTTAAGTTGAGACTTTTGGATTTATGAGATTTTAATAAGGGATTAAATAGTTTCCAACCGGTAGTTAAGTTATTTTTAGTTAAATTCTTCCGCTATGTTATTTTCAAAGGTTAACAAGTTTCTAAAATTATTATTCAACCATATGCGCATCACTGTGGCGATGACACCTTTAGATTCTTCTAATTTAATTATATGGTATTTATTATAGTAGGGAGGAATTTAGAGGTGTTACAACAATGCCTAAAGTAATGGTATGGAATAAGCACATAAGAGGAGAATCAATCCGACAAAATTTTGGAGATAAGCAATAATTAAGCTTAAGGGGATTGAAATGGTGAAAACAAGCTAAATAATCATTCTAATTGAAAAAATTATGGCAGCGAATTGGACTAAAGATTGTCTTTTTATGCAAGCAAAAGTTCCAAAGAGATTTCATAATAGGTGTAGAAATATTAAATCAATCATAGAAATAGGCAAAAATCCATTTTGTTTATGAGGGAGAACCATGGCACAAATAATTGGTAGCATATTTTATACCATTAACAAGTCTTTTTTTAAAAATATTATTCGTCAGAGACCCAACCATTATTCTTATACAGAAAAGCCAAATATGAAAATATAAGGAAACTTCATTCCAATTCAGCAACGGAGGAAGAGAATTAAGCATTTCATTGTTGCATTGAGTGGAAGGAAGACGAGGGATTCCTTCCTTTAGCTCATTTAGATTATTTTTAAAGCAAGAGAAAGCGTCATTAGGAGGTGTTGAGACACCCAGATTCATTTGCATGTGATGGAACACTCGACTCCAAGTAGGTGCTGAGACCCAGATCAAAGAGATTAGACACTTGGAACAATTACAAATAATGGTCACAAGGAAGACAGATAAATCCCTAGCAAAGAGAAACTTTTTAATTGATACAATTTTAATTCCATCAATTAAACAGGTAAGCAAATCTAACCAAAGCCAAACAAATACCAAGGAAGTTGTTGGAATATATTATATTTTGGGTTGTATGTTAGTTGTGGGCCTATGTTGTAATAAGTTATACAGTTTATTTAATGTGTGGCCCAAGATAGTAATGTAAAGCCTAGGGTTGTATATAATGCTGAGAACACTTTGTCCAGCACATAGATACGTAATATACACAAAAGCTTAAACATCACCATACACGGCTGCCCGTCGTAGCATGGTATCAGAGCCGCCACGGTGTTGACGGTGGTTGTTCGACTTCGTCTCCTCAATATTCTTGACTGAACCCTAGCACCACCCGCGTGAGTAGCCAGGGAGATAGAGCGAGATGGGAGATGAGAAGAGCATTGTAGACGGCGCGAAAGGAGGATGGCAAGTAAGTACCACCTCACCTTATTATCTGGGATTCGACGATCAGCCGGGGAACGTGATCATCACGTTGTTTTCACTGGCGAAAACTATGTGGCATGGGCTCGCGCGATGACTTTGTCTCTTCGTGACAGGCGAAAATTCGGTTTTGTGGACGGATCGATTCCTAAACCTACTGACCCTAACGATGTGCTTGATTGGGAGACCGTACACTCCATGATTGTGTCATGGATGTTGAGGAGTATGGACACGAAAATCGCAGCAACAATACCTTTACATGACAGTGCCAAAGACTTGTGGGACTATCTTGAAAGGAGATTTTGCGTGGGCAATGGACCACGTGTTCAACAAATTAAGTCGGCTATTGCGGATTGTAGGCAAACTGATGTGATGAAGATTGACGAATATTACACCAAACTTGTGAGTCTTTATGATGAATTGGCTAGAATTAAACCGTTACCTTCATGTGAGTGCAAGAAGTGTGAATGTGGTCTTGTTTTAAAATTGTCGAAGGAGAGAGAAGAAGAGATTTTTCACCAATTCCTTATAGGTTTGGACCCTAAGTATGGCCCCGTGCGCACTAATCTTCTCTCTCAACAACCTTTGGGCGACTTGAATCGAGCCTACCAAGCGTTGATACAAGAGGAGCAGTCGCGAGCTTTAGCTCGGGGCCGCGAAACTCACGAAAGCATTCAAGCTTTCCATATTGCTGCTGAACGTGGGAAGGGGAGATTTGACCGAGTTGATAAGAGCAAACTTATTTGCTCACATTGTAAACAGAAGGGACATGAAATAAACACATGTTTCAAGCTTCACGAAAATCCGGCATGGTACGAGGAAAGAATCCGTGCGCGTACTGCTTGGCGTACGGATGGTGCTGCTAGTGGGTCGAATACGGCGGCTGGTGGTCCAAGTGTGGCTGCTGGAGCAGCGCACGGTGGAGGCCCTGCTGGGGCAGTTCGAAGTAATCGGGGCGCAAAGGCCCATGCTGTGCACGATGGAAGCTTCGGCCCTTCGAATGAAGTGGGGACTCCTCTCTCTAATCTCACTCCCGAACAGATTCAAACTTTAATGAATCTTATCAACAACGAGCGAGTAGTGGTGAACGTATGACGAGTGAGCCGTGTGATATGGAGTGGATCATAGACACGGGAGCTTCTTATCACATTACTAGTGTGTTGTCCCGTTTACATAATGTGCGTGATGTGGAGAGTCGTCCGTTGGCCTTCCTAATGGGAATTTCGTGCTTGCTACTAAGATTGGAGATGTTTATCTTACACCACAACTTATGTTGCGAGATGTTTTATATGTTCCTGAATTTCATTGTCATTTGATTTCTGTCTCTAATTTGGTGCATGATAATCAATGTAATATCCAATTCACTCCTTCTTTGTGTGCTATACATGACCTACCTTCAAGGACTCTGATTGGAGCAGGTGAACGGCGAGGGGGTCTCTATTACTTTCGCAATGTGGCTGTGGTGAATGCTGTTGATGTTGATGAGTTGAGTACATTTGATTTGTGGCATTAAAGGTTAGGTCACCCTTCAGAGAGAGTTATGAAGATGCTTCCTGCTATACGTTCTAGTACTCATAAGAAAAACCGAATAAAATTTGTGATGTTTGTCCTATGGCAAAACAAACATGTGATAGTTTCCCTGTTAGTTTGAATAAAGCTAGTCGTTTGTTTGAACTAGTTCATTGTGATTTGTGGGGGCCATATAGTGTACCCTCTTCTTGTGGAGCAGTTTATTTTTTGACCATTGTTGATGATTATTCCCTTGATGTGTGGGTGTATTTGTTGGAAAATAAAACTGAAGTTTATAAGTATTTCATCTCTTTCTTTTCTATGGTGGAACGTCAATTTGATGCCACTGTTAAGATTGTTAGGAGTGATAATGGGACTGAATTCAATTGTATGCTTCCCTTCTTTCAACAAAGTGGAATTTTAAGGTAGTTTGGGACAAATGAAATGTGTTTTATAAGTATATAAGGTAGTTTGGGACAAATGAAATGTGTTTTATAAGTATATAACATATGGATCCCATTTTAAAGCATTTTTCGAGCTGATTACAATGTTATAATAGTAATAAAATTCGAATTTTGTAACAACAATTATACTTATGTAGCATATTAGGATTATTTTAGTTTTTTCATTAATGAAAAACAAGTTCTATTGAAATTTTATCCTGAAATCTTGTTGATTTTTTTATTCTAATAAATTTGTTATCTTCGATCTCATTAGTCAAGTTCGCTAATGTGGCGATATGATTTGGTAACTTTTTAATCGTCTTCCTTTGTTGATACCTTTACTTGGCTAATGAGCAAGTGCACGCGTGAAGAGATGCGTACTATATGTGCACTCATGTGGGCTGTGTGGCTTTGACGTAACAAACACATCTTCGAACAAGAGATGTTAGATGCACCTTCGGTGGCTGGGAATTTTCTGAAACTTGTGGAGAATTATTGCATGTATGCGAAAAATGTGTTTCGTCCCACTGGAGGGCTGCCATCTTCGGCCTCATCTTGGTGCAACCGTCTCGTAAAATTAGGGGCCTTGTGCTAAAATAAATTATACAGATAAAATTTTTTTAGTGAATAAAAAGAGACGGAAGAGTTATTAATGGGGTCTTTTTGGAGAATAGGAGGAGAAGAAGAAAATTACCAAATAGAAATTAATCTCTTTAAATTTGCATCCAGCATTGCACTCGATAATAATGGAAAGGAGTAGTTTGTAATTAGATTTAGGTTCTTTTTCTTTAGACGGACAACTAATAAAATTGGGCCCTTATATTTTAGGGGTCCTGTGCAGTTGCTCACCCTGCACATGGCCTTAGCCGCCTATGTGCAAGCCCCCTGATGAGGTGTTGAAAGCAAACTTCGATGCACATATTAACCCCAATAATGGTGAGGTGGGTTTGGAGGTGGTGTTTCGGAACTCCCTTGGCAGTATAGTTGTGATGGGTGTGAGACGAGTGGCTGCAAAATGGGACTCCACCACGGCTGAAGCAATGGCGGCATTGTATGCGGTCGAGCTAGCTCAAAGATTTGGCTATGGAAAGGTTATCTTTGAAGGGGATGCTCTACTTGTGGTTAGTGCTGTGAAAAATAAGTGTGAAGGTGGTTCTCCTTTATTTCATGTTTTTAATGACATTAATAAATGAGTCATGATAAACGTAAAACCGGTAGATGTTGCAAAACATCTACCAGCTATTAAAAAATAGTAAAAGGTGTACTTTTGGGAAAAGTGGTCCAGGTTAAATGATATTATATTTCGATGGCCATGTGGCAACCCATTTTTAATTGTATTTTTCTTTCTTTTTAGAATGGCCCACCCAGCTTATTTATCTTCTTCGTATTTTCCCGTTTATAAGCATTAATGAACATATATTGTTTGTATACATAACAAATAGTGTTTGTGTAGATAACAAATATTGTTTATCTATATAACATATAGTGCTTGTGTATAAGCAAATAGTGTTTGTATTGTTTAAACCACAAATCTAAATAATAGTTAGAAAAGGGTAAAATAAAAATATGATGAAATTATTTCAAAATGGATGTTTAATTGTAGAGAATGAAAATATGTGAACTAATGATAAACATATAGTGTGTGTGTGTGTATATAACTAATAGTGTTTGTATATAACAAAATATTGCTTGTGTATTTAACAAATAGTGTTTAATTTGTGTATATAATATATAGAGTTTGTGTATAAAAGAATAGTGTTTGTGTTGTTTTACCCGAAATTAAAATAATGGTTAGAGAAGGGTAAAATAAAAATGTAACAGAATTATATCAAAATGGATGTCTATTTGTAGATGATAAAAATATATGAATTTCGGTATTTTTTGTATATTTTTTTAAAACTTATTTTTTGAAATATACACGTTTCAAAAATTGTAAAGGTTGTATATATTTGGGCCAACAAAATCATGACACTTGGCGCTTATTAAGTGCTCTAGACTTTCCTCTTGGCATGTGTCAGAATTTTACAGATTTGCAATTTTTTTGGGCAACTCGTTATAAATTAAAATATCATTTTTACCAATTATCCTTTTTCAAAATTGCAATGTTTATTATTGGGATATTATCTCAGATAACCCTGACTTATAGGCCTTTTTCCAATATAACCCTGACTTTGGCAGCCCTGTCTCCGATAACCCTGAACTTGATTTTTGTCATTAAACTTGACGGAATTTATCACGGCGTTAACTTGGTTTGACTTTTGCTAAATTCATCTCTTTCTCTCTCTTGTTCTTCATCTCTTCTCTCTCTTGTTCTTCATCTCTTCTCAAGCATTCATCAATGGTTCCCAAACTTAGGTAAATCTCTTTAATCTTTAAAACCACCATCATCCAACCACTTTTCTAAATTCATCTCTTCTCAAGCATTCATCAATTTTTCCCAAACTCATAACAAAATCCATATTTTTCCCAAACCCATTTACCCAAAATCATAAAAAAATCCACATCCAACCACTACTCCAAAACTAGAACAAAAAAAAAATTAAAAAAAAAAAAAACTAAGCAACTCCAATGTTCTCGTGCCTCTACGGTCCTTGCAAGTTCTCGCACTTCTCAAGCTCCGGGTGGCCACCGGAATGCGTGAACGAGCCGCCGCTCGCGAAGCTTCACCGCCGAACGTTCTGTCGCTCGCCTTCTTCCTTCGTAACGAGCCGTCTCCCGACCTAAACGCGCCTTATTGGCTCCAACCCCTCCCACCTTTTCATGGCTCCTCCACCTCTCGCTCCTCTCCCCCTTCATGCCGGTGCTTCCACTCCCCGATTCTCTCGCCGCCCCTCCCAACCCATCGCCGCTCCTCCCCTTCGAACCGCAACCCATCCTCCCCTTCGATTTAGGTGAGTTGCGGCCTTGCGGGTGGTGAGTGGTGATTCAATTTCGTGGGTGATTCGAACCGCCCATCGAAGGGGCGCCGGGTTCGATTTCGGGGGTGTTGAGGTGGTTTCTGGGGTATTGGTGTGGTTTCGGGGGTATTGGGCTGGTGTCGGGGGTGTTGGGGTAGTTTCGTGGGTATTGGGGTGGTGCCGATCCGGTGGTTGCGGTGGTGAACGTGGTCACAGTGGTGGTGAATTTTATGTATAACTATGTATTGTAGTTAGTAGTATGCTTTTTCCTAGTATAATTATGTCTTGGGAAAAATTGATGAATGCTTGAGAAGAGATGAAGAACAAAAGAAAGAAGAGATGAAGAACAAGAGAGAGAAATAGATGAATTTAGAATAGTCAAACCAAGTTAACGCCGTGACAAATTCCGTCCGGTTTAATGACAAAAACCAAGTTCAGGGTTATCGGAGACAGGGCTGTCAAAGTCAGGGTTATATTGGAAAAATGCCTATAAGTCAGGGTTATATGAGATAATATCCCTTTATTATTATTTACTGGTGTTAGATGTTTGGAAACATCTACCCGTTAGAGCTTTATCATACCTCTTAATAAATTGAGTTTTGAGTTTTTCCCCTTTTCTCATGTTAAGCGAGCGGACAATGTTGTAGCCCACCTGTTAGCTCGTTGGAAGTGTTCACGTAATTCCGAGTTTGTATGGTTTGACTCTTTTCCCCAAAGTATATTTACTTTGGTGGAGCTTGATTTAATTTAAATTCCGATTTCTCTTTAAAAAAATCTGGTAACTTTTTAAGCTATTGATTATTATCTTGTATCTTATTTGCCAAATTTACTTACATGGTGCTGGAATTTTTAAAATCTTAAATAAATTAATTATCTACGATCCCATTGGCTAAAAAATTGGGTTTCTCTTACGTAACACTTCCAAGACTCTCAGAAACAACATTTTTTTTATATATTTAGATTTAGATTAGATTCATCCAAACTGAGATCAAATGAGTAAGAGAATACATTTGACTATTTGAGTATATGATCTGCCTGTTACAATCATGTATAATATCTTAAAACTTGACTTATTACCTCTTGAAAAAGGAGACGTGTTTTTCTCCAACCTCTTTATCGATACAAATATATTAGGGTTTTTCTACGTTATGCCCTCGTGTTTTTTCATTTTCTACGTTGTACCCCATCTTTCTGGAATTTCTACACTGTGCCCTTGTGTTATCTATTTTTAATACAAAATGCCATTAATGAGGGCTTATTAATGACGGACATTAGGTTTGGCATTAAATGTGTCACCTACCGTCAATTTTATAATTTTTTTGGAAAAAAAAAAGAAAAAAAAATTCCCCTCCTCTCTCTCTCCTGTATTGATCATTCAACTTCCTTACTCCCTCTTCTTCGCACTCTGTCCCAAAAACAAAATCCCAGAGCAAAAAATTTACCCTATTTTGCGCAATTGAACAACGAAGATAATGGCGGTTGAATTTTGAAGAACCCTAGCTAAAGGTGGAGTCTTTTGAGCGCAAAATTCTTGAACTCAGTTGCAGAAATTGAAGTGAAATCTCCCTCCTCAGGTATGGTTCTAAAACTTACAACCTGTAGTTCATGAAAAATGTGATTTTTGTGTAGTAAAAAAAGCCCTTTTTTTGCATGTTCCCATAAGATACTTTTAGGATTTTGCTTGCGTTTCCTGAATTGTTGCAGTGGTTGTGGTTTTAATTTTTTGCAGAAATGGAAGACAAGATACTGAAATTACATTATATGGGAAATCATGTTGTTTTAAGAATAGATGATATTGATAAGTGTTTGATGATTGATGTGTTAAATGATATGTGTGTTGAGTTTGCTAAAAATGGGTTAGAGCTTCCAGAATTTCCTGTTTTGAGTTATTCACATAGGATGAATAGTCATGAATTGGTAAATGACAAAACAATGATGAATATGTTTGCTGATGTTGAAAGTGATGAAATTGATGTTTGGATTGGTGCTGCTGACAAGGCCAACTTCATTTGGACCTTAGCACAGACTGTGAAAACTGGGGACACCAACTGTTTGACATCACAGTCTAATAAACCAGCCCAACCCAGTATTGTGACAGCACAAATCATTAAACCAGTCCAGCCCAATGTAATGACTAGCATAGTAGGTGGCCCAAGTAATGAACTCACAACCAAATTAAACCCTTGAAGCCTCCCTTCAAGCCCTTTACTGCTCCTAGGCCTAAGATATCAATCAGGAGACCATTAACTAAACCCACTGCTCCACCAACTCCACAGCCCACCCCTCAAATGGAACCCAAAAAAACCAATCCCAAAAGGCTTCCAAAACTATTAGAAGAAATTCCTAATTCTCCACCCCATATCTCATCAAGAAACTCACAAGAAGGCAGTAGGAGGAGCCCAAGGTTTCTAGATGTGCAACTAATTCCCCCTTTTGATAATACACAACCCACCACTCAAAGCTCTCAAAATAACCAAACATACCCCACCATTGAAAGCCCCCCTCAGATTTTCTATTATGACTTTCAAACAGACCTCACCAGTCAAAGCCCCCATGGTATTTCCCAACTTGCTGATGAAACACAGTACACTACACAAAGCACTCAAAATACCCAACCCCTCTACCACATACAGGGACATCTAGGGAGCCCAGACCACCCAGGAAAACCAATAGGGCAAATTCCTTCCCTCATGGTAAGAAGATGCCCAAATCAACTGCAACACTCAAGGGTCTTTGGGTTCCAAAGACTCAAAGGACAATTCACAATACAGAGGGGTCAGAAGTGAGTGTGAGGGTTCCCCAGCTTAGGAGCATAGGTGTTAATGAAGGGGATTTTCAGGGAGGTGATGGGCTGAGTGAGAGTGAGGGTGCCAGTGATAGTGAGGGTGAGTATGAACCAGAGGGGGAGGAGAGTGGTGATTCTGATAGTTCTGTTTAGTGTGAGGAGGAAGATGTGCATGGTTTCCTAAATCAGATCTATGTGGATGGAGGTTGGGAACCCTTCAAGTCCAATGACTGGTGTCCTGAGGAGGGTGGGTATATGACTAGATTGTATATAAATGGACAAGTGTTTGATGATGCTGAATTAGGGAACATTAAACTCAGACCATGGGTTATGTTTGTGGATAAAGACCACTTTAAGGATGTACTTAGAGACTACTGCATACAAGAGGGCTTTGCATTAGTTGTTAGGAAGGCAAATTCTCATAGATACACAACTGAGTGTGCTGATGAGAGGTGTTCATGGAGAATACATGCTTGTAGCCTTGCTGATGGTTATACATGGGCCATAAAAAAAGTTTCTAAGGAACATCAATGTGATCTCAACCTTGTGCACAACCCTATGTGTAACTGTGCATGGGCAACAAACAAACTACTAGAAGATATCAGGGCAACCCCAGATATAAAAGGGAAGGCAATGAATGACTTGCTATGGGATATGTTTGGGTTAAGAATGGCTACTTCAACCCTGTACAAGATGAACGATATAGCCATGAGACTCATCCTAGGGGGCCATGATGATTCATACAAAGATTTGCCCAAATATTATGAGATATTGAAACAAAACAACCCTGAATCAGTTGCCTTTTGCACATGGGCTAGGCTACAACAACCAGAGAGGCCACTGCAATTCAGATCTATCATTGTAAGCTTTGCTGCACAGTTTAAGGGATTGATTAATGGTTGTAGAGGGTTGGTAGGAGTTGATGGTTGCCATCTCAAAGGCAACTATGGAGGTATTTTGTTGTCAGCAGTCAGCTTAGATGGAAATTTTGAAATATTTCCAGTTGCTGTTGTTGATTCAGAGAACAAGACAAGTTGGTCATGGTTCTTTGCGCATCTCAAGGGTATACTTACTGCAACTGGAAGAACTGACTGGACTATAATGTCTGATAGGCAAAAGGTTTGCACTTCATTACCTTTTTTTCAATGCTTTATAATAGGCAGATGTGTTAATGTAGACAAATTCATTTAAGTTTTTCTTTTATGTATGTATTGCCAGGGTATTGATCCATCATTGGACTCTGTGTGGCCTAAGGTACCTAGAAGGTACTGTGCTAGGCATTTATGCAAGAATTTTAAGACTGAATACCCAGGCATCCTCATGCATAAGCTGTTTTGGGGAGTGACAAATGCATATTCAACTTACTCATTTTGGCATGCCATAAACAAAGTGCAAGCATATGCAGGACTTGGAGCTGTGAAGTGGTTTAAAGACATTGGACCAGTGGATAGATGGGATAGATTCAAGTTTGATGAGTCACTATGCAATGATGAAAATACAAACAACTTTGTTGAGAGTTTCAACAGCACAATTGGAGTAGATAGGTCATATCCAGTTCTAACTCTACTAGAAGGTATACATTAGTTTGATCCTTCTTGTTCTAGTGCTTTATATTGAAAAACATACTCACTTTGGTTCTTTGCACAGGTGTGAGGAGGATAGCTATGGTGAGGCATGCAATAAGACAACAGCTTTGTGAGCAGTGGCAAGATGATGGAATCTGCCCTAATATTAGAGAGAGGTTAAGAGTGATGATTAAGGAATCAAGAACATGTCAGGCCTATCCATCTGGGAGGGGGAGTATGAGATACATCAGGGTAGGGCCAGTGTTACCTGTATTCCTCACAAACAAAGTGTGTGCTTGTGGTAGGTGGCAGCTAAGTGGAATTCCATGTAAGCATGGAGTTAAGGCCATAATACATGCACAAAAAGACCCAACTGACTTTGTGAGTGAGTGGTTTTTAGTTGCTAGGTACAAAGAAGCATATCATGGCAACATATCACCAATTCCTGATCCTGAGCAGTGGCCTGCTATGGATGTGCCCACCTTGATCCCACCAACCATGAAAAGGTCAGTAGGTAGGCCTTCTAGAAATAGAAGAAGGGAAGAAGGTGAGTAGAAAAAGGGTAAGAGGAGTGCAACAGTGCAGTGCAAAAAATGCAAGGCATTTGGACATAATTCCAAAACCTGCAAAGGTGGTGCAACTGCAAGGGAATTAGCTTAGCAACAAGGAAGAGAGGAACCAACCAGGGCTGCAGATAAGGGTAAAAGGCAAATGAGGATTCCTGTGGAGCCTGACTCCAATTTGATTGAACTGATGATTAATGGTTCTCAAAACAGGGCCGCTAGATCATCCTCTCAATACCATAGCAGAGGTGTATCCATGAGTCAACCTAATACTAGACAACAGTCCATGAGTCAACCGAACACTAGACAACACAAGGTCAGTGGGTCAAGCTCTCAACCTCGTAACATATCTCAACCTTCAACAAGTCTTTGCTAATGATTTTAGGGCGTAGTTTGAGTCCAAAAAGGAGGAAGATCATGGATAGGTTGTCTATTTTGAAGTAATAGAATGCACAAATGCATATGGAGTGCTGCTGATCTTTTGTTTATGTTATTTCAAGTGCAAACAAGGCCAAACATATGCTGATGTTTTGTTCATGTTGTTTGAAGAAACAAACTGGAATTTTTGTCTTGTACAAGGAGGGATTTTTTTTGTAATGACAAGTGCAAACAATTGTTGTTGCCATCAATTAATGACTAGTACTAAATTTGCAAACAAATTACACAGATTAGTAGCACAAGAATTGAACTTGTTTCATTCATAAAGCGCATCGATTGCATACAAACTACAAAAAAAAAAAAAAAAAACCAAACCATCTTACTTTCCATTGCTACAATTTAACATAATTTGATGATAATTACCAATAAGATATACATAAATAATTCGATCTTCACCAAATCCCTTAAATAAACCCCTAAATCACCCAATTTTTATTTCACTGCTGCCATGTCTTCCCTAAGTTGGACCAAAGTCATGTCATTGGAATGCACCCCACTCCCATCTTCACCACGCATCACATCTGCAGCATCTCCTCTTCTAATCATATGTCCACTGTGCAACCACACAAAAAAATTGCAAAAACCGCACTTGAAATATGCCCTACCAGGATTGCGTTGAGATCCGGAGATGTGCAATCTCGCGTTTTTGGGGCGCAATTACACTTGGGAGTGACGAATTCCCATTCCAAGGCCGCAACTGAGGAAGAATTTGCAGTTGACATTGTTGATGATGGAGAGGAGCTTCAAAGAGAAAAGGAAGAAGATTAAGATTTGGGGCAGGGGAAAGAAGTTAATAAAAAGGAGTCAAACCCTAGTTTTTTTGGTGGGAAAGTTTCCCTCTCGTGTTTTTTTTTAACAGCTACTCAAATTAATTCAATTAATTAATCTTTATTAATTTCACTAACGGGACACATAACAGCCACTTAACGGCAATGGCATTTTGTATTAAAAATAGATAACACAAGGGCACAATGTAGAAATTCCAGAAAGATGGGGTACAACGTAGAAAATGAAAAAACACGAGGGCATAACGTAGAAAAACCCAATATATTAAAGATGTTACTATTAAAGGAACAGTGTTATAAGGCACTCTTCGATGTATGTGCCACGTGACACTCTTCTCAAGTTTCTAATACACATTTTTATGATCGCATTTAACAATATTAACAATGTGTAGCTACTAGGAATCGAACACATGACCTTTGAAATAAAATATGAGAGTTTAACCACCAATCAAATCCACTACAATTTCAATGTTTAATACTTCAAAGTAAAACACAAGTTTCACCAAACAAAAAAGTTAAACACAATAAAGCTTTATAATTATATGTAACTATAAAGATATAGACAAGCCTTTTGATCTCTAATACTTTTATTAAGGTAATAATATTGTCTAACCCCAATTTCATTGAAATTGTTATTTTTATCCCCAATTCATTAGAAGTTTTTTTAAAAAATTTATCATACCATAACTTCCATTTTCCAATTTTGCACTAAATAGAAAATTATAAAAAGCTAATAAAATCAAGGAATAATTTATTCCAATAATAAAATCTTTCACCGATTAATTTTTAATAACCAACCTTTTAATTTTTTCTGAATAATGCAATTTTTATACCCTGTTTATTTCTAGTGAGTCAAAATAACTTAAAAACGTCTAAAACATTAACTCTTTACATTAGAAGTAGGGGCATGGAGGCAAGGGAAGGGAAAAATAGACGGGCTAGGAAATGTGGCTTACCAAATAAACTGATTATGAACACGTTGATGCCCATTAAAAGTAAATACCCCCAAAAGGTTGCATTATTCAAGAATAATTGAAAGGTTGACTTATTAAAAATTAATAGGCGAAATATTGTATTATTAGAATCAATTAATTATAAAATTTATGAATAATAATATATTTGATAATTGTAACCGATCCGGAACATCGTCTGGGTCAAACTACTAGTCTATACAAATATATTAAAAGGTATTCCAATCAAAGGAATGGTGCCACATGGCACTCTACTCAAGATTCTAATACACATGATCTCATTAAAAAATACCAGCATTTTTTGCACGCTATGCATGCGTGTCATATTAACGTTTTTTTTACAATTAATTCATCAGTGTTATAAAAAATTTGATTCGAACATATATTTATAATTACTTTTGATTTTTTTATATGTTTATCTTAGTGTTTCGTTGGTTCTGTTTAGTTATTTGTTCATCATTATTCAATAGTTGAGTATTAATAAAGTGGAAGAGTTTGATTTATATAATAGAGTTTACCGAATAATAATCAACATTTAGGTTTTAAAATATTATCAATATAATTATTAATATGAAATTCATGATTTAATTTTTTCTTCTGATTGTGTCAATCAAGTTATAGTGTCAATTTAATTATCAGAGTTTAATGTGAGAGTTTCACCACCAATCTACTAAAATTTTAATATTTATTACAAAGTAAAATATAATAAAGTCTTATAGTTATATGTAACTATAAAGAGATAGACACAAGCCTTTTGATCTCTAACATTTTTATTAAGGTAATAACATTCTCTTACCCCAATTCCATTGCCATTGTTATTTTTATCCCAAACTCTTTGAAAGTTTTTTAGAATAATTTATCATGCCATAACATACATTTTTCAATTTCGCACTAGAAAGAAAATTAAGAAAAACTAATAAAATCAATTATGAAACTTATGAATAATATATTTAATAAATGTAGCTGCCCGGGGCATTGCCCGGGCCAAAAATATTAGTTTCAATATTATTAGGTGTAGAAAAAAGACAAGAGGTTTGAATGAATTTCCTAACGAAAGGTAGTGAAATATAAATGAACATAAGTTGAAAGATGCTAAAATCGGTAGTTTGCCCCCTCTTTTACCCACTTAGCTATGTTCACAACGCTCGAATTTTACTTAATTGAACGTTCTCTCTTTTTTTTTGCATAAAACTGGAAAATCTTATTAAAATTTTTTATTATTCATGTTAAATCTGTTATTGATTTTATTGTATAAAGCGAAGCTTAAACGAAAAGCTGATTTTTCTGATTTAGACAATTATACTTGTCTTATTATTTAGGAAAAATTATCATAAATAAGCTAACATTTACCCCTTCTGCTAAAAATAAGTCAATCTTTTGATTATTTATGAATAAATCTACCTTTAACACTCATTAATTTTAAACAAGTTAAATAACTTGTAACCAATTCTACATGTAAGATAATCTGACTTTTTTTTCTTTATGTATTTTTTAATTTCTCTCTTTTCTCTCATCCACTTCCTTCCATGGCCGCCACCCCATTCAATACCCCAAACCCCACCCCTTATATATAACAACATACTTAACTTAAAAAAAATTAACGTTTCCTTAAAAAAAATTAACGTTTCCTAAAAAAAATATTTTAGAACATACTTGAAATAATTTAAAACATAAGCTTGAAAAATTAAAACATGTATGTATCAATATATGTATATGTGTTGATCAGGTTCTTAAGTAAAAAGATGTGTCCATGTTCTGAAAATCAGTGCATACGTTCTATAAGTTATTGTCCTAAAAGTCATAGCATATGTTATAAATTATCTTTAAATGTCCATATTTGAAAACTATCTTATAAAAAACTATTTTAAAAGAACTACCTTATAATTTCCAAAATTTTGAGTAGCATTACCAATTAACGGAAAACGTTAGTATGTTTCTGTTAAATGGGCACCACTTTTGATTTCCCTTCCATTTTTATACCAATATGTCGTTCCTCTCTCGTTTTGCATACTTGGAACCCCTCTTGCTGTGGAATCTCTCCTAATTCTCACCCAATCGAAGGTCAATGCTAATTTATCAGGCGAAATTCGACCCCCTCTTGCTGTGGAAGGTATGTTTTATGGGATTAAAACTTCAATTAGTTAATTTTTGGGTTTTCCTTGCAATTAGTCACTCAATTTTAGGGTTCTCTTCTTATGCTTCAATTAATCACAAATTTTAGGGTTTTCTGCTAGATTTTGTTTTAATTGCGCCAAATCTAGTGTTTGTTCCTGTATAAAGTTCCTAACTTTGGTTTGATTTTGTGTTCAATTAAAAATTAGGACTTCCAATTAAAGTCTCATGCAATGCTACATCATACAAAGCTTCAACAACCAGTTAAAGGGGTAAATTTCGTACCATTGCTGTAGTTTATCCTCTTTATTGAGTGTAAGAATAGTTTGTCCTCTTTCCATGGTACCCTTTTGTGCCTCCTCTTTGCTCCTTCTTATGTGTCAATGACAGTGCAATTTAAAGCGTTCAGTGATGTAAGAAATTCCGAGTGAAAGTCATGAGGATTGGATATTTGGACAAGGAAATCTTTAGTGGAAAGGTAATTTCTCTGGAAGATGACAATGGAAGGTGGAGAGGTTGTTAATTTAGAGTAATGGGGGGTCTAAGAGACATTTCACAATTAGTTTTGGAGGGAAATCAAAAAGTGGGGTCAACTTCACAGAACAGACTAACGTTTCCTGTTAATTAGTTGGTATTGCTACTTAAAGTTTTGGAATTCATAAAATAGTTCTTTTAAAAAAAGTTTTTTATAGGTTTGTTTTCAAACGTGGACATTTATTAGGTTGTTTTTGATAAAAATAAGGCTACATATACATACAATAACAACTAATTAAAGAGTTACAAGTAGTCATCTAACCATTTAAATAGGTTAACAACGGGTAATTACTTGTTAAAAAAGGATTGGTATTAATGATAGACTTACACAGGGATAATCAAAAGATTGACTTATTTTTAGCAGATGGGGCAAAAGTTAGCTTAATTATGAAAATTTTCCAATTCTTTGAAACTGATTTTGACTATGTATAATTTTTTCTACGGTTTTTTCACCAAATACCCCTGACAAATAAATTTATTCACCAAATACCCCCACTTTTTTTAAAATTCACCAGATACCCCTGACCTATGAAAAAATTCACCAGATACCCCCCACTTTTAAAAAAAATACCCAAAATGCCCTTTTGACTAACGGACGTTAGTGTTCCGTTAACTAATTAACTAATTTACCTAAAAAAACCCTAATTAAACTTAATTAAACCTAATTAAACCCTAAGTAAACCCTAAACACCCTAACTCTCTCTCTCCCTAACCCAACCCCACCCCCCAAACCCTAGACCCACGGCCCACCACCTAACCCCAGCCCCACCCCCACCCCCTCCCCCTTCCCCGCAACAACCACGCAGCCCCTCCCCTTCCTCTCCCCTCCCCCTCTCCGGCATCCCCCACGCAGCACCTTTTCCTCTCCCACAAGTTTCCCTTTGTCCTTCAAACTTTATCCCCGCAATCTGTGGTAGATAAACCGTTGTTCGAAATTCAAATGGGTATCACTCATCACATAGAGGGCAATGAACCATAGGATAGTTTGTTTTGTTTGTCAATCAACCGTTGCTCGGTTTGGCTTGTTTTAGCTCTTAATGTACGATTAGTTGAAACAGAGGAGAGCTTCAAAACAGAGAGGTGCGTTTTCCTGCGAAACAGAGGGAGAGAGAATCCGGTGGGGGGGGTGCGAAAATCAGTAGTGGTGGGGTGCAAAATCCGGTGGGATGGGGGTCACATGATCTGAAAATCCGGTGGGGTGGGGATCAAGGTGCGAAAATCCGGTGGGGTGGGGTGGGTGCGAAAATCCGATGGGGTGGGGGTCAAGGTGCGAAAATCGGATGGGGTGGGGGGGTCAAGGTGCGAAAATCCGGTGGGGTGGGGTGGGGTGCGAAAATCCAGATGGGGTGGGGAACGGGGTGGGGGGTGGGGGTGGGGGGGGGAGGGGCCGCGAGGTTGCGGGGGTGGGGGTGGTAGGTGGCGAGGTTGCGGGCCGGGGGTGGGGGTGGTGGGGTCAGGTGGGTGGGGTTGTTGGGGGTGGTGGGTGGGGGTGGGGTTGTGGTGGGGGGGTGGGGGTGGGTGGGGGGCTAGGTGGGGTTTGGGGTGGGTTAGGGAGAGAGATAAAGTTGGGTTGACTTAGGTTAATTGGGTTGACTTAGTATTTTTTTAGGGTTAATTAGTGTTAATGACTAACGGAGTTAACCGCCGTTAGTCATTAAGGGTATTTTGGGTATTTATTTTAAGGTTAGGGGTATCTAGTGAATTCTTTTAAAGGTCAGGGTTATCTGGTGAATTTTGAAAAAAGTGGGGGTATTTGGTGAATAAATTTATTTGTCAGGGGTATTTGGTGAAAAAACCGAAAGAAATATCAACACATGGGTGGAGCAGAGAACGAAAGTGAAGCCTGTTCGGTGTTCATACTTCATACAATGACCCAAACGTCAAAAAGCTTCTCTTTTTTACCATGAAATCTTACTCTTTACCCCTTAATTATATCGACAGTAATAATTTAAAACAAAGTAAAATTCAATATATTTAACGCCATTCCATAAATCAAAGTATTTTAGTCACATATTAGGGAGTAATTAATGTAATACTTCTACCTTCAAGAGTATTTTTAGTACCAATAATCAACCAAGTAAACAGAGGAGTGAGAGTGAGGACCCACCATCCTTGCCTCTATTAGCTGGGGCGCATTGCATTATAGCATCTCTAAAGCAGTCAAAAAGTTATGGGCACACCATTTATATTTTGAACCACATTGGAATACAACTTCTTAGATTTCCTGAATCCAACTTCAAAATTCAAATCTCAGGTTTCAAACCTCACACATTACATTACATTACAACACCATAAAAGCAAATTTAGTAAAGGCCAGATAGCATCATAATATGTTTAGCCCCATAAATAGAGCATAAGCAACCGGCGATCCCTAATCTAAGGGATGAACGTAATAAAATCCAAATTCAGGATTCGTTTACTACTACTGAGCTACAGCATCATTTCTAAGTTCAGATTGTTTCTCAGAAACAGAAGTTTATATAGGACTGGCAACACAGAAAGTACCATTCGATTAAACCCTATTGACTAGGAGATCGGTCTCTGTTCTGCTCCTTTGGTTGATCTTCAGGATATGGACTCTTGCTTTTGTTTCGGCTTGGACTTCTCCCAGGACTCTGGCTCCTGCTGCGACTTCTTGAGTTGTTGGGCAATTGTGGCGAACGTGAATATGACCTTCCTCGACTTTCTCGAGAATAAGATCTTTCCCGACTCACCTTTTTGTCTCTGGGTGAAACAGACCTGTCACACAGATATTGCACACTTTAATTCATTACGAAACAAACACATCAAAAAAGATAATTTATACTTATAAAGCTCATAATAAGGCTTCAATAGTCTCAATTACAATGGGAGGTCAGTAAAAGGATAATCCACTCTCCAAGCTATAAAATAACAGGAAGCAATCATCTCAAGAAAGAGGTAAAAGGTCAGATTCACTTTGGGGTTGGAGCTTCTGTTCCACAAACTGAAAGCAGCCATCATCCAATCCCTGGTGCGCACAAGGAGTTGCTGCAACTACCGTAAAACATAAATTGTACTTCATCCTAAATTTAACTTGTTGATCTGGAAAATTCTGCTGCTCTAATGTCATTATACTTATAAGCCCTTTGTTGCGACTTGCTCATAGAGTCATAATTGCATAGCATTCTAATCAGATTGCACTCTATTCTTTGCACAAGTATAAGAGCATGTACAATGGTGAACCAGCCTCACCCCCAAATTTTCACTCTCCTTTCCTCCTTGCCACAACCCTCTTCACTTTCTTCTACTGCTTGCTTCACATGGTCCAGGGATGGGGTTGGGAAAACAGCTATCACCCACCTCATCTCCCCATTGTTGGCCCCATCTTCCCTCAATGGTAAGAGTTAAGATTAGCTTGCTCTTGGTTTTTCCTCCCCTTGCCCCAACCAAGACCACCCATTGTGCATGCTCTAACATTATCCAAATGGCCAAATGAAAGTAATAGTAACTCACCCCTTCACTAGGGTAATAGATTACAGCCAAATAAGGGAGATTATCCCCCCATTACTTCCTCTTCCTTCAAACACCACCACCTCCACATGTCTAATTCTCATATTAGACCTCATTACCCGTTCAATAACCCACCCCCCAACCCCTTTCTTCAAGTATGGACAATATTAAAACATAACCTACACTCCAGTATGGCTTCACCATACATGATACAGCCAATTTACCAATGAGGCAGATGCTATTATGACCCAACATACACATTGACTGGTGGCACTTCACAACTAGCCTCTAAACTAGGCCTTCTACAAGCCCAGCCCAAGAGGATAATCTAATCAATCAATATATATATATAAAGGAGGAACTTTTCGGGAGGCATAGGGAGCTCCTCAAGATTTGTTTCATGGCCGCACCACGTAGGATCCGCGTCATAATTTATATTTTTATTTTTTACAAAAATAGAAGTCCTAGATGATTTAAATACATATAAGGAGATTTGGATAAGCGAAAATTAGAGTTTGGATTTGAATCAACAACCTAAATTATTATATCATGAAAATTGTGTATAACTTTTGCTACGTAATTCGGAATATTATAATTTTTGTACCACTGGAGAGTGCTCGGAATATGCTTCGAAATAAGATCCATTTATTAGTTGTACAACTTATGAAATATAGAGCGCCATGTAGGATTGCCATGTCATCAATTTTTTTTTTATTTTTTTTTTCTAAAAATAAAGTTCTACATAGATTTAAATACATATAAGGAGTCTTGGATAAGCAGAAATTAGAGTTTCTTTTTGAATGAACAACCTAAATTATTATATTATGTAAATTGTGTATAACTTTTGCTACCTAATTCAGAATATTATAATTTTTGTACCATTAGATAGTGCTCGAAATATGCTTTGAAATAAGATCCATTTACAATGTAGTTCTACAATTTATGAAATAGAGTGCGCCACTTAAGATTGCCATGCCATTAGTTTTTATTTTAAATATTTGAAAAAAATAGAATTCTACATATATTTAAATACATAAAAGAGTTTTGGATAGGGGGAAATTCGAGGTGCGTTTTGAATATACAACCTAAATTATTATATTATGTAAATTGAATTTAACTTTTGCTACCTAATTCAAAACATTATAATTTTTTTACCATTGGAGAGTGGTTGAAATATACTTCAAAATATGAGTTATTTACAATATAGTTTTACAACTCATGAAAATATATTAAATTAGATGCATTGTAGGACATTATTTAGTCTTTTTTTAGATAAATATAATAATGTCTATAAGTATTAAGTATACTGTATTATATGTGATTATAACATTTGATTATCGGTCCAATTTATAGGATTAAACATATTATCTTTCAAAATCTCAACCTTACTCAATTAAACTAAAACAATATAGTATTGCAACGAAATTTATTAACTAAAATCTATAACGATAAAGTTACATATTAGAGTTTTGGATTATGTAAAAATTAGAGTTTGATTTAAATAAAACATCCTTAGAATATTATAAAGAGCTCCACCTAAGCATGCCATATCATTCTTATCAATTTTTAAGAAAATATTCTTTCTGTCCTGCATCAATTAAATTATTACCCTCTACTTTCTTAAAGTATCATTCGGGTATTATTCATGTTAAAACTGTATTAGCTATTGTTAGTCATACCTGTTATTGGGATACCATTTAATAATAGACTTAGCTACAATATTCAATTGAATATTAAAAATTATAAAATTTATATATCACAATAACAAATCTAGAAATTACAGTATAATGACAAATACTTTCTCCCTTTTTTTTCTACTTCAACAATTGGTTTGGACATGGTTTTTAAGGAAATAAAAAATGGGTAGTTTAACATAGAGGTACCTCTTTAGTTAACTAGAGTATGGGACAAAAAAATCCTTATTAAAGTAAACGCAACTTTATAAGGCAATTCGGGTAATTAATGATGGTTTTATTAACATAAAGTAAAGGTAATATTGTCAACTGTAGTTTCTCAAAACTGGAATGGTTCCAAAAGATGAAACTACCTAAAGTGGTAATTGTTGTAATAGAAAACGAATGGAGGAAGTATGTAAATACAATGATATTGAAAAATCTCATTTTACAACACCACAAAATCAACAATAATTTTAACAAAAAATTTACAATAAAATAAAATAAACGGTTTTTTCACCAAATACCCCTGACAAATAAATTTATTCACCAAATACCCCCACTTTTTTCAAAATTCACCAGATAACCCTGACCTTTAAAAGAATTCACTAGATACCCCTAACCTTAAAATAAATACCCAAAATACCCTTAATGACTAACGGCGGTTAACTCCGTTAGTCATTAACACTAATTAACCCTAAAAAAATACTAAGTCAACCCAATTAACCTAAGTCAACCCAACTTTATCTCTCTCCCTAACCCACCCCAAACCCCACCTAGCCCCCACCTTTGCCCCCCACCACAACCCCTGACCCCACCCCACCACCCCAACAACCCCTGCCCCACCGGCTCACCACCCCCCTACCCCCGGCCCGCAACCTCGCCAGCCTACCACCCCCACCCCTGCAACCTCGCCGGCCCCCCCCCCCCACCCCCCACCCCCCACCCCGTTCCCCCACCCCACCGGATTTTCGCACCCCCCACCCCACCCCACCGGATTTTCGCACCTTTGACCCCCCACCCCATCGATTTTCGCACCTTTGACCCCCGCCCCCATCGGATTTTCGCACCCACCCCACCCCACCGGATTTTTGCACCTTTGATCCCCCCCACCGGATTTTCGCATGCGTGACCCCCACCCTCACCGGATTTTCGCACCCCACCACTACGATTTTTCGCACCCCCCCCACCGGATTCTCTCTCCTCTGTTTCGCAGAAAAACGCACCTCTGTTTTGAAGCTCTCCTCTGTTTCAACTAACTGTACATTAAGAGCTGAAACAAGCCAAACCAGGCAACGGTTGATTGACAAACAAAGCAAACTATCCTATGGTTCATTGCCCTCTATGTGACTGGTGAGTGATACCCATTTGAATTTCGAACAACGGTTTATCTACCAGCAGATTGCGGGGATAAAGTTTGAAGGACAAAGGGAAACTTGTGGGAGAGGGAAAAGGTGCTGCGTGGGGGATGCCAGGAGAGGGGAGGGAGAGGAAGGGGGAGGGGGCTGCGTGGTTGTTGCGGGGAGGGGGGAGGGTGGGGGGTGGGCCTGGGTTGGGTGGTGGGTGGTGGGTCTAGGGTTTGGGGGGTGGGGTTGGGTTAGGGGAGAGAGAGTTAGGGTGTTTAGGGTTTACTTAGGGTTTAATTAGGTTTAATTAAGTTTAATTAGGTGTTTTTTAGGTAAATTAGTTAATTAGTTAACGGAACACTAACGTCAGTTAGTCAAAAGGGCATTTTGGGTATTTTTTTTTAAAAGTGGGGGGGTATCTGGTGAATTTTTTCATAGGTCAGGGGTATCTGGTGAATTTTGAAAAAAGTGGGGGTATTTGGTGAATAAATTTATTTGTCAGGGGTATTTGGTGAAAAAACCGTTTTTTCTATGTTGAAGTATATAGGGTCTTGTAACGGAAATAATTCTCCTTTTAGTCTGATGGTTAGGAACTTAGGATTGATAAACTCAAATGAATGGTTAAATTCATTCTGTTTAGTGGTAGTAATTTGCAGCCGATCCACGAATATGGTATAAGCTTCGCCATAACTACAATGAAAAATTGTTATTAAAAGAAAACGATTAATATGACAGAAAGACCAATATTTAAAAAACAAAGATATTAGTACCAATTAAAAAAACATCATTATAATATTTATATATACATAATCACATAACTATACCTATCCAATGGGTAGATTACGGCCCTGTTTGGCACTAGCGTTTGAGGTAGCGGTTAGCGGTTGGACAAGATTAAAACGCTACTTAAGAAAATTATGAGTGTTTGGTAAGGTAGTGGTTGAAGTAGCGGGTAGCAGTTGAAGTAGATTATGAGTAGCGGTTGTGGAACGTTACTACAAGTAACGTTTGAGATTTAGAGGTAGCGGTCTAGCAAATAAACACTATATAATAGCATAAGGTAGAATTATTAACCAATGTTTTTTTTATTTCTTTTTCCTTTTATTGTTTATTTATTGTTTTCAATAGACGGTTAAAAAATAATAGATATCTTCACTTCAAAAAAAAAAAAAAGATATCTATTAAATGAATGGTGACACGAAAGTCGGAATATTTAAGGTTTCCAGTGCGATCTAACTAATGCATGTCAATCTTAATTAGTTTAAGGTTTCGAGTCAAATGAAGTGGTTGGCCAATTAGCAAATTTAGTATCCTTGGTGTGAGCTGTTATTGAAAGGCACCTCACAGGCTCACATGTCGTTTTGATATTTAAACTAGTTGTTGATCCGGGCGATGCCCCGAGGTCAATCTAAATTTTGCATTACATTTTAATTATTCAAGATGGTTAATGTTGTACTTTTTTTTTGCTTTTTAATTTAAAGAATGTAATCGATTAATAATAGTTTGTTGTTTAGGGGTGTCCATAACCTGTAACCCAAATATGCGGGTACCAAAATATGTGGGTACACGCATTTGCGGCCAGCTAGAAAAGCAGTCCATGACTCGACCCTAAACAACCGGGTGCCTGCAAAAGTGTCATAGCTTTTTTTATGAAAAAAAATCATTGGAAGAGCTACAGAAAAAGCTACTACTATGAGTGTCAATTGTCGATCCATGTTGATTACAGTGTTTTGGGGTACTACCATGAGTGCCAACTGTCAATTGCATGCCAACTCTAATCCTCATTCTTCAAAAGGATCTACTACCAATCAACATCTCACTTGCAAATTGCATAACAACTAATATTTCCATTAACATGTTGATTAATCCGATCCAGTTTTTAAAATGTTTATTCATCTGATCCAACTTCTCCTAAAAATATTGATTCTTCTTATTATTTATCTTTTCTTTCTCCTCTGAAAGTCACAAGCACAACAATGTGGTATTGGGTAGCTAATAAGCTACCCAATACATTTTCACAATTGTTTATCATAAGAAGATATTAAAGTTACTGTGAAAAAAAAAGAGAAAAAAATACAACGATGCGCTTATCCGGGATACACGTTTAACTTAAAAGCAAGCCCATTAACCGACCCGATCCTTGCATCTTTTTCCGGGTCGGGTACCCAACCCGTAAAAATGACATTACATATTTATTGCCTTTTTTCAGGTAGATAGGTCAAACGTGTCGAGTCTCTTGAACACCCCTGGTGTAGATACAATCTATATATGTACCTTTAAATGCTTTTTTTAGATGTACGTTATACTTTTTTTTCTCCCCATAAAAACCAAAAAGAGGTTGTAGATTAGTTGGTTAATGTGTTCGTATTTCAAATGAGAGGTCGCGTGTTCGAGTCTTCACACATACATTTTTGTTGATTACTTTGTATCATTTGTTTCGGACTTGGGCGGGGAGGTACATGTGGCAGCATGGCATTTGTTTACTTTGGGTTTTAGATATATATATAGATGCATTATGTTGTACGAGCTATACACCCACAATAAAGGGGAAAGTCAACAAGGCAAAGAACAGAGAGAGGGGGAGAGAGATAAGAAATTGTGACGGAGAAACGCCATTTCATGTCGCACTTAGATGCCGAAACCTGGCCGCTGCTGAGGAATTGTTTGCAGATGTTAAGACCCATCCACAGATTATGCACATCAAGAACAATTCTGGAGAGACTCCTCTACATCTCTATGCCCGGTATTGCGCTTATAGCCGGCAAAATAGACCCGTACCTGTTGACCCGACCCGAAATACCCGACCCAAGGCCCGTTTTCACCCGAAAATAATGACCCGAAATGGAACCGATACCCGAAATAACCCGACCCGACCCGAAGTAAATAGACCCGAATATAACCCGAACCCGAATCTACCCGATACGGAAGTGACCCGACCTGAACTGACCCGATAATGATGACCCGAACCCGACCCGACACGACCCGAAAAGTTTTCATATTAATTATTTTTTAAATAAATTTAAGGAAAAAAATTGTCATGAAATACTATATATGACTTAGCCATTTCCCATTAATCATTTCACTCAGTTTTATTAGTCTTATATGTCTTTTATTTATTTGTTAGATTAAATACCCGATTTGACCCAACCCGACCTAACCCGACCAGACCTAACCCGACTCGATGTGACCCGAATTTAATTGACCCGAGATTGACCCGTACCCGAACGGACCCGACCGACCCGAACATTAAGTTGACTCGATTATGACCCGACCCGTAATGACCCGACCAGTATGACCCGTTTGCCACCTCTCGAGTATTTCAATTTTATGGGGTTGCTCTTTACTATATATTATTACAATTTGATGACTTCCAGTCTTCTAGATATCATTTTTACGCTAAACTACTGCGTCGTCTTACCTAAAAGGCTAAAACTTGTTCCCCTCACAGGTAGTACGCTAGTAAAGAAAGCTTATACTTTCATAAACACTCGTTTAAGTTAGAGGTGGTAAAAGTGTAACCCAACTCGAACCCGACACGAAATTAGTGGGTTTGGATTAAGGTTTTCAACCCGTTTAATAAGCGGGTTGACATAACACAACCCGTTTATTAAACGGGCTAGGGTTGAACATATTAACCCGAATTCTACAAGACAACCCATTTAACTACTATTCTACTATCAATATTATTAGTTGCGTTTGAAATAATTTCAATATATTTTATAAATATATATAAGATTTATTCTTTGGTTGTTCAACTTGGTTTATTTAGGTTAGATATTAGTATATATGATGTGGGTTAAGAAATATATGACGTACATTTGTTTAAGTTATGTATATATGAGCGTTTGATAAGCGGGTCGTGTAACCAGTTTAATAAATGGGTCGGGTTAGGGTTGAGTATTGTTGACTTATTTAGTAAACGGACCGGGTTAGGGTTGAGATTGTTCAACCCCCACTAGCACAGAAATCGCGATTTGCGTCGGTCCCAGACCATCATTTGTGTCGGATCTGGGCCCGACGCTACAGGCCTCGATACAAATCTCCCTTAAATAATCTGTGTCGGTTGTGGACACGATGCAATTCTTGCTATTTGCAACGGACGGATAACTAAGTGCGACGCAAATGGCGCCATCAGCCCAGCACCACACCAACAATAATGGACTATTTGCAAATATCAAAATTTTAGACATTAAAAAGATAACCTAGTTCTCTAGATTTTCCGATTTGCATACTAGATTTGCATACTAGTTCATCACCACCGTCAATTCTCGTAGGCAAACACTGAACGAAACCCTAGCCCACGCTCCCATTCTCAAAATTCTCGATCTTCAAATTTTAATTTTTCGCATTTTGGAATTTCGATCTTTCTTCTCGTTCTTCAATTCTCGATCTTCTTGTTCTTGAAATTCAAACAAAACATTGCACCAAAATCAAATTGTCAATGACTCGAAACACCAAAGTAACTCCAAGATCTGATCTTAACAAAAGTAAATCTTCAAAGAAAATTAGAATTTCAAAAAATCGCGAGAAACCCTAGAAATTTGGTGGAAATGAATTAGGGATTGAACGGTGAGAGAGAGGAGGAGAGACACTAGTGGAAAAAACATCAAGTGCTCCGGTTAAAAAACGGTACATGTGCTCCGTATTTGACCGCAGTGAGACCCTCATACGAGCACTTGAGCATTTATCAAGTGCTCCGGTTTTTAACCGGAGCACTTAGATTTATAAGTGCTCTGGTTGTTTTAAAAACTGGAGCACTTGTGAATTTTATACGGTCAAAATACGTCAAGTGCTCCGGTTGATAAGAAAAACAGGAGCACTTGTGAATCATGTGCTCCGGTTTTTCTTATCAACCAGGAGCACTTGATGTTTTTTTTTTTAAAAAAATTGCTCTGTTCTTTGTGCACAGCAAGCATACAACAACAACAAACTTAGAATAAGCCAAGCAGCAGAATCCATAAGCTAAGCAGCAAGTAATGGCTCCATTTTCCCCAATGCCCAATTGCACATATATAGTGAGCCAAGCAGTAGAATCCATAAGCAAAGGTGAAATCGAGACCAAAACTAGAAACACTTAGAATGTAATGAAACACTT
The DNA here is from genome assembly GCA_947648045.1 of Beta corolliflora. Taxonomy (NCBI): domain Eukaryota; kingdom Viridiplantae; phylum Streptophyta; class Magnoliopsida; order Caryophyllales; family Amaranthaceae; genus Beta; species Beta corolliflora. Next base: position 68,685 of record CANSZD010002664.1, read on the forward strand.
TCATTTCAAGCATTTTACCAGACTCCCTATGAATATTCATAATTTCGGAAGTTTAATTTACCTTTGAAGAAAATGAAACATAAGAAAGTGGTAAAAGGACCACATTAATCTATAAACAACCAATTTCCTTGGTACAAAATATCAAAACCAAACTAGTATACTTTCCTGTTCTTTGGAGCTTTCTTCTGCTTTTTTAGGCTGAGAATAGGTGATTCGGAACAACCAAGCAGCCGCAATTGCAACAATAAACGGGCATATCCAGTAACATAAAACTACTCCCATGTATTATGCTGATTTCTCATGTATTCCCATCCAAAGGCCTGCAACAACGACATAAGACAATTTCTCTGTAAAGAAGTAAAATAATCGGAGAAACCAGTCCATTCTAGGGTAATTTGTATATAAAATATGGTCTAAGAAACCATGCAAGGCTCATAACACAAAAATCAAACTGAGGCATTCAATATGTAAATAGTAAAATATTGAATTTCTTATCGTGTTTGCACTCCGGTGGCACAAATTAACACATTGTAACTTCAAAGCTTGCAGACTTTAGAATATGATGTCAACCTGATTTCACCAAAATTCAGACTCGACTTGGAATCAAACAGTAGACACTAAACACCAAGCCCTTCATATTTTGACAATCATATACTGTTCGCAGTCAAGGCTTTAAACTTGCCCAAATTTGCTCCATCAATGACATAAATAAAGATACACATGGCCAGTCGCATGTGCAGTGGAATTAGAGTGCTACATCAAATTGTGTGAAAGTTCGAACAGCTTTACATACATCGATTCATCATATATAATTGAAGTCCAAAAAAAAGGTAGAATTAAGACAAAATCTTTGCACTTTTGGTGTGTTATAAAGCCATAGCACATACTTTCTATTTCAGGAAGTGTCTATCCATTATATAGCAATATATACACTTTTTTGCAACCTGAACCAAGTCAAGTATTTCTCCACTAAATGTTGGGATCATTTGTCCAATATGACTCATAGAGGTCCTCAATTATGATCGTTGAAGGGTGCTTATAATCTATACACCACCAGTATATGTACTTCACCAATGTGTCAGGCAAGACTCAGGAACAATTCTACCAACAGCAGAAGAGAGGAATGAGGCTATCACTTGGTAGTGAAATTCCACGGGCATCAGTTGCCAATTTCAGTTAGTGATTTAGCTCTAAAAGGTGTATAAGTATGTGATTATGATGTATTTCATTCTACAACACCAATTCATATAAAACAGATGTATGACAGTGCACAAAAACAGAACCCTTCAGGTTTCTACTTCAATAGGCTCTAACTTCGAACTTAAATAAAAAAAACAAGAAATTTTCCCAATCACTAATCTAAATTAATTGAAAAGATAATGTAGACCTTGTAAGGTGGCAAAACTAGATAGGTAACCATAATAAAATTGTTGCAGCAGCTGGCTACTAGAGACATGAATAAAGACATTGAAAGATGACATGCTATAAAGTATAGCGAAAATTATACTCACATTTGCGGGATTCATTGAAGGCCCCGTATAACTGCAGGAACCGGTAACAACCGTAGTGACAGTAGCCATAGCAAGCAGCCATGTCTTAACCAACATGCTACCTGGAACCTTGAGGATGATGATGAGGTCAAAGAGCATGTTTGCAGGGTACATAAATAAAGCAAATAAATAAACCTAATCAGCGGTCAAAGAGCATGTTTCAAGCATCAAATGATACAAATTAACCATTATAACTCAAACATCATAAGAACAATAATAGCATTATTTTCACTGATATATCTCCCTCACTTGATCAAAAATTACAAAGAACAATAATATTAAAAGCTAAGGCTCGAAACTTGTTACATGAGTTTAATTCGTAGACAACGAGGGTCACTCCTAAAATATATATCTACAATTTATGCTACTACTGATAACAATTAACATATTAGAGCACTCCAATTAATCTAGCACTTATGAGAAACATACTAAGTTTACTTTTGACCCTAAGAAGTGAATTCATGATGTTTGCAGGGTAAATATTATGTAGTAGTCTCAGCATCATCCAAATAAAAACAATTTAGCCTCTAGAAAACTTTCATAAGCAAGCACTACCACGGAAACAAACATGAAAATAAGTGAAATTTTGTTGAACCTTGTTGTACATGCTGTATAATCTTTTTAAGCGGCTGGATAAAGTCACTTCCATTCCTAGTACAGATTACAATCAATGTTGAATTTGAAGTAACAATTCTCACAATTCATAAATCCTAACTTCAAATCAGAAATTCAACAATTAGAGACGAATAGCAAACCAAGAAATTGTTTCTTCTCCATCATGCCATCTTGTTCAACTTTCTCTTTGATCTGTTGCAGCATAGACACAAGAACCCCGGAATCTCATATAACAATGAACAATTATAAATCAAGATTTCAATCACAAAGTCCACGAATAAAAAAAATCAACTCAAGTGAGACTGCATATAGCTAACCAAAATTGGCCATAAAGAGCAGCGACTTTACTTTTCTTTGTGGAATTTAATTAGGTTTTTTAGAAGGTTGGGTCTTCATATTTATAGATGTCAAAGTTGAGATTGCATATAGTTTCCTTAAAAGTTATAAGCTAGTATTAATCAATGTTGATGGAATGTGCTAAGTTCTTAAACAAAAGTGTATCCCAAGTGAGACAAGACCACTGTTACGTGCAACTTTCATCAAATTCTAGGAACATACATAATTAAATGATACTAGTTTTAGGACTTTGTCATCACTTCCATGTTACTTATATATCAGATGTCCTAAAAATTAAATAACATGAAGTACTTAAAGATACACATCAATCTTGATGTCTTGTTAACTATAAAATGCTTTCATTTTCTATAGAGATCAAGCCAAAACTAATAGACAAACATCAGTGATGATCATCTGGCCACACGACGACTTTATTCCCAACCAAAAAAACAAAGAAAAAGTTACACAGCATAGCGTTCTTCCTAAACTATAGAGCCAAAGCATCACATATCAAATTTTGCGAGTACATAGCAGGAGTAGCACATGAAATCCTGAACATATAAAACCAGATGATGATCCTGAACAAAGAGTTAGCACATAGTTTCCATATTTGGACACAAGCAAATTAAGCATCACCCACTCAATTTAATCTCCCCCATTGAACAATATCAAATCACATCCAGTCTTGAAAAATAACCAGAACACAGAAAACAACCTGTTAAAAGGTGATTCCCCTAAATAATAATCACAATACAAGTAAATAGAGTTGCTAGACATGTGTTACATTCTTCAGGCAATGTATCAAAGTAGTATCATTAGGTAAAAATCTACCTCTCCTCAATATAAGCTGAGATCTCTTGTTCCCTTCCTTCTCATTATCTACACCATTTGGAGATTCCCTGCACATATTTCAGATGCCAATGTCAAACAGTCCATCAGAGCTTACCAAAATGAAGCAACCTAAAAAACGAGAGAAGAATACCATGTCTTCCTTCCACTTAAAGAAGTTGCAGTCGCTTTGGTAGTCCATCAAGAAATGTGAATGTCTTGGTAAGCTTTGTGTGTTCAAAATAAGGATTGGGGCTGAAATTCTAGATGCAAAAGATAGTAGTTTACGATAATGAGATAAGATTGATATATATCATTTGAAAGTTTCACATTCTTGAAGCAATTTCGAATATATGATACACAAGGAATAGATAATAGACACATAATTCATAAATAATAATATAGATTCATGGTCACATTTGTTGTGGTATAGAGAAACAGCCCCTAATATGAAAACGAAAGAATATAGACAGTAAATTATGAACATAAATAATAATACAGACCTAAAAAAGATGGACAGATAATATAACCTCACAGGAACCACGAAGAAATTTATCACCACAAAGGCATAGAAATTATCCAATGCAGATGTGTAAAAGCCAGATATTATAGCTTGAAATAAATTGGTTGTTCTCATTAACATTGGATAATCAATGGAACGATTCATACATTATATGAAATTCAAGTTTCATATGGACACTAATGTTTAACATATCAAAATTTATAACACAATGAACTCCAACTTCCAACAGAAGCCGCAAATTTCAGGCATAAAACGAGTAAATTCTCATGAAATGTTAAAAAACTCGAAATTAACCATGAATTTCAGGTCAAAGTAACAAAAATAAGGCAAAAACAAAAACGCAGAACTGCATATTTCACCTAAGTAGGTGCGATTTTGAGAAGTACAATCAACTGTCTAAGGGCAACTCTCAAGACTACTATCAGTCCACCATAACTGCTTTTTATCGAGCATAAGCTTGAAGAAGTGATCGAAAAAGCATGTTACAACAAATTCTCAACCAAAAAAGTAAATCATATTTTTCTTTATTTAAGGATTAAAACCCTAACTTGAACAATCATCGGTTTCCGCACTGTTGTTGTTGTTACTGCTTCTGTACCACCATCACCGCCGCCTCCTACCGTCGCTGCTGAAGAACGGCGCTAAAGAACCAATAATCCGACCATCTAGGAGTTTTCGATTTGCAAATACCACGAATATCCTTGAAGATTGGTCTGATTTTTCTCTTTCCCGTAGTTGCCGGACACTCGCTGTCTCGAGCTCACAGTAAAACTGAAGTTCTTTAACTTCGAGGGTTTCGAATTTCGGCAGAGAGAAAGGAGAGAATTAGAGAAGCGGGAGAGAGTTAAGATTCTCGAATAAGGGGTGAGAAGGTGGGTCGGAAAAAATTTGTACGCGTACATCAGTTTAGTGCGCGCGAGAGTTTAATGAATTGATATGAGTGAGTCTCCAAGTGCTCGGGTTGACTAACCGGTGCACTTATTCACAAGTGCTCGGGTTGGTTAGTCAACCGAAGCACTTGATTTCAAGTGCTCGGGTTGATTAATCAATCGGAGCACTTGACAAGTAGCACAAGACGTTTTTTCCACTAGTGAGAGGAGGAAGGATTTTTCATATTGTGTTGATGAATTACGACGAGTGAAGTGAAGTAGGGTAAGAGAAAGAGAGAGGGACAGATAGAGAGAGCAGTGACGGCAAGTGAAGGACAAAAGAGGAGAAGAAGTGTTGTAGGCTTTGAAATAAAAAGGGAAGCGACCCTTAAACAATTTGCGTCGGATGGACTTATATGGTCCAACACAAATCGTTACCAAATAAGAGGGCCTGAAACCCATTTGCATCGTACAGTACGAATATTCGACCCAAATCCCCGGATCCAAGAACCCAACTGCTTTACTCATCTGTGTCGGATGAGCATACATGACCGACGCAAATCGCCTGATACAAGGATTTGCATAGCACCATAGGCACGTTCGACGCAAATCCTCGGATCCAAAACACCCATCTACTTTGCGCATGTGCGTCGGATGTCTAGGACCTTGCGATTCAAATCCTCTTGCCATTCATTTACTTTTGATATTTGCATCGAACTTTTATTATAATCCGATGCAAATCGTCTGCTCCTGACCATTTACGTCATTTCTTCGTGCATGCAACGTAAATAGGCAGACGCAAATCGTTGATTCTGTATTAGTGCCCTTTACAATGGACCTGATACGAATTTGAGATGATAGGACCCGTTTACTAGCTCTAGGTTAAGTTTAAGCAAAATGAAAAGCATTTGGTAGGGAATTACCCGATTTTCTCATTTAATTTCAAAGGTTGCGCCTTGATTGCTTTACATTGTATTCTTTGTGTGATGATAAGTGAAAATGTCATCTGGTTTCTTAACGAAACAAGAATAACTCTATTTCTCCAACCGGAGTTTTCTCATATTCATTTCATTCTCCCAAAATATTCTATGTGTTCATTACAGATATTTACAGCCTATATATAAGGCGGCACACTTACAAATCCCTAGGTCACAGACAGGTGCCCACTCATAATGTAACACCTAGACAGAAGCATAAAGTAGCTAATTAGACAAAAATAACACCGACTCGGGAAGCATTGTATCGGCATAGAAAACATAAATGGGCCTAGTGCCATACACAGAGCGGCTAATATTGGAACAATGAGATCATGCCTCATTTTAACACCTCCCCTCAACTAAGAGTGAGAGTTGGGTGAACTCCCAGCTTGGAAAGCCGGTGAGCTAAGAGTAGCTTAGTATATCTACAACTTGTTGCTTGGTCGAGACAATAGGTAGGAGCAACCACACCTTCATTAGTCTCATCAATGATGAAATGACAATCAATGTCCACATGCTTTGTTTTCTCATGATGGACAAACTAAGAAGCTATGGCCTGGACAGCTTGATTATCACAATACACTGAAGTTTCTCCAATACTCTTTCACTCCAAGGTCTTTAAGCAGCTATTTGATCCACATCACTTCACAAATTGTTAAAGCCATGGACTTATACTCTGCTTTAGCACTACTTCTGTCTATAACTGTTTGTCCCTTTAATTTCCAAGAGATGGATGAGATCCCCGAGAAGAATATAGAACCCTGATGTTGATCTCCTGGTACTTGCAAAACCTCCCTAATCACTATCACAAAAAGCTTGCAACTGAGCACTAGAGTTGTTAGCAAGAAGGATTCCTTGACTTGTTGAGCATGCCAGGTACCTAAGTACTTTTGTTGCTTGAATATGAGCACTAGTAGGTTGGTGCATGTACCTAATGAGCAAATGAACTGTGAATGTGATGTCATGCCTAGTCAAGGACAAGTAGATAAGCTTACCAACGAGTTTTTGATGTAGTTCAAAGTGAGGTAGATGATCTCCTATGAGAGTAGAGAGTTTTGAGTGACTGTACATGTGAAGCCTCACTAGTTTGCACTTCTCCACTCCATATTCTTTCAGCAAAACCTGAACATACTTTCTTTGGGAAAGGAAGATTCCTTCTTAACAATGATCAACTCCTATACCCAGGAAATAAGTACACACATATCCTTCATCTGAAAATGAGAGCTAAGAATTTTTTTGGTGTCTTCTATGGTTTGAATGTCATTACTAGACAAGATCGAATCATCAACATATACAAGTACCACCAGGAAGATTTTAATTACTTTGTTTGTTGAACAAGGAGTAATCACGCATGGACATCACAAATCCATATTCCTTCAATGCACCGCTCAATTTGGTAAACCATTGCCTTCACTACAAGAAAATGCTGAAACAACGACTGCTTCACAGCGACGGTTAGTGAAACGGTCGTTAAATTTTATTTCAGCGACAGCTTTGAGCCGTCGGTAAACACCGACAGCTTTTAAAGTATTTAACGTCGGGTAAACGGTCGCTGAATATTAACGACGGTTTAAAGCCGTCGGTGTTTTTATTATTTTAAATTTTAGATTTTTTTAACTTTAGGCGACGGTGTTAAACAATCGCTGAGTACAAAGGAGTTAAAATAAACTCGGGCATCTTTGTTGTTTTTCAGTCGTTCATTTTCAAAACTCTTTTTTCAAAACACAAAAGGGAGAGGAGGGCGCGCGAATTGAAGGCCAAGGTCAGACCTCCTTGCCGTTCCGACTACCGGCGACTGCCCATTTTCGCTCTCCTTGCCGCCGGTAATTTCTGAAGGTTCGTGTTTTGTTTTTTTTTTTTTTTTTTTGGTTACTCATCAAACCCTAAAAATGGGGTTTTGGGATATAGGTTATAAACACCAAGTTCGCCGGTCGTCCTCGCCGCCGGTAATACCTCAATTCGAAAATTCACTTGGAATCTGTAAGTTCGACTACTATTCCAGGTACTTAATTGAATTTGTTGTTTGAATTTTCTGTTTTTAATATTTGAGTTAGAACTTTGTTTGATTTTGGTTTTATCGTTTTTCATTGGTGAATTTGAAGAAATTTAGATTTTGGGGGTTCAGTTGAAGTTACTCAAACCCTAGATGTGCCAATGATTGTAGTATGTTATTGAATTTTGCCTTTGCCGATGTGTATATACATATATTTTTCCTTTGATGTTTCTAGTGCGAAATTGAGGTTTTATGTGAAGTATGAAGGATTCATATTGTAATTGTGAGTGTTTTGGATAAATTAACAAATTGTTGAAAGGTTTGATCAACTAAGGTTCTAAAAAGAATGTGTTCTGTTTGTGGTTGATCTTGGAGATTGAGTCTTGAAGTCACATGCTTTAGATTATGGTTTGATCAAACTTTTCATCACTGAAAATTACCTTTTCCTCTTCTGTCTTTCTATTGTTTTTCTTAGTCCAGAATAATTGAAGTATGAAGGATTCACATAATGATTTCAGTTATCGTGAGTATTTTGGATGTGAATTTTGCGAGTTTAGAATTCAATTTGAGATTGATTTGCTTAGCAAGAATATGAAATTGTTTAGTTGTTTGAACTTTGCGATGGCTATACGTGGTAGTTTTGATAAATTGAGTTGTATTTGAAGTATGATCCTTCTTTTTAATTGCAAGTTTCTCTTTAATAAAAAGAGGTTTTTGTGGATTTTTGGTTGATGTTTTTATACATGCTTTGGTGGATAGGTTTAGAGTTAGACTGTGGATTGTTTGTATACTTACGTGAATATGAATTAAAGGATTCGTAGAGCAGATTCCATGATTTCGGTGAAGTTGAGGAACTTGTAAATTTATTTTATATGTAGACTCATGCATTTGAGTAGAAAGTTGACTATAAACCCTTCCCCTTCTAGGCCGTGGATTGTTTGTATACTGCTTTGCTCTTATCACTTCATTGGATAAGAAAGTTATTATCACTTCATTGGTTAAAGTACACATGCTTGCTCTTAATTTGAACATGTATGTGCGGCATGGAGTCCCAAGCATGGTGGTCGAGATAGCTTAGGCTGGAAGCGAAGGTCGTGAGAATTTGATTCCTAGGGAGCTTTTTCGGTCACCGTAACCACAAGAAAGCGGATCCCTATCTCGGAGACACGGGGAGATGATTCACGGGCACATGACTTTGTTAACCACGTACCAGAGACTCCGAACAGTCATATGGAGGAAGGTGAAGGGTCGAACCGTGTAAAAAAAAAGGTTTTAAGCCCTGTAAGCTAATATATGCTTCATGATATTTGTATCAACTGATATTCACAATTCACGTGTTTGTTTGGTTGTCATTTCAGGTTTGATGATAACAAGGTTAGTGGGTCCATCACTAACATTTTCCAGGGCCATTTCCGACAACCTTGGTTCAATTACAGTGAGGTAGACAATGCCACAAAGACGCATTGGTGGAACTCCTTCACGGTATGTATGAATCGAATTATGAAGAATGAAATTGATTATATTAGTTTATTAATAACTTGGTTTAATGTTTGATTAAAGGGTCTTTACGAATGGGCTCCTGAGTTAGATGGCCAAGTGAGGAAGGCTTACAAGATGAAAGCGGCAAATCGTCAAGAGACTTGCGATATTGGGCGGTTAACAAAGCCAAAGAAAGGCCAAAATGGTTGGGGAGACCATCTACGAGGAGATGAAGAAGAAAAGTGAAGACCCCACGTTTCGGGAAAAATGCAAACGGCGAAAAAGAACCGCAGAGGTGGCACACTGTGTAATCCAATTGAGCCGTCACACTTTCAGGGTTCTATTTCGGCGGCGCAGCATGCTAAAAAAATGGTAAAAATGTTCCATATCTACTATTTAGTATAAATTACATGACATTTTCGGTATAAGTAAAAAACTAAGCCTTTGTTCAACAATGTACAGGCAAAGAGTAGAGGAGGAGTACTTCCTATCGCTCCCGAGTTGTTCTTGAAGACTCATTTCAAGAGGCGTTTCTGGAAAAGGAGAAATTCCAGCAAACAAGAAAGCAAAGGAAATCTCGGTACATACTTCTAAACATACTTAGAACCATGTTAGAACCAAATATAGGCAATTTTAGCCCATTTTAGGCCATTTTAGTTCTAAATGAATGAATATGAGTAGTTTGAATTAGTTTAAGTTATAAACATCTCAAATATCATGTATGTAGTTTGTGTGATGAGTTTAATAGTAGTTTTGATTGAAAATACAAAATATAGGCAAGTTAGAACCAAATATAGGTCATTTTAGGCCATTTTAGGCCATTTTAGTTCCAAATGAATGAATATGTGTAGTTTTAAGTTAGTTTAAGTTATAAACACCTCAAATATCATGTATATAGTTTGTTTGATGTGTTTAATAGTAGTTTTGATTGAAAATACAAAATATAGACAAGGTAGAACCAAATATAGGTCATTTTAGGCCATTTTAGGCCATTTTAGTTCCAAATGAATGAATATGTGTAGTTTTAAGTTAGTTTAAGTTATAAACACCTGAAATATCATGTATATAGTTTGTTTGATGTGTTTAATAGTAGTTTTGATTGAAAATACAAAATATAGACAAGGTAGAACCAAATATAGGTCATTTTAGTTCCAAATGAATGAATATGTGTAGTTTTAAGTTAGTTTAAGTTATAAACACCTCAAATATCATGTATATAGTTTGTTTGATGTGTTTAATAGTAGTTTTGATTGAAAATACAAAATATAGACAAGGTAGAACCAAATATAGGTCATTTTAGTTCCAAATGAATGAATATGTGTAGTTTTAAGTTAGTTTAAGTTATAAACACCTCAAATATCATGTATATAGTTTGTTTGATGTGTTTAATAGTAGTTTTGATTGAAAATACAAAATATAGACAAGGTAGAACCAAATATAGGTCATTTTAGGCCATTTTAGACCATTTTAGTTCCAAATGAATGAATATGTGTAGTTTTAAGTTAGTTTAAGTTATAAACACCTCAAATATCATGTATATAGTTTGTTTGATGTGTTTAATAGTAGTTTTGATTGAAAATACAAAATATTGGCAAGTTAGAATCAGATATAGGTCATTTTAGCCCATTTTAGTTCCAAATGAATGAATATGAGTAGTTTTAAGTTAGTTTAAGTTATAAACACCTGAAATATCATGTATATAGTTTGTTTGATGTGTTTAATAGTAGTTTTGATTGAAAATACAAAATATAGACAAGGTAGAACCAAATATAGGTCATTTTAGGCCATTTTAGGCCATTTTAGTTCCAAATGAATGAATATGTGTAGTTTTAAGTTATAAACACCTCAAATATCATGTATATAGTTTGTTTGATGTGTTTAATAGTAGTTTTGATTGAAAATACAAAATATAGACAAGGTAGAACCAAATATAGGTCATTTTAGGCCATTTTAGTTCCAAATGAATGAATATGTGTAGTTTTAAGTTAGTTTAAGTTATAAACACCTCAAATATCATGTATATAGTTTGTTTGATGTGTTTAATAGTAGTTTTGATTGAAAATACAAAATATAGGCAAGTTAGAACCAAATATAGTTCATTTTAGGCCATTTTATGCCATTTTAGTTCCAAATGAATGAATATGAGTAGTTTTAAGTTAGTTGAAGTTATAAACACCTCAAATATCATGTATATAGTTTGTTTGATGTGTTTAATAGTAGTTTTGATTGAAAATACAAAATATAGACAAGGTAGAACCAAATATAGGTCATTTTAGGCCATTTTAGTTCCAAATGAATGAATATGTGTAGTTTTAAGTTAGTTTAAGTTATAAACACCTCAAATATCATGTAGTTTGTTTGATGTGTTTAATAGTAGTTTTGATTGAAAATACAAAATATAGGCAAGTTAGAACCAAATATAGGTCATTTTGGGCCATTTTATGCCATTTTAGTTCCAAATGAATGAATATGAATAGTTTTAAGTTAGTTTAAGTTATAAACACCTCAAATATCATGTATATAGTTTGTTTGATGTGTTTAATAGTTGTTTTGATTGAAAATACAAAATATGGGCAAGTTAGAACGCAAATATTGTTTGTTTGGTGTGTCACATAGTTGTTTTTACTTGAAAATTCATGAATATGAGTACATTATTTAACCAAATGCAAGAGACATACAAAAAGAAGCTGGATGATTGTACCACTCAAGGGTCACAGTCGAACCCTAATTTGTTGTATTAGGAGACAGTTGGTGGGAGGAACAGAGGAAAAGTTCAGGGTTTGGGTCAGGGAGATCATTTGTACTACAACTCTTCATCTGGGCGAGGAGATGGCTCTTCACAACCATATGAGCCGTCCATTTTTTCTCAGCTTGAGGCGCAGGTGGAGACAAAGGTCGCTGCGCGGATGGAAGAGGTTGAGGCAAGGATCGCAGCACGGATAGAAGAGTCAAACCGGGCCCTCATGCAGGAAATGATGAGGAACATGTCTGGTTTCGGCCACATGTTCTCGAGGTTGCAACACAAGCCCCCCCTCCACAACGCGGACCGGAAGATGACCCGGGGTTTGGTGGTGGCGGTAGTGCTCTGAGAGACACCCGTGACATTGTAGTCTGTTTGGTTTTGGCATGCGAGTAACTAACTTATAGTTTCTATATAGTTAGTCTAACTATATGCATTTAGTGTATATTTTTTTTGGTTTTGGCAACTAGGTAGATGTGTCGGTATATTTTTTTGGAACCCGACTTCTACTTTATTTCCCGACACCGAGATTTATTTTGGGTACATATATTTAATCTAGGTAGTTTGTCTAACTATAGGCATTTAGTGTCTATATTGATCGGCATCTAACTTGTAAGTTTCTAGATTTGTCGATGTATATTTTTGTAGAACCCGACTTATACTTTATCTCCCGACACCGGGATCTATTTTGTGTACATAATTTTAATATATCTCATGTAATTATATAAGTATCTACGCAAATTGTAATATATATTAAAATTGCATATTTTTGTGGTTGAAAATATTAAATGCTATGGACTATGGAGGCGATGGAGCAGGAACAGGTTTAATTATAATTTGGAACAATAATATCCAAATTATCGTAATATTGAAGAACAACGACGGCTAAATATTAGACAACGACGGCTAGGCAGTCACTGTAAACAAATGGGATGCTGGCATGGATCAAAAAAAGTAACGACTGTTTAGCGTAATTAGCGACGGTTCAAAGCAGTAGGTGAGTTACCGACGGCGTTAAACAGACGTTGAGTCAACGACTGTTCAAAGCCGTCGGTGATTCACCTACAGCTAAAAACAGTCGGTAAAATTATTTCAACGACGGTTTCCTTAACGGACGGTAAATGGCCAAAAACCGTCGTTGAATTTTACACCGACGGCCACGCGGTCGTTGATTCCTAAATCAGCGTCCAACTTTTCAACGACGGTCAATCAACGACTGCTGACCGTCGTTGAATTATTTAGCGACGGTTTTATCTAAAATAACGACGGCTTGGAGCGGTCGTTATTTATGCCTTTTCTTGTAGTGCTTGGTGCCTGTTTGAGTCCATAAGGACTTGTTTATCTTGCATACTTTAGAATTTTCCCCATTGGCAAATATTCTCCATCTTTGTGCACTTTAAGGCTGGACCTGCACCTTGATATCCAGGTGGCATCTTCATATAAGCATCTTCCTGCAATTCATCATGGAGAAAAACATTTTTAACATACATTTCATGTAAGTGCTATCCTTCTATGGATGCAACAACAAGAAGTGACCTAAAAGTTGTCATTTTAGTAACAGGAGCAGATGTTTGCTCATAATCCACTCCATATATTTGTTTGTTTTCCAATATTACAAGTCAGGACTTGTATCTATATATACTCCCATCAAAGCTGTATTTTATTTTGTACAATCACTTGCTTCCAATAACACTCTTTCCTTCCGGAAGATCAGTAATAGTTCAGGTTTGGTTTTGTTCAAGGGCATTCAACTCCTGATTCATTGCATCTACTCGCATGGCATCTTTTAATGCTTCTTTGAAGTTAATTTGTTCATGGTGTGTGATAGTTTGAGATAGAAAACATGAAAACTGATGTGTGGTGTTGGCTTGGGTTGTTTGGCCAATTTTATGAGGTTTGTAAGGCTTGATTTGTGTTGGATGTAGTATAGTCTTGGTGCTAGGAGTTTTGTGAGTTATAGTTGATATTCTTACTTCCACTCCCTCTATATTTCTCTCACCTTTTCATTTATTTCTTTCTCCTCTTCACTATCATCAACACACCTAGTATCAAAATTTTATCTTCTCTTTATTCCGGAGTGACACTGAACAGTTTATATGGGAATACAGTCTCATAAAATTTCACATCTCTACTCACAAAGGTGTTGTTGTTAGTTAAATTTAGAAGTTTATACCCCTTTGAGTGTAAGGTATCCAAGAAACACACAGGGAACTCCCCCAGCATTAAATTTATCCTTTACTCAACTTGGATTGCTAGCAAGGACTAAACAACCAAAAGGTTTCAAGTGTTTGTAAGTAGGAATGGTATTATGTAGTACCTCATATGGTGTTTTGTTGTTCAACATTGTGTTTGGTAGCCTGTTTGTGATATGCACAACAAATAACACACAAACACCCCAAAATTGCAGAGGAAGGCCACGTTGGAACCTGAGAGCCCTAGCCATATCTAGGATATTTATGTGCTTTACTTTAATTCTTTCATTCTACTCAGGCCTGTCAACACAACTTGTTTGATGAATATTTCTAACGCTGACAAAGAAGCGCTTGTATTGTTTATCATCAAACACTAGAGGATTATCACTTCTAATCACCTCTAGTTGCTTCTCAAATTGAGTTTGTACCAAGTGAACAATAAGTGAACAATGTCTTGAATTGCTTCAAAGGTATTTGATTTATGCTTTAACAAGTGTACCTATGTCACCCTATTATAGCCATCTAGTATACTGATGATATAGTAAATACCTCTGTTTCTGCCTAGTTGTTGTCTTGTATGGCCCATAAATGTCTATGTGAATCAACTCAAACACTCTTCATGCTCTTGATTCACTTAGCTTGTAAGGCAGCTTGGTGAATCTTGCAAGAGGACAAGTTATGCACACATCAGTGCTGTCATACTTTAATTCCTTTAGATTCTTGATTTTACCGAGTTTCTGAAGTGGTGCATGACCAAACCTCCAATGCCACAGAATGGTGAGAGAAATACTTAGCACATCTATTATTGTGCTAGGGAGCTTCACCTCAATTTCAGCATTCGGCTTTCACACCTTTTTCTTCTCTCTTCTCTACTTCTTGGCACTCACAACTTCTCTTCCTCCGAGACTTCACGATTTCATCCATAAGTTTGTTTATCAGATAGTACAAACCATGCACATATTTTCCTACTCCCTGCGCTTTTCCACTCTTATTTTCTTGAATTATGCAGAATCTTAGATGGAAATCCACCTTGCAATCTCCATCTGAAGTCAGTTTTTGGACTGGCAGAAGGTTATGCTTGAATGTTGGTATATATAGAACATTCTTGAGCTTCACTTCATTGTTTAAATTAGCCTCTCCAATATTAGAAACCACTGTAGTTTCTCCAGTATGGATATTAATTCTTTGCTCCTTGCTTGTCTTAGCAACATTTTTTAGCATGCTCAAGCATCCAGTCATGTGATCTGATGCTCATGAGTGAATAATCCATTCAGCTCTCACTAAATCTGCCTAGTTGGAACTCACCATTCTAGCATAACTGTAGTATATTTCTTCTTTTCTATCCGACCAAGGGCCTTGGATAGTGTGGGAAGAAGCTTCATAAGCTTCTCAAGTTGCTGAGAAGTGATAGTTGTTCCACTTGCAGCTGAAGATGCACCATCCATGCTGCTCTTAGCATGAGGTGCACTTCTTCCCCCTCTACTATATCTTCCACCTGTATTCAACCTTCCTCCTCTATTATTGTTCCATGAGTCTCTATCCTTTATTTTCCATCCCTCTGAGCCTTTGGATACTTGTTTGGATAGCCTACAATTATCCAACATTTCTCCTTTGTGTGTCCCTTTTTTCCAAACTCACCACAAGTGAGCTTACTACTCTTACTCTTCATGGTAGTTGCTTTACTTTCTTCCATTACAGGCTTCAAAATCTCTCTTTGACTCTCTCCTTGATGAAAATAACTACAGTCTACATCCAGAAGGAAGGGGGCTCATCATTAGGAGGTGGCTTCTCTGAACATTGTATGCTTCATCAAGACCATTAAGGAACTCAAAGAGTTTTTGTTCTTCTTGCTGCTCCTTTAACGCAAATGCATTGATTTCAGTGGTAAGAGTTCCGATAGGAGGCAAACTGTTTAGAGACTCATGTTCCTCCCATAATTCTCTCATCTCCGTATAGTAATTAATTATAGAGTTTCCTCCTTGTTTATAGTCTCATAAATTTCTGTACTCGGTTTATACTCATGGATCCATTTGTCACGCCATACCTCTTATCAAGCTGCTTCCAGATTTCAACAAAGTTGTTCAAGAACATTATGGATTCCATGAAATCACCATAGTATTATATGTGTCCCATGCTTCCTGTTTCACAGCTTCACTTGCATCCCTCTTCACTGTTCCAGTCACAAGCCTAGTTTCCTTTTTAAAGCTAATCCTACTTCTAAAGATCTCTTCAAGGATCTATAGTTCCCTGATCCTTGCAATTTCTCAACTGTGATAGAACTACTTCCATTTCAGGGGTAAAGATAGAGAGGATTGCTATTATCTATTCTATAAATCATATTTAAGGAGAAAAAAGAAACTCTTTTATGGAGTTGAATCATATATCTAATCAAATAAACATCAGTTTTTTGCAAGCAGTTTGAAGAAACAGTTTCTAAGAAGCACAACAGAAGAGTGAAGAAAAACAAAAGATTAAGACATTCTAAACAAGCAAAAAATCACAAGATGAGTCTACTAATAAGAAACTGAGAGGAGTGAGCTTACTCGAATGGCATGTACCTCTGATACCATGATGACTAGTGAAAATGTCATATCAATTTCTTAATGAAACAGTAAGAACTCTATTTCTCCAACTCAGGCTTTCTCATATTCATTTCATTCTCCCAAAATATTCTCTGCGTTCATTACAGATATTTCCAGCCTTTATATAAGGCGGCACACTCACATGTACCTACTCATAATGTAACACCTAGACAAAAGCTTAAAGTAGCTAATCAGACAAAAATAACACTGACTTAACAATGGCGGTGTATCAGCATTGAAAACATAAATGGGCCTAGTATATTAGAACAATAAAATGAGGCCTCATTTTAACATTGTGTTACGCTATCTCACTATACATCAAGCTATAAATATACTGCTGACATAAAACAATTTATACAACTAGACAACCCTACTACACAAACTGACAAAAAAAACAATGTACAACTACACAAGAAAGCACATGATCCCATAAAAGGTGCATCTGACTGAAGGAAAGGTAAATGTTAACTGTGAAGGAAATAACACAAAAAGAAGTATGAGCATGAAGCATAGCTGTTGCACGCTTCTTTACCCCCTCCCCCTATTATATGCTTGGATACAATGGGAAAATACAAGTAAGGTTTGTGAATAACACGAAAAACAAGAGTTGTTTCCAAGGAAATAACTCTCGGATATGGCATAACTCTAAGTCAGCAAGGATATATGTTTACCGGCTTGATTAATTAAACCTTCATAAGTTCACCAATTAACTAAGCCAAGTTAAGCTAGCTAGGGGTGTTCATAAACATCCGATCCGGTCGATCCGACCCGATAAATTGGATATCTGATCCAATTTTCTAGTTTTCGGATATTTCGTATCCGATATCCGAAAATTTTCGGGCCGGATACGGATCGTAAATTTTCAATTTCGGATATTCGAAAATATCCGAAATATGGGGATTTTTTCAAAATTTTCAGATATTTTCGGATATCCGATCCGAAATATCCAAAAATATCCGTTATCAAGACCGGATATCCGAAATATACGATGATCCAATCCGAGACTTATTTTATGAACTTTTCCTTTGAAAAATTCGATTTTTTAGTTTTCGGATATCCGTTCTGATCCGAAATTTCGGATATTCGATTCTTTCGGATTGGATTCGGATCGCTGACCCGAAATTTCGGATCGGATATCCGAAATGAACACCCCTAAAGCTAGCAAAGGACGAATTTAGATTTGTTTCTATGTCCAAGAAATGAAAATGAAATCAAGATATTAAACCTCTCGATTTTTTTTGGTTCAGTCATAAAAGTCATGTCCATTTTCATTTCACTTCATCCCGTATTTATTGTACCAGCATCAACAATTACAACTTGATTTTCTGAGTTTTTTTTTTTACAAAACAAATAATTACATGATTAACTAATTCTTGCAAAGTAAGAAACGAAAAGAAAACTGAAAACACCAACTAAGAGCTAAACAAGGAACACTAGCTGAACTTGAGGTAACCAACTCGTAAAAAATAGGAGGTTGTTGCTCCGTGTTGCCGCAGCTTCCTTAGTGCTTCAATATAGTCATTAGTGGGGAGTCAAAAGTCTTGCATGATCTCCTTGCTTGCCTCATATTCTCACGTTAACTGCCCACCTTTCTCTAACGACTTCAGCCTCCACGTTCCTTCTTACCTGTACGCTGCTTTATTAACTTATTACACTTAGCTAACACTTAAGCTAATATGGATGAAAATTACACGACTCTTAAAGGAAGAAGACATGATAAATTACCACCCATATAACTCAATAAAACAAACGAAATAAAACTGGAAAAGGCATACGCATAAAAATGAAAAATGGTACTTGGTGATTTTTCAAAAACTCGGGCATTTTGGTGAAAATACTGTAAAAATTAAGTAAAAACACTGCTTTGACTATGGCTATATAACTTGTTATTGCCTTTTTTCGCCAAACAAATTATAACGGTCCCGTTGGAGGGGGGTTGTGTGTGTGTTAAGGAAGGGAAAAAGAGAAAATAACTAAAAAATGTTGAAACTTTAAACAAGAAAAATACAGCATAGAAACAATTATATGGAAGTTAATGAACTGCAGCAAACATGATATATTTCTTCCACACTTTTAACAACATTAAGAGGAGGCCTATTATATAGGCTAACAAACCTACTGACTTTAGCTAAAACTAAGGATCCACAAACAATACACATGGGATATACAGGCCCGGCCCTGGGCATTGTTTGGAGGGGCAAGGGACAAGGGCCCAATGTTCTGATTATAAAAATAGTAGTAGGTTAAAAAAAAAAATACTAGCAAATTGCATACTGCTTATTAGCTGGCGCCTAGCCTACGCTGATTATGGGAATGAAAGGGAAAGTCAACTTTCAATTATTAATGATTAATCCAAGGCAATTAATTAGAAGGATATTTCACGCAAATGACTGATGGAAAAACCCATCGTCTTCTTCACCCTTCACAACTCCTCTCTTTCTCCAAAATTTATTGCTCTTCCTAAATTATCTCTAACCAGCTCACTCATGGAAATTTTCCATTTTCCCCAAAAAATTAAGCCGTTTTTAACAATTAATCCTCTTTTAATTGTGATAACGGTATTTTATCTTCTACACTTTAAATAGGGATGAATTGCATTTGAATAATGCATTACCCACATATTCCCGTATCAATCAACTGATTTTTACTGAGATTCTGAAATTAAGGGTTTCTTTTGAGAAATTTTGGTTGTTTGGGACACTCATTCAGTCGAATTTTTCTATCTGCCGAAATTTTCTACCTGCCGACTGCCGTGGCCGGATTCTTGTATGCGCATCTGCCGAATCCTTGACTGTGCTTTTGCCGGAGTTAATTCTTAATTCTTAATTCAGTCGAAATTTTCTACCTGCCGCCCGCCTGCCGGAGACCCGGAGTCCATCTCGTATGCAGTCATGCTGTTGCTGAATTCCTTGTTGCCGATTGCAATTGTGGCTGGGGTCCAAAAGTGCTACCGGATTTATCTTAGCACTTCACTTGTTCTGTTGTTCAAGGTGTTGTCATTCTATCTCTATCCTCTGTAAATTATGCTCTGAGTCTTCTGTGTTTGATTTATTTTATGTGCAAATTGCAATGTTGCCCAAAAAAACATTTATCTGGAAGTCAAAAAAGGAAAAAGAGAAAACTTGTTGAAGAGTTAATAAAATCACAATTTTTTTTGGTAAATTCATTTGTAAAATTGCATTCGCTTGAACGACGGATTTATTTAATAGAACTACTATCAAATGTTTTTATTTTATTCTATTATAAATTGCATTTTTTGAAGACCCCAATCTACTATTTTGCCTAGGGCCCCAAAAAGATCAAGACCAGGCCTGGGGATATAACCCACATTTCCCACTGCTGCAGTAAGTTCATGCTTGGCTAAACAAACTAACTAATACTACTAAATATGAAAACAACTAAAATAAATGGAACTAACTCTAAACTAACCCACTAATCCACTACTATTTTGATTTCTAACATCCTCCCTTCCTTCAAAATTTCAGAATTTGAATTGCTTGCATTGCAAACGCCATTGACTACTATTGCTGCAAAAACTTTCATTAACAAACTTGAACTTCTTGACAGAAACTTCAATACTCCCAAACTTGCTAACTGACTTGGACACACACAACTAACATCAGACAATACATTCCATATTGCCATGGACTTCAACATACGGACATGTTTTTAATCTCGACACCGAAACATTAACATCCACAAAGACTGCCATTTCCTAGAACAGCTTGGTCTCTTCTTCAACACTTTGAGCAAACTGTGTTTGCTCTTTCTCTTGCTCAACACGTTGCTTATCCCAACACTTTGCTTCCACATGACCATACCTCTTGCAATAGTAGCATTAGATGCTACTCATATATTGACGTCGTCCTGCGTATTGACTATGTCCTCTACCTTCTTCACGCCCACGACCACATAAATCGCCTCAACCGTGAATTTGGTCTCCACCATTTTCATCTGACTTGACTTCACTAAAGAACTTTTGTTGCACTTGAAAAGCCTTTTCTTCCTCTTTTTCATAGGACCTTGAAATCCTATCTTCATGGTCTAAGAGACACTAGTACAGAAAAGATGATTTGCGTCGGATCCGGGACCCTCATTTGCGTCGGTTCCGGGTCCGACGCTACAGGTCTCGACGCAAATAGCACAGAAGTGATCTGCGTCGGTTTAGTATTCGACGCAAAATATGAGTTATTTGCGTCGCATATTACCTAACATGTGAAGCAAATGAGCATTTTTATAATAAAAAATAATTTTACACTACCAATAATAGTATTAGTGGTGTAGTTTTCTCTCAATAAGCCAATAATGAGTCCAGTCCGAAGATCAACACAAACACACACATAATAGTTGTCTGCAAATCAACTATTGAAGCGAATTAAGATAAAGTTGTGCGTTTGTACCTTATTCTATAGTTACAGAATGATACAAGTCACCTCATGAACAATTCAAATAAAAAATTAATAAAAAGCATAGTAAATTTTTGTTAAGTTTAGCATCAAAACAGAAGGAAATGAACGAGAAGGTCCAACATAACATCACAATAGAGTAAGTGAAGTGGGAAGTGGTAACTGAGAAATCTAAGCCTCCATGTTATACTCGCCGAATGCCATGTAACAAAAACACCAAAACATAGTTGACAAAGACAAGCTACGAGGCATCCAACTGCAGAAATTATTCTATATCATGAAGTAGGAAAACAAATTGAACCAAATTATTGGCATCAACTAAGTGACAGGTATCTTCCGATGGATGTAGCTTGAAAACATATACGAAAATCGCATAATCGACAAAGAGCATTAGCTTACACATCTTTATTTCCACTGCAAGGATACCTCACTCACAAGTAGCAGAAGCATAATCAGCACTTCAATATAACATGAAACGAAAATAAAACTCAAAAATTAAACACATCAATCATCATAGCAAATCAGCAATTAAGATAACAGAGCTAGGGGTAAGCATTGCAAACCATAAGAAATTAACACTAAACAATACAATAAAAATGCAAGTCAAGTTCAAGCTTGAAATGTAAACAAACAATTGTACCCTCAAACTTTTTAAACATAAAAAGCCTCTTAAAAACAGAGATGTACATCCTAAGGCTTCACATAAAGACAACCATCAACAACAATGAGCGTTCAAAGTTCTAAGAACTACCACATCTAACCTTCGCTTTCCTAGTTGAAGACATTCCGATCAATGAACCATCCATCAAGTTACTTGATCTTTCTAGAGGATCTCGTAGGAGTAGCGTTCATCGACGATGCGGTTTGATTTGGCAAAGAAATCCCGGTTTGACAAGCTACAACTAACGGTCACGCTAGGAACCGCAAAGAGATCACAACAAAGTAAATCAAGACTCCCATAGCAACAACAAAATGAAACTTAAATGGACCAATGGGAGGGACTAACCATCTTTTAAGTGTTTCCTATCGATTCCTTTGGTTCGGTTTGTACATTGGCGAGCACGGATTTGCATTTCCTTGATCGATCTTTACCCCGACCCAAGGTATTGGCCTCCCTACAAACCTCGGAGATATTTTCCTATTGTTGCACTACTTTAAGCTTCAGTTCATTTGAAGCTATGAATGGGTAGTGAGCAAATAATACAAGAAGAAACCAGTTCAATATATGCTTAAAAATAAACAAAATTGACATATTAAAATTCTTACTTATAGCATGAAAATACTTTATAGAAAAACTCCAGCATCAAACCATCCTCTCAGCTTCGTAACACACAACAAAGTTATCTCATTCTCTAATATCACAAAACATCCATTATAAATTACTACTGGAGAAGATAATAACCTAGGCTCTAGAGCGAGGCGCAAAGCATTAAAAATTAAATGCCTTAATTAGTTAATGAAGGATTTATGTCCTCGACTTAAATGCAATTACTAATTATATTATGGATCGTATTATAGAGATAATAAATTCGTTCTATTGGGTCGTCTATACGTCTTGCTAGAGAATGCTATAGAACTTTGGGTTAGGAAATAATAAACCCAAAGCCCAATATAATGGATCCTATTAGGTCACACAAAATACTTGGATCAACAAAAGAAACCTAGAGCCCATAAGGGGCCCTAGGGTGGCCGGCCAAGAGGAAGAGAGAGGAGAATTGATTCTCCTCCTAACCTAATTATATCTATATATTTTTGGTTAGGCAATAAGGAGATATACTAGATATCTTTCATTATTCTTCTCTCTCTCATATTCTTTCCAAAAGTCACAAAAACTCCATTAAAGTAGAAGAAGAATTTCTTCCTTCCAACTAGCATTGGTGGAGTGTTGATCCGGGTTAGTGGACCAAGTAGAGGAATCGCAATTGAGGTTCTTAATCCCAGGTTATTCAAGCTTTGTGGAATTCACGCTTCAAAGGTAAATTCCTAACTATTATGTGATCCTTGAATGTATATGCATGAGATCCTGTTTTTAAGTGCTTATGAATTTGATTCATGAAATTCCGCTAGAGTACTTATATAATCCTACAAGTGGTATCGATTTTAGCCTCTTGCATATAGATTTTTGGTCATGTATGATTAATTTTAATTTGATTAAGGGGAGGAATTGAATTATGGATTGAATAATTAATTGAAATTGATTAAATGGAGATTTAATTACTTGCTTTCTCAAATATCAATGGCCGAAAAATTCACCCTATAAACCCTAAGTTTTTTTTTTTTTGAAATTTAAAATTCTGATTTTGGATCTCTAAATTTCGAATAGTAAATTCATGTTATTAATCTAATTTTCATGTTTAAAGTTGTTTATGTATGAAAATAAATTCACATAAAAAGTGTTTTATATGAATTAGTGATTAATTTACATGAATAACCTGAAAATTAATTAAAATAGAGATTTTAATTTAATTTTCTGAATTAGGCATAAAAGAGTTTATGTTTAATTTAATCAAGATCACTAAATTAATTTTACAAAAGGTTGTAATTTTAATTTCTTTCAAATAAAAAAAAAAAAAAAAAAAAAATTGAAGGATGGAGGAAGAGGAGCAGCCCGGCGCCCGTGATCGCTCCGGTGGTCTCCGCGGCGAGAAGCCGGTTGAAAGGGGCGACGCATGCCGCGGCGAGCAATCAAGTCGACGAGGAAGGTGGCCGTAAGCCATCACGCGACGCACGATGTGCGGCCACGGCTTCTTGGCTGGCGCTTGCACCTTGTTGCCGGCGTCAGCCCGCGAAAGACCGGCGAGTTGCCGGTGAGGGTGGCCTGAATTTTCTGGGTCGGCGTGGTTCACGCAGCCTTGTGCTGCTGTTTGTTCCACAAGTTTTAATAAAATAATTTTTTTTTAGGAAACGTGATTTTCAATCTGCTGGGCAGATGCAGTTTTATTTTATTTTGATTTTGAAAAACAGAATTTTGGGAAAGATAGTAAATGTCAATTATGTTAATTATTCAATGACTTGGTCATAAATTCAATCCATAATTTGATTTTTTAATCTAATTAAAATAGGTATGCTAAATTTATAGGATATAATCTTTAGGTGGTTATGAATTACTTAAATGTTTTATCAACTTACCATAATTAAGAATATTTAATATTTTGATTGATGGCAAGTATAATATGTGATATTATGATGTGGCTTTTATATATTTTGATATAATTGCTATGTATGACTAGTATGGCCCAAATTAAGTTAGAAAATACGATCTGCGCATCGTGATGTATTCTTGTAATTTTAAATACGATCTGCGTATCGTTAAGTATTTTTGTAATTTATTTAATTTAGTTATTATTTAAATTATTGTGATACTTATGTAATCCAAAGACGAAGTCCATCAAGAGAAGGCCCATGGATAAGGTGGATGGAGATCCATGAAGAGTCCAAGAATGAGCCATTGATGATTAGTTCTTAGGATTAGGGGCCATACTAGATCATTTTATTTTCGCATTTTATTATTTCTTTAAAATGCTTATAAGTTTATTGTATGTTGGTTGAATGATGCGCTAGAGTTCACTAATTCATAACAACATAATAAACTTAGGTCCCGTAAATATTAAGGTTGCTTTTCCAAACATAAAGTACTTATCAAACCCTTAATTAATAGTAATAGGTCATGCCTCCGCAGGGTATTATCATTAATTTTGGGAATATAAGGTAAAATTGCGAATTTTACAACTTAGTTTGGTTGTCCTTAACAAAATTATCAAAAGCGTTTTGAATTTTGAAGCAAGAGATAGTTAAGCATGCGATGTTTATCCATCTAAACAAGAGTTATAATTTGTTATAATTAGTAAAAGAGTTTACTTACCTTGATAATGTAACGTTAAAGATAAGGCCTCCGTCTGCTTAGTGTTGCATGTTGATAGGATCTTGTAAAACACTTATTCAAATGGGACATTAAAATTGAATAGGTGATCAACCTAGAAACCTTTGCATGTTTTAGGTTATTTTATAAACATAAATTGAACTTTGCTTTATTTTTCTGTCTGTAGATACTATGTCTAATAACAACAACAACAACAACTCCAGTTTCAACATTCGTCCTTTTCTGGAAAAGGACAGACTGAATGGTGAAAATTTTCTAAATTGGGAAAGGACCTTAAGACTTGTTTTGAGGTCTGAGGGTCGAGAGGATGTCATAGAAACCCCACTTCCTGTGATTACTGATGAGTCAACTGAAGCAGACAAACGTCGTGCTAAGCAGGCAAATGATAGGTCTGTACCGATCACTTGCTTGATGATAGCGACCATGGAGCCAGGACCTCCAAAGGAGGTTCGAAACCAAGGATGCTTATACCATCATGCAAGAGCTGCGGGCTATGTTTCAAACACAAGCCCGAGTTGAGCGATATGAGACTAATAGGGAGATACTTGAATGTCACATGAAGCCGGGTCAAGCTGTTGGCCCCCATGTTTTCGCGATGATGGGTCTTTTCGAAAACATGGAACGACTTGGATTCCCTTATAGGGTTGAGTTGGCTACTGACATTATTCTCCACTCATTACCTGACAGTTTCAATCAGTTCAGAATGACCTACAATATGAATGAGTCTGAAAAGACTTTGCAAGAGTTGCATGGATTGTTGGTCAATGCTGAAAGGAACATCCCTAAGGTTGAACCAAAGAAAGAGGTTTTGATGGTTCAAAAGGGAAAGGGTTTCAAGAAGAAATGGGCAGGAAAGAAGGACAAGGGCAAGCAAGTTGCCACTGTTGCTGAAAAACCTAAGCCAACCGCCAAGCCAAAGGTCGCTGCGGAAAGCAAGTGCTTCCATTGTCACAAGATAGGACACTGGAAGAGGAACCGCCCGTATACTTGGAGAAAAAGAGGTCGGGGCTTCCACTTCAGGTATATATGTTATAGAAATCAATTTGACTTCTACTTCTTTATGGGTATTTGATACCGGCTGTGGTTCTCACATAGTTAATGATGTGCAGGGACTAAAAAGAAGTAGGAAGCTGGCAAAAGGCGAGGTAGAGCTACGCGTTGGAAATGGGGCACGAGTTCTTTGCACTTGCCATAGGAAACTATAGTCTACACTTGCCATCGGGGCTTATTTTAGAACTAAATAATTGTTATTTCGTTCCTTCAATAACTAAGAACATAATTTCTGTTTCGGTTTTGGATTCGAAGGGTTTTGTTTTGAAATAAAGAACAAGTGTTGTTCCATTTCTTACAATAATATGTTCTATGCCAATGCTAAATTGATAAATGGCTTATATGTGCTTGATAAGTCATTACAAATCTATAACATAGATAGCAAGAAACAAAAATCAAATGATTCCAACCTAACCTACATTTGGCATTGTCGAATGGGTCATATAAACCAAAAGCGTATTCACAAGTTACAAAAGGATGGTATAATTCCATCATTTGATTTTGAATCATTTGATGTATGTGAATCATGCTTAATGGGAAAGATGACAAAATCACCATTTCTTGGAAAAGGTGAAAGAGCCAGCGATCTTTTAGGACTCATACATACGGATGTGTGTGGTCCTATGAGCACAAAGGCAAGGGGAGGGTTTAACTACTTCATTACATTCACTCGATGATTTGAGTAGATATGGATATATATACTTAATGAAACATAAGTCGGAATCTTTTGATAGATTCAAAGAGTTCCAAAATGAAGTACGTAATCAACTTGGTAAGACAATAAAAGCACTTGCGATCCGATCGTGGTGGTGAATATTTGAGCCAAGAATTTGATGATCATCTAAAGGGTTGTGGAATTCTTTCACAATTAACTCCACCGAGGAACACCACGGTTGAATGGTGTATTCGAAAGGAGGAACCGAACCTTGCTAGATATGGTTCGATCGATGATGAGTCTTGCCGATCTTCCGATTTCTTTTTGGGGATACGCTCTCGAAACTGCTGCACACACACTAAATAGGAGCCCGTCAAAGGCTGTAGAAAAGACTCCATATGAGTTATGGAATGGAAAAACTCCAAACTTGTCTTTTCTTAAAATCTGGGGATGTGAGGTCTATGTAAAGCGGTTACTATCAGACAAGCTTGCACCCAAGTCAGATAAATGTCTCTTTGTGGGATACCCAAAAGAGACAAGGGGTTATTACTTCTATAACCGTCAAGAGAACAAAGTGTTTGTTGCTCGTGATGGTGTCTTTCTTGAAAAGGAATTTGTTTCTAGAAAGACAAGTGGGAGTAAAATAATTCTCGAAGAAATTCGAGATGAGCAACAAATAGACGTGGTTCACACTATGTCAGAGACGGCACGACAAGACGAAAGTCTAGTTCGAGAGATGATGTATTCAACGCATGTACCTCCTACCGTTCCAATTGAATCAAGTGAAGATCTTCAAGGAGTTGAAGAGAACTCTTTTCTTGATGCTCAGGCCCCGCGTAGATCTAGTAGAGAAAGGATTCCAAACAAAAGGTTGGTTGATTTCTGTTAACTGAAAACTCTGAAATTATGATTTTGGAGAATTCAGAGCCTACTACCTACAAACAAGCTTTGACGAGCCCGGACTACGAGAAATGGCTTGAAGCCATGAAATCCGAGTTAGACTCCATGTCCGAGAATAAAGTTTGGACCCCTGGTCGACTTGCTTTAGTGGGGTTAACCCTATTGGATGCAAGTGGGTGTTCAAATTGAAAAGCAGACAAAGATGGGAATGTCTATGTATATAAAGCAAGGCTGGTTGCAAAAGGATTCAGACAAATTCATGGTATAGACTATGATGAGACCTTTTCTCCAGTAGCAATGCTTAAATCAATTCGGATACTTTTAGCGATCTTGCATTTTATGATTATGAAATTTGGCAGATGGATGTCAAAACTGCATTCTTGAATGGATTCTTGAATGAGGATGTGTACATGACACAACCTGAGGGTTTTGAGGATCCAGAAAATCCTAAAAGGGTTTGCAAGCTTCAGAGATCCATTTATGGATTGAAGCAGGCATCTCGGAGCTGGAATCTTCGATTTGATGAAGCAATCAAGAAATTTGATTTCATCAAAAGCGAAGAAGAATCTTGTGTATACAAGAAGTTTAGTGGGAGCAGCTTAGTCTTCTTGGTATTGTATGTAGATGACATACTACTCATGGGAAATGACATACCAATGCTTGAGTCAGTCAAGGAATGGTTGAAAAGTTGTTTCTCTATGAAGGACCTAGGAGAAGCTGAGTACATACTGGGAATCAAAATCCATAGAGATAGGTCTCGAAGGATGATTGGACTAAGTCAAGAAACTTATATTGATAAGGTTCTTACAAGGTTCAACATGGAAAACTCGAAGAGAGGTTTCGTTCCCATGTCACATGGCATATCGCTTAGCAAGAGTCAGTGCCCGACTGAACCTGATGAGTTAAAGCGAATGAGTAGCATTCCTTATGCTTCGGCTATAGGATCTATCATGTATGCCATGATAAGTACTCGACCAGATGTTGCATATGCCTTGAGCATGTGTAGCAGGTTCCAAGCAAATCCAGGAGAAGCACACTCGGATCATTTGACTAAAAGCATCCTTAAGTACTTGAGAAGAACTAAAGGCATGTTCTTAGTTTATGGGGGACAAAGTGAGTTGGTTGTTGAAGGTTACACGGATGCAAGCTTCCAAACCGACAGAGATGATTACCGCTCTCGTCGGGGGTATGTCTTTCGTCTAAATGGAGGAGCAGGTGAGCCGGAAGAGCTCAAAGCAAAGCAATCGTAATGCACTCTACGACGAGAATCGAGAATATTTAGCAGCAGTTGAAGCGGCTAAAGAAGCAGTTTGGATCAAGAAATTCTTGACAGAGCTGGATATCGTACCTAGTGCTCTGGAAGGGATTGAGTTGTTCTGTGATAACAATGGTGCTATTGCGCAAGCAAAAGAACCGAGATCACATAACAAATCCAAACATGTAATGAGGAAGTATCACCTCATTAGGGAGATTGTTGACAGGAAGGATGTCAGGATCTGCAAAGTTCACACGGATGAGAATGTGGCTGATCCACTCACTAAACCACTACCTCAACCCAAGCATGAGTGTCACACTAGGGCTATAGGCTTGAAGCAAATGTTAGAGTGGCTTTAGATTGTACTAGGTTTAGAGAAACTTGTTACAATGTAAAGACATGGTTTTGCTATTTATGTTTATAAGAATAAATTTTACATTATTTAATTATTGGTTTAGTATTAAATAAAATGTCCAAAATATATCTTGAATTCTATGGTTTTGTCAAATATGTGATTTGATAAATGAAACACCATAAGTGAACAGAATTCGTAGAATATTAAAAGTTCCTAATCTAAGTCATTAAACTGGACATGAATGACTTGTTAAAGGGATTAGCATATAAGATTGATTGATAGCACCGTTTCATGGGCTATAGAAACATAGAGATGTTTAATCAATCATATGGATATGTATAGTTGATACATAGTCGAACTAGACCTGCTTAGAAGTTTTGTAACTTCAAAATTATATTAGTAGATTCCTTAAACATGAGTGGAACATTACTTAGCCCAATGATTGGTATAACTTTGATCTTGTCAAACGTCATGCCGTAAAGGGGACTATAAAGGCAACATTCGGGTTGTGCTAAAAATTGAGTGGGAGTATTGATTACCATAAGATTGAAAAGGTCCTCCTATACAAGATAGGATAGGTGTCTTGGCCCCTTGAAGAGCGAAAATTGAAAAATGCATGGCCGTGCTCAAATGGATCATTCGATGATCATTTGTTTGTCAATTCGAACTCGGATTTCAAGGATTAATTTGGAAACTAGTATGGATGATATGTAAATATGATCATACTATCAAATTAAGACATTAAGAGACTTGAGGAAATTAAACATTGCACACTCGTCTCGGACAAGTGGGAGATTGAAGGATTTATGTCCTCGACTTAAATGCAATTACTAATTATATTATGGATCGTATTGTAGAGATAATAAATTCGTTCTATTGGGTCGTCTATACGTCTTGCTAGAGAATGCTATAGAACTTTGGGTTAGGAAATAATAAACCCAAAGCCCAATATAATGGATCCTATTAGGTCACACAAAATACTTGGATCAACAAAAGAAACCTAGAGCCCATAAGGGGCCCTAGGGTGGCCTGACCAAGAGGAAGAGAGAGGAGAATTGATTCTCCTCCTAACCTAATTATATCTATATATTTTTGGTTAGGCAATAAGGAGATATACTAGATATCTTTCATTATTCTTCTCTCTCTCATATTCTTTCCAAAAGTCACAAAAACTCCATTAAAGTAGAAGAAGAATTTCTTCCTTCCAACTAGCATTGGTGGAGTGTTGATCCGGGTTGGTGGACCAAGTAGAGGAATCGCAATTGAGGTTCTTAATCCGGGTTATTCAAGCTTTGTGGAATTCACGCTTCAAAGGTAAATTCCTAACTATTATGTGATCCTTGAATGTATATGCATGAGATCCTGTTTTAAGTGCTTATGAATTTGATTCATGAAATTCCGCTTAGAGTACTTATATAATCCTACAGTTAACGCATAAAAAGAAAAGATCGTTGAGAAAATGCGTGTCATATTGTCATTCTAGAAGAGAACCCAACCCAAAGAGAAGGATCTTAGCATGATTTACACACTCAATAGAATTCAGAAAATTATGAGGCAAAGAACAACCCCGAAGTTGGAAGAGTTGTCTTGTCGAAACTGTATAAAAATAGCAAAGTTCTACAATCAGATTAAAGGGGAACAAAGTTCCAATATTTAGCAGAAAATATAAGTTTGGAACTTAATGGTGTTGATGAAATACATGGTTTCTCATCTTTAACCTTTTGGGTCCTAAAATGATTCCAAAAATAGGGACAAATCAGCAAACATACTTTAATTAACATCGATGCACCAAAGAAACCAATATAAAGCCAAAAACTATCAAACCAAAGTATCATACTTTCTATATGTAGGCGGGTTTTTATTTCGCCTACGCGGGATGAGCGCGTATTTGATTTGACTACCCCATTGTAAAGGTTTTATTAAAAATATTTTGAAAGAAGTCGCCAACAATTCTTTTTAGGAAGAATCATAAACCTAATTGGATATGGGAAAAACATAGGGACAAATTATCCAATGTAGATTTCCCCGTCTTGACTGCATAAATGGTCAAAATGAACCAAAGATTGATTTCGGGGGTGAGGATACGAATATAGTCATAATGAACCACATTCGCCAAAGTTGGCCTCTACTAAATATCGATTCATAACAGATTTTATGCCAAAGAATAATCAAATAACGTTTTAAACACCCTAAAAATATTTAGTCTAAATTGGTTCAGGAAACACATAAAAAGACTAACTTTTAGTGACAAGTTATTATGCAATCAGTATTACAGGGAACCTTGCAAGTTGTCCAAATTAATCTGGTTAATGTTAGAACAGTTCTTTAGGTCTTGATTAACAAAAATAACATGTGGGTGATTGTAGGCGTGGATTTTTAATTCCTTTAATGCCTACACGCGGTGTGAGCACATTTATTTGACCACCCCATTATTAAGGTTTTATTGAAAATTGTTTTGAAAGAAGTCGCTTGTTAAGGTTTTATTGAAAATTGTTTTGAAAGAAGTCGCCAATAATTCTTTTTAGGAAGAATCATAAACCTAATTGGATATGGGAAAAACATAGGGACAAATTATCCAATGTAGATTTCCCCGTCCTGACTCCATAGATGGTCAAAATGAACCAAAGATTGAGTTCGGGGGTGAGGGTACAATACAGTCAGGATCCATATGGCCCATTGCTGGCCTCTACTAAATATCGATTCATTGCAGATTTTATGCCAAAGAATAATCATATAACGTTTTAAACACCCTAAAAATATTTAGTCTAAGTAGGTTCAGGAAACACATAAAAAGACTAATTTTGGGAACCTAACAGGTTGTCCAAATTATCTGAATTAGTTAGAACAATTCTTTAGGTCTTGTTTAGCAATAATAACATGTAGGTGATAAAAATCATGCAGGACAATCATATAATAAACATAGAATGATCAGGCAGGCATATAATATACAAAGGCATGAATAATAATAAAATAAAATAAAAGAAAGTATAGAAAAAGGGTTAGAATATACAGTAGAGCGATTTTACATTAAAGATCTATATCAGGAAAGAAAACTGTTAGTAACTTCAATATAAAAATAATTTATTTAAGGACCCTCAGGATTATACCGTGGCTTGGGTCTGCGAGATTGACAACCTTCGGGACGAGCAATCGTGAAGCCTGAAAATCTGAATGTATGAAAGTATGTAGGTTGAATGTATTTGTGTTTGAAAGGTATGAGTTTTGTAAAGAAGTTTCGTAGTTCGTAGAGAGAATTCGTAAGTATTCGTCGAGTGTTATATGTGAAAATCCGTCTTTTAATCTGTTCGGAAATCAGGCCTATTTATAGGGAAAACGAAATTGCGCTTCACGCGCCATCTGCGTCTGACGCAGCTGACATGGCAAGCGCATGACGCGTCATGACCAGTAAAAAGTGTACACGTGGTACGCGCTTTTTTAAAAGATAAGAAAGAAAATCCGCATCTCGAGCAGAGAGCCGCGCTTGACGCAGGACTCTGAATGAGTCAGAAATCTACGTGTCAAGTGCAGATTAATGCACCTGACACGTGTGGATAGATCTGCGCCTGACGCACAGACGTGCGCCAGGCGCAAAGCCTTGCGCCAGGCGCAGGTTTGTGCGCTAGGCGTACCAGCCTGGCTCCTGTCGTGCCTTTGCCAGCTTTATTTAAACTGTGTTTTAAAAGATTTCTTATATCCTTTAATTACGGATATCTGATTTTACGGGATAAAATCTGATTTTAACTTGTAAAAAATATCTTTTGAAAATATTTATTTATTAAAATAAATTAATTAATTATCAATTAATTGGGCTTTTCAAAGAATTGGGCTCAAATACAATTATTTATCATGAATAAATAATTGGGCTTTAAAATAGGACTTAAACACTTTTCGAAATGGTTTTGAATGCCTTTTCAGACTGCTATGCCCTTGGATCGGACCAATTAAGACCACGGTATGTTTCATCATCGGATCCTTAAATGGGGAGACACGATTATGTGTCTACAGATGCCCCCACTTTGACTGAGGTTCAGGAAACCGATAGTCAAAGTATACGGTGTCGGGACGGAGAACTATTATAAATGCTCTGCAGTTTAGAACTAATCTATAACCGCCGGTCTCTGCAAAACAAAGTTAGTATGCAGGACAATAACTACAAGCAATATGATTACCTGCAGAAAAAGATGTTTGCAGATAGGTGCAAACAACTCACATAAAGCACATAATGATGCAAATGATGCAAACTTAGACTCTCTAAGGATGCACACAAGACGTGGTGGGACGCGGTCGTACGCGCTACCAAAGATAAAAGTTTATTTTCCTTCTTTCCAATACAAATAAATGTAAGTGGCAAGTAGGGTCGAATCCACAGAGACTTGGGGACTAACTCGTGCTTATAATAGATCAAATGGGGGTTTTGGGATTAAAGAATTGAATAACTAAATATGAAGAACTAAAGAACAATCAAAAAGTAATGTAATCAAGAAGAGAAGAATCTTGAGTTCGGTTAATGGCCACTTCGATTCATACTATTGATCATTGGTTTCTCAAATGTGTAACTTTACTCTTAATTACTCAAAGTTGGAAATCAAATTCCTTTCCCTCAAAAGTACCGTTAAACAATCACAATCAGATGATCATAAAACTTGAACTAAAGATTAATCTAATCTAATCAGAGATTAAATTCAAATCAATAGAACATCAACGAACTAGGAAACAATGAGCCAATTAACAAATTGCTAGCACAACATATTCAAATTGGAACTTGTGATTTCTCTAGTGATTAATCAAGAATAATCAGATTCATTAATCAAACCCTAGATTGCTACTCATGAAAGAAGAACAGATGAATCGGCATCAATTCTAAATCCTAGCAAATGATAAATCGAATGTATAAACTAGTAGTACTCCTAGCAATACATACCATAATCATAGATTAAAATCAAGAAATCACAATTATAATTAAGAAAAAGTTAACAAAGAGAAACCTCACAATAATAGACCGACGCTTGATTAACCGTTCTTAAGACTAGATTTAGGCTACAATCGACATAGCATCCATCAAGCAAATCTTCAAAACTAATTATTCGAAACTCAAAAAGGGAGAAATAGGGATTAGGTTTCTTCTTCTCTATCCTCTCTAATTCAGTTCAAAAATTACCAGACATCCTAAAACGTTTTTTTAATTAATAAAACTTAAAGAAAGCTGAAAACTGCCGAAGAGTCTTAGCCGCGTCGAAGTGCGCGAGTCGGACTCTCTGAGTGCGCGAGTCGGGCCTTCGCTCCTGCCCCAAATTCCAGTCAACGCTCGAAGTGCGCGACTCGCGCGATGCTGGCGCGCGGCTCGGGCCTTTGCTGCTGCCAAGCTTCAGCTTCCGCTCGAAGCGCGCGAGTCGGGCATGTCTTGCGCGCGAGTCGGGCACTCGATACTGCACAACAGCTCCTTCCTCTCGATATGCGCGAGTCGTGCACTTGTTGTGCGCGAGTCGGGCATCCTATGCTGCGCATGATACTCTACTGCTCGATGAGCACGGGCCGTGTGTGTGTGGTGCCCAGCTCGGGCACTCGCTACTGCCCAGCATCCAACCTTCTCCACAAACGCTCGAGGTGGGCTCTTCAACGTCCATGGTGGGCACACAATGCCGTAGAGCTACAAAGAGATGAACTTGGATGACAACCATCAAAATCTAGACTTCAAGGAACTTTGTGAGCTTAATCCACCTGTAAATGATCAAAAGCATATGGAACCACAAAATATCCTTAAATCTCCTCTAATACTGCAAATTCATCATAACTCCCTCTTCTCCACACTAAGGTATAGATGAGAAAAACTCTCCTTCTTAAACCATAAACCTTAGTAAAATGGACTTCTCAACACTCTATAATCGCATATAACTTGGTCACATCAAATACCCCCACACTTGAACTTTACTCGACCTCGAGTAAACTCAAAATAAAGGTCAATGAGGCACCCCTTCTAAGCTATTGCTCACCTTTCACTACTCCCCTTATCTCTCCATCCTAGTGTATGATAAAAGTTTGCTATTCCCCTCGATTCGCTTAAAGCCAAGCTTAAGGGTAAGAGTCACCCCCACACTTGAACTAAAAGCTCTCCTGAAATAATGTAAATAGTACGCTCAGAATATACTCAACACCAAGATAATAAAAACACATGACTTTGAACCCCGAAAGATCTCAAAGGATTCAAAGCCATTCCAATCTGTACAACACCACAACCATCCTCATGTTATGAAATGACAAAAACAAATTCGAATCCTGACAAAACTCAAAGGACTCGAACTTGGACCATCTAAACACAATCACAACACCAAACTCCTTATTCCTCCAATGATGAGTGAGCTCTAACCTATTCGCCTCTAACTCCGAACATCAAGATGAAAAACCTACCCGAGGCACTCCTTATATCATCAATCCTCCTTATGACACTAACTCCGGCAAATGATTTCAAATTTTCTCTCCTTTATCTCTCATTTTGCCTAGGAGCCCTTTCGGGTTTTCATCCTAGCTTCACACACATTTTTTTTTCATTTATGAGCTCACCATCTTACCCGCTCCAATTAGCCACTTTTTTTGCATAGATTGCCCTTTCGGGTTTTCAACCTATCCGGGCCCCCATTTTTGCCTGAGTCGCCCGCCCTTTCGGGTTTTCAACTCAGCGGGTTTTCGTAATTTTTTTTTTTTTTTTTTTTCA
Organism: Beta corolliflora; assembly: GCA_947648045.1. NCBI lineage: Eukaryota > Viridiplantae > Streptophyta > Magnoliopsida > Caryophyllales > Amaranthaceae > Beta > Beta corolliflora. The sequence continues at coordinate 104,579 of CANSZD010002664.1, forward strand.
AAGAGAAAACATCAAAGAAAAACAATGAGCAATTCCTCCCCCCTACTTAATCAAGACATTGTCCTCAATGTGAGAGCAAGTACAAGAAAAACACAAGAAACGAAAAGGGGAACACTCAAAAACCGACTCTCACAAAAATTCTCACTCCCTCAACAATACCCATCAAAAACAAATCACACCCCAATAACATAAGAAAACACAATGACGACAAACACACACACCATCTCATAACCCGACTCCCTATAACCCCCATATAAATGACTAATCCAAAATTAAATTCATTGGGAGAATATAATTTCGGAATGTGCACCTTATAAGCGAGAACCAAATCCAGGTATGCAAATGCGCATCATTGCTCGTAAGTATTGCTCATGCAACTCCTTCATCAATCTCGACCCTCCAATTTCACCAACGTCTCTCAAATGGACACCTCTCAAAGGTCTTTTGATGTATTTTGGCTTAAGTTGGATTATGATTGGCTAAGAGTTGTGAATTGTAGCTCGGGAATCTAGAGGGGCAATGGTGGGTGAAGGATAATTTGTTGTGGTGGGGTATAAAAATGGTGAGGTTTAAGAGTAAGAAGGAAAAGAAAAGGAAGAAAAATAGAAAAGAAAAAAAAGGGGCTCGGGTTGCCTCCCGAGTAGCGCTAGTTTAAAGTCGTTAGCTCGACCTTATACCTCCCACAATCAGTCCGGGGATGGTTCAACTCCTTGTTCCAACACTTGTACCTGTAAGCTTGATGAGACAACTTCCTGCACAGCTAGCATTAGTGAAAAAGGTGTAAAACTATGCAGTAAATCAGGTGGTCTCTCATGTTTTTGCAACCTCACTACCTCCAATGACTCATGTCCTTCACTGGTATCATATGTATCACACTCTATGGACTGAATAGTACTCACAAAGCATGATGGATGTTCAGTCGCTAGGGAATTTTTAGACTCATGAATACCAAATGCTTCTAAATGTCCCCCAAATTCCACAGTTAATGACCCCGCACCAACATCAATTTTTGTACTGGATGTTTTCAAAAACGGTCTCCCTAAAAGAACAGGAGAAACATGACAATCAGACTCCATGTCCAGTACATAAAAGTCAGTAGGAAACTGAAGTTTACCAACATAAACTAACACATCCTCGACCTTACCCTTGGGATAAGAGTGGGATCCGTCAGCTAATTGCACTATGACGTTCGTTGCATGCAAAGGGCCAAGCGCTAAAGACTCATATAGTGAAAATGGAATCACATTAATTGAAGCACCTAAGTCTAACATAGCTTTAGGAATACCAACGTCATTAATAGTGCAAGGGATGGTAAACATGCCTGGGTCATCATATTTGGGAGGAAGTGTATTATGAGAAATAGCATAAACATGCTCACCAGTGTTCTCTACTTTGGTTAAAATAGGAGAACTTACCTCACATTCGCGTACGGACTCGTATATACCTTTGTTGCGTTCATACCTTCTATCGGCCCGCAAACCTTCTGGAAAAGGTGGGGGAGGTCGATGCTTTGGAAGTAAAGTAACTTTCTTGTTTCTTGTCACCACCCTTTCTCCCTGTGTCAGCTGTGTATCACCCCTTATTATGATAGAACTCACATTATTCTTGGGGTTTACTTCTGTTTGGGAGGGTAATTTTCCCAATTCACGAGCCTCTAGCCTGCTCACTGTACTCGAAACCTGGCTCATCTGTGTTTCCAAATTCCTTATACTAGAGCGGGTTTCCTCTTGAAACTGTACCATATTCCCTTGCATGGTGGTCACATTCTTGGTTAAGGCATTGAACATATCTTTAGTAGACATTGTAGAACTTTGCCTCATATCCGAATTCTGACCCTGATGATGACCCTGAACTGGAGCTTGGGGTCTCATGAACTGTTGTTGCGGTTGATGATTGGGTTGTTGGTTACCTTGCTCATTACCATACCTCAACCTCGGATTATCTCTCCAACCAGGATTGTATGTGTTGGAATAAGGATTATATCTCCTTTGATTCCTTGAGCCTTGAAAACCAAGAGCGTTGACTTCCTCACTTGACCCCTCTTGAAGTTGTGGGCAATAATCAGTGGGGTGATCTGAAGCACATATCCCACACGCCTTAACTTGTTGTGTGTGTCCCTTAACAATGAGTTCTCTTACTAGTGAGGTAAGAGCTTGAACCTGTTCTTCAAGTTTGGGATTTTGCGTGTTTGAGCTACTCACATTCACCTTCTTATGGGTGGATCGCCTACTAAAATGTCTGGAGCCTTCAGAAAGCTCCTCTATCAAAGCTCTAGCGTTCGCTGGAGTCTTATTTATGATCGATCCACCACTAGCTGCATTAATCATCCGCACATCATCATCAGAAAGTCCATTGTAGAAGTATAAGATCAAATCTTCCTCACTATATCCATGATACGGACAGCTTGCACATAGCCTCTTAAAACGCTCCCAATATTCATACAAAGGTTCATCATATCGTTGCTCTATGTTGCTGATCTCCTTCTTGAGTGTGGATGACTTTGAAGCGGGAAAATATTTATCAAGGAACCGCTTTTTCATCTCAGACCAACTAGAGATACACCCCGGTGGAAGATAATATAGCCAATCTTTGGCCGTATCCTTAAGAGAAAAAGGAAACGCCCTCATCTTAACTTGCTCTTCCGTGGCATTACTCGGTTTCATACTTGAGCACACAACATGGAACTCGGATAGGAACTTGTTAGGGTCTTCACCACTGAGCCCATGAAAAGATGGTAATAAATGAATGAGCCCTGACTTGAGCTCGAAAGTGGTACCTGCCTCCGGTGTTGGGAAAGTGATACATAATGGTTGCTGATCAAGATTAGGAGCGGTGAGCTCCCTCAGAGTACGAGTCTCCACCCTAGGTGGCATTTCTTCTTCCAAATTCAATGAAAATGGAAGTTCTTGAAAATTTCTTCTCAATTCCCTTCGCAACCTGAAAAGATTCAATTCTAACTCGGGATCGTAATCCACACAATCTTGGTTAGTAGCACGGGTGCCAACCATATACTAATCAAAAAGTGAAATTTCAAAACACAATCTACAATAAACACGTTTTAGTAGTTGCCAAGTCCCCGGCAACGGCGCCAAAATTTGGTGGGACGCGGTCGTACGTGCTACCAAAGATAAAAGTTTATTTTCCTTCTTTCCAATACAAATAAATGTAAGTGGCAAGTAGGGTCGAATCCACAGTGACTTGGGGACTAACTCGTGCTTATAATAGATCAAATGGGGGTTTTGGGATTAAAGAATTGAATAACTAAATATGAAGAACTAAAGAACAATCAAAAAGTAATGTAATCAAGAAGAGAAGAATCTTGAGTTCGGTTAATGGCCACTTCGATTCATACTATTGATCATTGGTTTCTCAAATGTGTAACTTTACTCTTAATTACTCAAAGTTGGAAATCAAATTCCTTTCCCTCAAAAGTACCGTTAAACAATCACAATCAGATGATCATAAAACTTGAACTAAAGATTAATCTAATCTAATCAGAGATTAAATTCAAATCAATAGAACATCAACGAACTAGGAAACAATGAGCCAATTAACAAATTGCTAGCACAACATATTCAAATTGGAACTTGTGATTTCTCTAGTGATTAATCAAGAATAATCAGATTCATTAATCAAACCCTAGATTGCTACTCATGAAAGAAGAACAGATGAATCGGCATCAATTCTAAATCCTAGCAAATGATAAATCGAATGTATAAACTAGTAGTACTCCTAGCAATACATACCACAATCATAGATTAAAATCAATAAATCACAATTATAATTAAGAAAAAGCTAACAAAGAGAAACCTCACAATAATAGACCGAAGCTTGATTAACCGTTCTCAAGACTAGATTTAGGCTACAATCGACATAGCATCCATCAAGCAAATCTTCAAAACTAATTATTCGAAACTCAAAAAGGGAGAAATAGGGATTAGGTTTCTTCTTCTCTATCCTCTCTAATTCAGTTCAAAAATTACCAGACATCCCAAAACGTTTTTTTAATTAATAAAACTTAAAGAAAGCTGAAAACTGCCGAAGAGTCTTAGCCGCGTCGAAGTGCGCGAGTCGGGCTCTCTGAGTGTGCGAGTCGGGCCTTCGCTCCTGCCCCAAATTCCAGCCAACGCTCGAAGTGCGCGACTCGCGCGATGCTGGCGTGCGGCTCGGGCCTTTGCTGCGGTGTGCGGCGCGAGTCGGGCATGTCTTGCGCTCGAGTCGGGCACTCGATACTGCACAACAGCTGCTTCCTCTCGATATGCGCGAGTCGTGCACTTGTTGTGCGCGAGTCGGACATCCTATGCTGCGCATGATACTCTACTGCTCGATGAGCGCGAGCCGTGTGTGTGTGGTGCCCAGCTCGGGCACTCGCTACTGCCCAGCATCCAACCTTCTCCACAAACGCTCGAGGTGGGTTCTTCAACGTCCATGGTGGGCACACAATGCCGTAGAGCTACAAAGAGATGAACTTGGATGACAACCATCAAAATCTAGACTTCAAGGAACTTTGTGAGCTTAATCCACCTGTAAATGATCAAAAGCATATGGAACCACAAAATATCCTTAAATCTCCTCTAATACTGCAAATTCATCATAACTCCCTCTTCTCCACACTAAGGTATAGATGTGAAAAACTCTCCTTCTTAAACCTTAAACCTTAGTAAAATGGACTTCTCAACACTCTATAATCGCATATAACTTGGTCACATCAAGACGCAATGCAAGGATTAAGGTTATGCAAAGCTAAGGGAGATGACACGTCATGCAAGGTTAGGGTTATGCAAGACTAGAATGTATGAAATGCAATGCGAGGTCAGGGTTTTGCAAGGCTGCAATGCAAGGTCTGGATTTTGCACGGCTAGAAGATGTGTAGAATGATAGACTAATTAAAAATGCATTGAATGATTTTCGAAAATCATTTTTAATAAATAATTGAGGTTCGTAAACGAGGTCCGCGGATTACAACTTCCCGGGAGTTTAATTTGAACCGGAGGAACCACCACACATAGGAAGCCCCCACTTTGGGTGAGCCTGCCTTGAATTAGGCTTGAGCCTTAATTGAAATGTACTTGATCTGATATTGAAATGTAGTTGCTATGTCTTGAACATTGAAAGTTTTTACTGGGGATTGCACTGGGGATTCTTCTTTGGGAAATTGATATGGGCAAAGTCAAGTATCGCTAGAGACCATGGAATCATCGGAGAGTCCTTCGGGGAAAACGAGAGCTTGGATTGAAAAATAAAAGTTTAATTTATGAATCACACAAATATAGGTGGGAACAGGCTTTAACGAGGCTAGGTTCAGACTCGAGTCTATGTCGGGATCTAGAAAGAGATTATACTCCTGAACTCTAGAAAGTTAAATCATTAGACCATGACTAATTTATTTTATTGAAGCGGACGAACCTCGACATGAGGATTCCTAAGTATCCTTGCGGAATCAGACAATTCGTAGTTCCAGATCTGATTATTTTTTTATATATATTTTTTTTTTGTGCCCTAACTTTTGCCTAGGCCGCCCTTTCGGGTTTTCAACCTAGCGGGCTTGGACAAACGTACCTTGGAGAAGGAGTTAGGATTGATGAAAGGATTATGAATTTGGATTATATGGATTAAAGGTTTGATGAATCGAAGGGATTTGAATGAGGGGTAGAACTTGTGTGCAAGCCCCCTAACTTGACTTTTATTTGCCTTTGGCTCTTTATTTTTGAATCTTTTCTTTTTGTCCTGTGCATTTTTGCTATTTTCATTTTTTTGCACTTTGAATTTTTTCACTATTTTATTTTGCCTGGCATTGATTTTTTTTTTGTAGTGAGGCTTGCACACAACTTTGGTTTAGGGTACTGGAAGGCTTGAAGGATGTTTGATGTTGAAGGGATTGTTTGTTTTATGATGGTTTAAGGATGATGGCTCATGGAAGGTGATGGAGGAAGAGGGAATAACTCCTGATCCAAAGTATGTCCATTTTTTTCATTTTTCTCTTTTTTTTTTATTTTTTTTATTTCAGATCTTTTTATTATTATAGTCAAGTTCATTAGGTGATTTGAGTTTCATCATTGAATTAGAAGCATAAATAAAATGATGGAAGGCCAATGAAAATGAAAATGAAAATGAAAATGAAATTCTTTTATTAATTAGAAATAAATAGAACGAGGCTCATTATAACTAAAAACCTCAATGATATAGACTTGACAGGAAGGGAAATGAAAGAGTTAGGGGAGGGACTCTCCGACTCGACCTAGAAAACTAGCGCTAAATGACTAAGCCCTCTGCATTATTTAGGCATTTCCCAAGGGGTTGCCGCTATTGTTGACTTTTGCCGCAGGCAGAATTGGTAATCTACCGTCTTCAACCATATCCTGCAGATGATGCTTCAAAGTCCAGCATTGTGATGTCAGATGCCCATTCCCTTGATGGTACTTGCAGTAGGAATTAGGATTCCATCTACTAGATCTCTTCTCAAGATGAGGGTCTGGAGTAGGGCCAAGAGCCTGAAGTGCTCCCTTTGCATGAAGCCTAGTGAAGGCTTCTTCTAGAGACATGCCTAAAGGAGTGAATGTCCTTTGAGGGCCTTGATAACCTTTCTTGTCGGTAGTTAGAGCATTGATGTCGCTGCTTTTAGAGGTAGAAGGGTTAGTATTACTCTTCTTGAAAGAGTTATTGTTGTTAGAACCCTTGTTCATGTTAGCCTGTACCTCTTCTTCAATCAGCAGGCCCACCTTATAGAGCTTCGTGAAAGACTCTATAGGTTGGAACTTGATATGATCCCCATACTTGGACTGCAGGTTACGGATCACCAATCGGACTTGATCGTCTTGGGATGGCCTGTTAGTCATTTGCGCAGCCTTTTCCCTCCATCTGTTAAGGAAGGTGACAAAATCTTGATTGGAATTCTGCTTAGTTAATTCCAACTCACGAAGGCCACTGGGAAGCTGAGTATTGTAGATGTATTGTTTGTGGAACTCTTCTCTGATATAGTCCCAGTCATTCAGCTTGGCTTTATTCAGTGACCTGAACCACTTGGATGGATGTGCATCCAAGGTTAAAGGAAAGACATAAGCAAACAGGTCCTTGCTCATGCCCTTGAGAGCCATAGAGATGGAGAAAGCTCTCAAGTGGTCATCTGGGTCTTCGTCCCCCTTGAATTTTGGGAGGTCACCCAATGTTACCTTTTTAGGGAGTTTGTCCCTCAGTTCAGGATCAATGATGTCATGGCCATGAGCCTGACCCTCAAGCGCAGGAATTGACTGGATCAATTGCTCGAGTTTTTCAAACCGCAAACCTGTGTTTGTTTTGAATGGTGGTGGAGTGTCGCCTTACTCGTCCTCTTCAGTTAGCTTCTCCCTCAGCGCCTTAATCTCGTTGTCTTGTTCCTCAAGACGTGAGTTCATCAGTTGAAGTTGGGCCATAATGGCACTGAGCTGTTCATTAGTGTCCCCCATTTCAGATGATGCTTCAGAAGAGTCAGAGGATTCGTCTGAAAATGTGAGGATGCGTTTGACGAGTCTAGGAGTAGGTCGACCTTGTATCCTCTCTATCGGGCGCTCCCAAGTTATAATCTCACGATCCAGTCTGAACATAAATCGAATGGACCTCGTAAATTTTTAGAAATGAAGCTTTCGAAATGAGAAATGGAAATGAGGGATGGAGAAATGGAGATGAGAAATGGGGATGAAAAATGGAAGGTGAAATGGAAACGGGAAATGATTAGAGATGGGCATGATTATGGTTATGATGGTGACATGGGCCTAACTATATGCAGATGCAAATGACTTGACTAGACTGGACTATGCAGCGCATCGGCCTAGACTTGGCAAATAGACTAGGCTCAAAAGGATTGTCTACGCTAGCTTCGCTAGGCTTAAGAAGGAATTGGCTTCGCCAGACTTGATAATTTGGGATTGCTATAGATGTAAGATAGGAGTAGCTTCGCTAAACTCGGAGGGTGCCTTTATGGTCTTAGAGGTGACTAGCTTCACTAGGTCAATGGGTGCCGTTAGGGTCTTAAAGGGATGATTAGCTTAGCTAAATCAAAGGGGTGTCGTTATGGTCTTACAGGGATGACTAGCTTAGCTAAGTCAAAGGGGTGCGGTTATGGTCTTACAGGGATGACTAGCTTAGCTAAGTCAAGGGGTGCCGTTAGGGTCTTACAGGGATGACTAGCTTAGCTAAGTCAAGGGGTGCCGTTATGGTCTTACAGGGATGCTAGCTTCGCTAGACTTAATGGTTTGGACTTCGTCCTATATGGGTTTGGAATTGGACTGGATTGACTTTGGAAATGAGTTGGACCTTATGTAGACTTAATTCTGGACTTAGTCCTATATTGGTTTGAAGTTAGACTTGAAAATGCACATGAGCTTGACATTGGATTGGAATATAGTTGGATTAGACTTGGACAGGGATCGACATAGACTAGGGTTCACATAAAGATGCAAATGGGCCTAGGTTTGACTTGAACTAGACTTATATGGGCCTAAGATGGATTCTAATGCTAGCGGGCCTAATATGAATGCATGGACTTGAATTAGATGGACCCTATATGAATGCAAAATGGACTCTAATGCATATGGGCCTAGAATGAATGCAAGATGGATTGGTTTTGGATAATTGGAATGGATTGAATGAAGGTGTTTAGAATGGGCTTATAATTTTTTGAAATGCGTTTGAAAGGAACCCCTTTGTTTTAGCTTTTGTTAGGAAAAGATGATGGATTAATTTTGAAAAATGTTTTTGCCAATGTCGCGTATGATGATGATTAGTAAATGCTTTTTTGAAAAAGGTAGAATAGAAGAGGGTGTAGGATTGATTTTGAAAAAATGTAAGATTTTGAAATTTGATTGAATATGGTAAGGTAGGATTGACAGGGAAGATTAGTTGAACAGCAGGGAGAAAGTGGGAAGAGGTAGACATGCATGATGACTCTAACTCTACATGACCATTTTAGATGCACTTTTTGGGATAGACTCGACCTTGCATGAAAAGACTGAGTTTTTGAATTAGGTGGGATTCCTAAATTGACCATTTTTTTATTACGTGAACGCAGACAGATCGAACATAGAACCGAACATAAGATCGACCACTACGACGAATAAATCAAGGAAAAGCATGCGATACACAGACTGCGTGCCACGCAGCATTGCTGCACGCGGCGCACAATCGTGCGTCTAGCGCGGGATTGGTGCGCTATGCGCAACTTAATGCGCTTGGCGCACTACTCCCCCGACACGTTTTTCGGGGATTTAGTTGAAGTTTTGGCCAATTGATGATTTTGTTTAGACACGATTTTTAGGAACGACGCATAATAATGACAAATTGACAGGATAATAACAGGCAAGATTTGCAATCACAGGCAAGATTTGCAATCACAGGCAAATGTCATATAACATGGATGCAAAAGTTCTCAACCTAAAGTCCAGTTCTACATGTAATTATTGGTCAGGTTTAAGTTCAGTCTGAAAAGGGTCAATGACTAAGAGATTGATCCCACGCTTCGTATCCCTGCTTAAAGAGGTGGCCACGTGTAAGATGCACTCCAGTCTCAAGTCAGGAACAAGAGAACAATGCCATGGTTGGGTAGGTTTGCTTATGACTAAGATCCAACACTATCGCTCAGGAAGCTTTTTGGAAGGACAAAGCGCAAACCCCCCGGGGGTGACCTCACACATCGAACATGTGCTAATGAGGCAAGGTAGATTGTCCTTATGGTGGCTGAACAGTAGCCATGCATATGCAAAACAGTGTATTATTCAAAGGCATAAAAATAAGAATGAATAATATTTTTCAAGTTTCACCCACTCATTTAAAAAATTAATTTTTTAAAATCCTCCCCAGTGGAGTCGTCATATTGTAGGCGTAGATTTTTAATTCCTTTAATGCCTACACGCGGTGTGAGCGCGTTTATTTGACCACCCCATTGTTAAGGTTTTAGTGAAAATTGTTTTGAAAGAAGTCGTCAACAATTCTTTTTAGGAAGAATCATAAACCTAATTGGATATGGGAAAAACATCGGGACAAATTATCCAATGTAGATTTCCCCGTCCTGACTCCATAGATGGTCAAAATGAACCAAAGATTGAGTTCGAGGGTGAGGGTATAATACAGTCAGGAACCATATTGCCCATTACCGGCCTCTACTAAATATCGATTCATTGCAGATTTTATGCCAAAGAATAATCATATAACGTTTAAACACCCTAAAAATATTTAGTCTAAGTAGGTTCAGGAAATACATAAAAAGACTAATTTTGGTGACATGTTATTAGGCAATCAATATTACATGGAACCTAACAGGTTGTCCAAATTATCTGAATTAGTTAGAACAATTCTTTAGGTCTTGTTTAGCGATAATAACATGTGGGTGATAAAGATCATGCAGGACAATCATATAATAGACATAGAATGATCAGGCAAACATATAATATACAAAGGCATGAATAATAATAAAATAAAATAAAGAAAGTATAGAAAAAGGGTTAGAATATACAGTAGAATGATTTTACATTAAAGATCTACTCGGTAAAGAAAATTGTTAGTAACTTCAATATAAAAATAAATTATTTAAGGACCATCAGGATTATACCGTGGCTTGGGTCTGCGAGATTGACAACCTTCAAGACGAGCAATCGTGAGACCTGAAAATATGAATGTATGAAAGTATGTAGGTTGAATGTATTTGTGTTTGAAAGGTATGAGTTTTATAAAGAAGTTTCGTAGTTCGTAGAGATAATTTTAAGTATTCGTCGAGGGTTATATGTGAAAATCCGTCTATTAATCTGTACGGAAATCAGGCCTATTTATAGGGAAAACGAAACTGCGCTTCACGCGCCATCTGCGTCTGACGCAGCTGACATGGCAAGCGCATGACGCGGCATGACCAGTAAAAAGTGTACACGTGGTACGCGCTTTTTTAAAAGATAAGAAAGAAAATCCGCGTCTCGAGCAGAGAGCCGCGCTTGACGCAAGACTCTGAATGAGTCAGAAATCCACGTGTCAAGTGCAGATTAATGCACCTGACACGTGTGGACAGATCTGCGCCTGACGCACAGACGTGCGCCAGGCGCAGGTTTGTGCGCTAGGCGCACCAGCCTGGCTCTTGTCGTGCCTTTGCTTGCTTTATTTAAAACGTGTTTTAAAAGATTTCGTTTATCCTTTAATTACGGATATCTGATTTTACGGGATAAAATCTGATTTTAACTTGTAAAAAATATCTTTTGAAAATATTTAAAATAAATCAATTAATTATCAATTAATTGGGCTTTTCAAAGAATTGGGCTCAAATATAATTATTTATCATGAATAAATAATTGGGCTTTAAAATAGGACTTAAACACTTTTCGAAATGGTGATGAATAGCTTTTCAAACAGTTATGCCCTTGGAATCGGACCAATTAAGACCACGGTATGTTTCATCATCGGATCCTTAAATGGGGAGACACGATTATGTGTCTACAGTGATAAAAGCAGTAAAGCAAGACAATCATATAATAGGCATAGAATGTTCAGGCAGGCATGATAATAAGATGAAAATAAATAAAAAGAGAAAGGTTTAGAATATACAGTAGAACGATTATTACTTAAAGATCTACATCTGGAAAGAAAACTGTTAGTAACTTCAATATAAAAATAATTTATTTAAGGATCCTCAGGTATTATACCTATGCGGCTTAGATTGAGGAGCACAACGTTCTTTTGGCGGAGCAATCGTGGAACCAGGAACACAGTGTGATTAAGAATTGATTGAAAGTATTGAAAGTATTTGAGTGTTTGAGTATTTGAGAATTCGAAGTGTATTGTAGAGGTATTCGTCAGTTTTTGTATTCATGAAAATAATAAGATGAAAAGTCGTCTGTAATTCAGGAAATTACAGATATTTATAGGGAAAACAAAACTTGCGCTCCACGCAAGCCCTGCGCCAGGCGCAGGCGTACGTGGCAGGCGCAGTGCCACGCGTCAGGTGCACATTGGTGTGCCTGACGCAGCCAGCTCAATCAGGTTTAGGCACGTGTAAACGCGTTTTGAAAAGATAGAAAAGAAAGTTGCGTCTCACACAAGACTTGCGTCAGATGCAGGACTCTGTGTGAGTCACAAAATCTACGTGTAAGGCGCTCATTGGCTCGCCTGACGCGTTTTGGCCTATGTGCTGGATGCACGTGGCACGCTGAGCGCAGCCCCGCGTCCGGCGCATATTCTGGAATATTCAAGCATATTCCATTGCGCGTCTTTCAAAGATACTTTTTTATCCCTAAAATTCCGGAGATGGAATTTTACGGATTAAAAATCTAATTTATTTATCAAAGATAATAAAATATTTATGAAAAATATCTATTAAAATAATAAATATTTGATTGGGCTTTTAAAATGGATTTAAAACATTTTATGGGCTTGAAATACAATTAATCATCATGAAGAATTAATTGGGGTTTAGAATATCATTTCGAAACACATTTTAGAATGGTTCTTTAGATTGCTCCTCCGTTGGGTCGCGCCAACTAATGTCGCGGTATGTTTCATCATTGGATCATTAAATGGGGAGACACGATTATGTGTCTACAGAAGCCCCCACTTTGACTGAGGTTCAGGAAACCGATAGTCAAAGTATACGGTGTCGGGACGGAGAACGATTCTAAACGCTCTGTAGTTTAGAACTGATCTATAACCGTCGGTTTCTGTAAAACAAAGTTAGTATGCAGGATAATAACTACAAGCAATCTGATTACCTGCAGAAGAAGATGTTAGCAGATAGGTGCAAACAACTCAGAGGAAGCACATAATGATGCAAAAATGCAAACTTAGACTCTTTAAGGATGCATGAGACGTTATGCAAGGATTTAGGTTATGCAAAGCTAAGGGATGACACGTCATGTAAGGTCAGGGTTATGCAAGACTAGAATGTATGAAATGCAATGCAAGGTCAAGATTTTACAAGGCTGCAATGTAAGGTCAGGATTTTGCAAGGCTAGAGGATGTGATGCAATGCAAGGTCAGGATTTTGCAAAGCTAGAAGATTTGTAGAATGATAGCCTGAGTAGAAATAGATAGAATGATTTTCGAAAATCGTTTTTAATAAATGATTGGTGTCTGTAAACGAGGTCCGCGGATTACAACTCTTCGGGAGTTTGATTTGAATTGGAGGAACCACCACTCGTAGGAAGCCCCCACTTTGGGTGAGCTTGCCTTGAATTAGGTATTATGAGCCTTAATTGAAATGTACTTGATCTGATGTTGTAATGTAGTTGATCTGATATTGAAATGTAGTTGCTATGTCTTGAACATTGAAAGTTTTCACTGGGGATTGCACTGGGGATTCTTCTTTGGGAAGTTGATATAGGCAAAGTCAAATATCGCCAGAGACCATGGAATTGTCAGAGAGTCCTTCAGGGACAAGGAGAGCTTGGGATTGAAAAATAAAAAGGTTTAAATTTATGACTTAAGTAAATGTAGGTGGGAAAAGGCATTAACGAGGTTAGGTTCAGACTCGAGTCTATGTCGGGATCTAGAAAGAATATGCTACTGAACTCTAGAAAATCAAATCATTAGACCATGACTAATTTTATTTTATTGAAGTGGTCAGACCTCGAGATGAGGATTCCTACGTATCCTTGCGGAATCAGACCATTCGTAGTTCTGTATCTGATTTTTTATATTATTACTATTTTTTTATTTTTTTGGTGCCCTAATTTTTGCCTAAGCCGCCCTTTCGGGTTTTCAACCTAGCGGGCTTGGACATACCTTGAAAAAGGAGTTAGGGTTAATGAAAGGTTAAAAGGTTTAAAGCTTGAGGCTTTGATGAATGGTTAAAGGCTAATGTAAGGATTATGAATTTGGATTATATGGATTAAAGGTTTGATGAATCGAAGGGATTTAAATGAGGGGTAGAACTTGTGTGCAAGCCCCCTAGCTTGACTTTTATTTGCCTTTGGCTCTTTCTGTTTGAATCTTTTCTTTTTGTCCTGTGCGTTTTACTTTTTTCATTTTTTTGCACTTTGAATTTTTTTTCACTATTTTATTTTGCCTGGCATTGATTTTTGTTTTTTTGTAGTAAGGCTTGCACACAAGTTTGGTTTAGGGTATTGGAAGGCTTGAAGGATATTTGTGGAGCTTTGATGTTGAAGGGATTTTGTTTTTCTTTGGTTGTATGAGGATGGCTTATGAAAGGTAATGGAAGAGAGAGGGGAATAACTCTTTATCCAAAGTATGTCCTCTTTTTTTTCTTCTTTTTTTCAGATTTTTTTTATTAGTCATGTTCATTAGGTGATTCGAGTTTCATCATTGAATTAGAAGCATAAATAAAATGATGGAAGGCCAATGAAAATGAAAATGAAAATGAAATTCTTTTATTAATCAAAAATAAATAGAACAAGGCTTATTAGAAATAAAAAACCAAAATGCCATAGACTCGACAAGAAAGGAAATGAAGGAGCTAGGGGAGGGACTCTCCGACTCAACCTAGAAAACTAGCGTTAAATGACTAAGCCCCGGCATTATTTAGGTGCTTGCCCAAGGGGTTCTTTGCTATTGCCGACTTTTGCTTGCGAGCGGAATTGGCAATCCACCGTCTTCAACCATATCATGCAGGTGATTTTTTAAGGTCCAACACGCAGATGTTGGGTGTCCATTCCCTTGGTGGTACTTGCAGTAGGAATTAGGATCCCACCTCTTGGATCTATTCTCGGGAGCAGGGTCTGGAGTACGGCAATTAGGCTAGAGTGCTCCCTTTGCATGAAGTCTAGTGAAGGCATCTTCTAAGGACATACCTAATGGTGTGAATGTTCTTTGAGGCTTTTGATAACCTCTCTTTTCAGTAGCTATGGCATTGACCTCATTGCTTTTGGAACTAGAAGGGTTATTGTTACTCTTCTTGAAAGAGTTGTTGTTATTGTTGGAAGCCTTATTCTTGTTGGCTTGTATCTCCTCCTCAATCAGCAGGCCTACCTTATAGAGCTTCGTGAAAGACTCTATGGGTTGGAACTTGATATGATCCCCATACTTCGGCTACAGGTTACGGATCACCAGTCGGACTTGATCCTCCTGAGATGGCCTGTTAATCATTTGTGCAGCTTTATCCCTCCATCTGTTAAGGAAGGTGACAAAGTCTTCGTTGGAGTTTTGTTTGGTTAACTCCAACTCACGAAGGCCAATGGGAAGCTGAGTATTGTATACATATTGTTTGTGGAACTCTTCTCTGATGTAGTCCCAGTCATTCAGCTTGCCCTTATTCAGTGATCTGAACCACTTGGATGGATGTGCATCCAAGGTTAAAGGAAAGACATAATCAAACAGGTCCTTGCTCATGCCTTTGAGAGCCATAGAGATGGAAAATGCTCTCAAGTGGTCATATGGGTCTTCGACCCCCTTGAATTTTGGGAGGTCACCCAAGGTTACCTTTTTAGGGAGTTTTTCCCTTAGTTTAGGATCAATGATGTCATGGCCATGAGTCTGACTCTCGAGCGCAGGAATTGACTGGATCAATTGCTCGAGTTTTTCGAACCTCAGTTCTGTGTTAGTTTTGAATGGTGGTGTAGTGTCGCCTTGCTCGTCTTCTTCAGTTAGCTTCTCCCTCAGTGTGCCTTTATTTCTTTGTCTTGTTCCTCAAGACGAGAATTAATCAGTGTGAGTTGAGCCATAATGGCACTGAGTTGTTCATTAGTTTCTCCCATTTCAGATGATGCTTCAGAAGAGTCAGAGGATTCGTCTGAAAAAAGTGAGGATGCGCTTGACGAGTCTGGGAGTAGGTCGACCTTGTTGCCTCTCTTTCGGACGTTCCCAAGTTATAACCTCACGATCCATCCTGAACAGAAATCGAATGGACTTCGTAAATTTCAAGAAATAATGTTTTCGAAATGAGTAATGGAGATGAGAAATGGAAAGTTGGAGATGAGAAATGGGGAATGAAAATGGAAAATGATTATTTGAAATGGAAATGGAAATGATTATGGGTTTTGGACTAGTATATACTTGACCATGATGGAGACATGGGCCTAACTATTAGCAAATGCAGACATGAACTGGACTGGGCCATGCAAGCAGACTGGACTCCACGATTGAGTTTAGGAGAGACTAGACTTTGAACTTACGGGTGAACAAGCAGGCTAGACTTTAAGAAAGGCTGGACAATAAGGGAGACTAGACTCTTAACTTAAGGCAACCAGGATAGGCACGTAGACTTTGAACTTACGGGTGAGCAAGCAAGCTAGACAACTAGACTTCGGAACTTACATTAGACTAAGCGGGCTAGACTCAAAAATTGCCTATGGACTTATAAAATGCTAGACTTTAAACTTACAGGTGAGTAAGTAGGCTAGACATTAAGGAAGGATGCACAATAACAGAGACCAAACTCTTAACTTAAGGTAAGCAGGCTAGGCAACTAGACTTTGAACTTACGGGTGAGTAAGCAGGCTAGACAACTAGACTTCGAAACTTACATTAAACTAAGCAGGCTAGGCTCAAAGATTGCCTATGGACTTAAGGAATGCTAGACCTTGAACTTACGGGTGAGCAAGCAGGCTCGACACAAAAATTTCCTATGGACTTAGGGAATGCTAGACCTTGAACTTACGGGTGAGCAAGCAGGCTAGACACAACAATGCCTATAGACTTAAGGAATGCTTAGACCTTGAACTTACGGGGGAGCAAGCAGGCTGGACTTTAGAGGAATTTGGGCTATTATGAACTTCTGAAGGAATTGAACTTGACTAAGGCCTACATGGAGATGCAAACTAGACCTAGGATATGAATTGAGCCTAAATGGACCTAAGTTTGGATTAGATTAACATATAGGTTTGACATAGCCTTGGAGATATATATGGGCTTGCCATTGGAAATGGACTAAGATTGGACTTAGAATGTCATAGACTGGGATTAGACTTGGACTGGGCTTGACATAGACTAGGGTTCATATAGAGATGCACATGGGCCTAGCTCTGACTTGAACTAGACTTATATGGGCCTAATATGGACTCTAATGCTAGCGGGCCTAATATGCATGCATGGACTTGAATTAGATGGACCCTATATGAATGCAAAATGGACTCTAATGCACATGGGCCTAGAATGAATGCAAGTGAATCGGATTGATTGGATTCGATTCGATGAAGGTGTTTGGATTGGCTTAGAATTTTCGAAATTCGTTTTTGAAAGGAACCCCTTGTTTTATCTTTTGTTAGGAAAAGATGATGGATTGACATTGAAAATAATTTTTTTTTGAAATGTCATGGTATGATGGTGATCAGTAAATGCTTTTTTAAAAAGGTAGAATAGACACGGGTGTAGGATTGATTTTGAAAAGATGTAAGTTTTTTTTTTTGAAATTGATTGAATATGGTAGGGTAAGAATGATAGGAAAGACTTGTTGAACAGCAGGGAGGAAATGGGAAGAGCTAGACATGCATGACAACTCTAGCTCTACAATGACCCTTTAGATGCATTTTTTTTTAGGACAGACTCGACCTTGCATGACAAGACCTTTTTTGAATATTTGATTAGGTGAGACCTCTAATTAGACCATGTATTACGCGGATGCAGATAGCCAAACATAGGACTGAACATAGGATCGGCATTTACGACAGCTAAATTGACGAAAAGCGTGCGATGCACAGACTGCGTGCCGCGCAGCATTGCTGCGCGTGGCTCACAGCCGTGCGTCTGGCGCGGAAATGGTGCGCCAGGCGCAACTTAATGCGCTTGGCGCACTACTCCCCGACACGTTATTCGGGGATTTAGGCGACGAATTGGCCGATTGATGAATTTTTCTTGTTTTTAGATGCGGTTTTAGGAACGACGCATAATAATGACAATTTGACAGAATAATAGCAGGCAAGAATTGCAATCACAGGCAAATGTCATATAACATGGATGCAAAAGTTCCAACCTAAAGTCCAATTCTATGTTTGAAACTATTGGTCAGGTTTAGGTTCAGTCTGAAAAGGGTCAATGACTAAGAGATTCATCCCACGCTTCGTACCCCTGCTTAAAGAGGTTGCCACGTGTAAGACACACTCCAGTCTCAAGTCAGGAACAAAAGAACAATGACATGGTTGGGTAGGTTTGCTTATGACTAAGATCCAACACTATCGCTCAGGAAGCTTTTTGGAAGGACAAAGCGCAATTTCCCCGGGGGTGACCTCACACATAGAACATATGCTAATGAGGCAAGGTAGATTGTCCTTATGGTGGCTGAACAATAGCCATGCATATGCAAAACTGTATATTATTCAAAGGCATAAAAATAAGAATGAATTGTATTTTTCGAGTTTCACCCACTCATTTAAAAAAATTAATTTTTTTAAAAATCGCTCCCCAGTGAAGTCGCCAAATTGTAGACGTGTTTTTATTTCGCCTACGCGGGATGAGCGCGTATTTGATTTGACTACCCCATTGTAAAGGTTTTATTAAAAATGTTTTGAAAGAAGTCGCCAACAATTCTTTTTAGGAAGAATCATACACCTAATTGGATATGGGAAAAACATAGGAACAAATTATCCAATGTAGATTTCTCCGTCTTGACTCCATAAATGGTCAAAATGAACCAAAGATTGAGTTCGGGGGTGAGGGTACGAATATAGTCATAGTGAACCATATTCGCCCAAAGTTGGCCTCTACTAAATATCGATTCATAATAGATTTTATGCCAAAGAATAATCAAATAACGTTTTAAACACCCTAAAAATATTTAGTCTAAATTGGTTCAGGAAACACATAAAAAGACTAACTTTTAGTGACAAGTTATTATGCAATCAGTATTACATGGAACCTAGCAAGTTGTCCAAATTAATCTGATTAATGTTAGAACAGTTCTTTAGGTCTTGATTAACAAAAATAACATGTGGGTGAAAAAAGCAGTGAAGCAAGACAATCATATAATAGGCATAGAATGTTCAGGCAGGCATGATAATAATATGAAAAATAAATAAAAGGAGAGAGGTTTAGAATATACAGTAAAACGATTATTACTTAAAGATCTACATCAGGAAAAAAAACTGTTAGTAACTTTAATATAAAAATAATTTGTTTAAGGATCCTCAGGTATTATACCTATGCGGCTTAGATTGAGGAGCACAACGTTCTTTAGGCGGAGTAATTGTGGAACCAGGAACGCAGTGTGATTAAGAATTGATTGAAAGTATTGAAAGTATTGAAAGTATTAGAGTGTTTGAGTATTTGAGAATTCGAAGTGTATTGTAGAGGTATTCGTCGGTTTTTGTATTCGTGAAAATAATAATATGAAACGCCGTCCGTAATTCTGGAAATTTCGGATATTTATAGGGAAAACAAAACTTGCGCTCCACGCAAGCCCTGCGCCAGGCGCAGGCGTACGTGGCAAGCGCAGTGCCACGCGTCAGGCGCACATTGGTGTGCCTGACGCAGCCAGCCCAATCAGGTATAGGCACGTGTAAACGCGTTTTGAAAAGATAGAAAAGAAAGTTGTGTCTCACACAAGACTTGCGTCAGACACAGGCCTCTGTGTGAGTCACAAAATCTACGTGTCAGGCGCTCATTGGCTCGCCTGACGCGTTCTGGCCTATGTGCTGGACGCACGTGGCGCGCTGAGCGCAGCCCCCGCGTCCGGCGCATATTCTGGAATATTCAAGCATATTCCATTGCGCGTCATTCAAATATACTTTTTTATCCCTAAAATTCCGGATATGGAATTTTACAGATTAAAAATCTGATTTATTTATCAAAGATAATAAAATATTTATGAAAAATATCTATTAAAATAATAAATATTTGATTGGGCTTTTAAAATGGATTTAAAACATTATATGGGCTTGAAATACAATTAATCATCATGAACAATTAATTGGGCTTTAGAATATCATTTCAAAACACGTTTTAGAATGGTTCTTTAGATTGCTCTTCCGTTGGGTTGCGCCAACTAATGTCGCGGTATGTTCCATTGGATCCTTAAATGGCGAGACACGATTATGTGTCTACACTATAATAATAGGAAACTGTGATATATTAAGCATTGACAAAGAGCATGAAAATGATACAACAATTTATAAGATAAGAGCGAAAAGCCAATACCCATAAAATATTAGCTCCATTTCTATGGTTTAACAGCAAAACTTAATCTAACCAGATTAGATTGCAGCAAATATAAGAAATATATGAGGGGGGAGGCTCACCCATGGCTGCTGCAGCTTCTGAGGGTGACGAAAAACCCTAGCCAATTTCGACTGAAAGCCAAACAAAGGAATAAACAATACTAAACCAGAAAATCTGAATACAACATATCAGCTCAAATCCAAACAGTTTAAGTACAACAACGCAGCTAAATACCAAAGTTTCTCATCATTTTAGCCATTAAAACACAAGAATAGATAAAGAATGAAACCATGACCAAATTAAATACACAAAATTAGCCACTAAAACTAAACGGACAGCACACTAAGAAAGCAATAAGCACAATACGAAAGCAATCTGTAAAAGCAATGAACAATGAAAAAAAAATTCGAAAAAAATATAAAAAATTAAATTGCAAAAGTACCTGACTAAGTAAGTGACTAAGCAGCGCAACAGTCCAGTAGATGGCGTCATCGTGGAGTGGAGTGGAGTCGTGGTCTGTGGAGAAAATCAGGCAGAGAAGCAAAGAAAGTGGTGATCTCGCCTGGTAGTGCAGTGGTGTCAAAAACCTCTCGTCTAACTAATTAAAAATAAAAAAGAAGAAATTAAAGATAAAAAGAAGAATTAAATTGGAGTGAAATTGACAAGGTAAACCATACCTAAATCAACAAACTAGTGCTCGCCAAACAAATTCGTCGTTTACTCGCTGACCCTCGACAAATCGCAAAATAAACCCTTGTTCGTCGTTCGCCGGCGAGGGTGAGGGAGCGCCAGCGAGGGTGAGGGAGCACCGGCGAGGGTGATGGATTGCTGGCGAGGGTGAGTTTGTCGCAATCGCACGAGAGAGAGAGAGAGAGTGAGTGAGTGCGAGTTTGAGAGTGAAAAAATTGTTTAGGGCTCGACTATGCAGTTGGAAAAAGTAATTTGGGCCAAGCTCATTTGCGTCGGACGGGCCCAAGGGTCCTACGCAAATTACTTTTTGCATCGCACAAAAGCAACGTACGACGCAGATAGGGGAGTGTCCAAAGGGTGGATAGCTGCAGTGATGTGCGTCGCATCTCCTCATCACACGACGCAAATCACGGGATCCAACCATGTGTGTCGTACGGGAGCAACGTGCGACGCAAATCGTGTGATCCGCCTAGCCACAGGGGTTCGTCATTTGCATCGCTTCCTCATTATTATGCGACGCAAATGACCGTACCACTCATCTGTTGTGGTCATTTGCGCCGCACGTCTTATGATGTCCGATGCAAATAGTCTCTTCCTGAGCATTTGCGTCAGTTCTTCCAGTGTCTGACGCAAATAGGCGGATGTAAATTATCATTTTTCCACTAGTGAGATAACCCATTAACTTATCAAAACTATAAGAAGACATATCTTTTGTGTAACACCCCTAGGTGTGCAGGAGCCCACTAGTAGATATTGTCCTCTTTAGGACCTAACCCGCAAGGATTTGCTTTGGTGCCTAAGATCTTGGCTATCCCACATCAAAATTTAAGGAGAACGAAGCCTTCTTTATATAGAGGTGGACACCTCAACCTAGTAGAAGACTTTTGGGTAGGAATTCGGTTCTACACTTGGCTATCCCACATCGGAAGTTGAGGAGAACGAGGCCTTCTTTATATAGAGGTGGACACCTCAACCTAGTAGAGGTCTTTTTCGGGTAGGACTTCGGTTCTGCACCAAAGTAAATCCTTGCGGGCTAGGTTCCAAAGAGGACAATATCTACTAGTGGGATCCTGCACACCTAGGGGTGTTACATTTTGACTCCTCAATAGCGGCCACAACATGGTTGTAATTTTTAGTAAGACTCCTTAAAACTTTACGCACAACGGTTAAATCACTAGTAGTTTCACCAAATGAACTCATTTGATTAACAATACTTGACATTGTTGACAAATACTCTTGCACGGACTATCTTTCTTTCATTCATAGTGACTCAAAATTACCACGGAGGTTTTGTAACTTAACAGAAATTACCTTACTATCACTTCTATACTCCATTTTCAGAATTCCTCAAGCTTCTTTTGCTCTCTTAGCGGTTGAGATTCGAGTAAAAAATATCATCATCCATCGCCGATTGGATGAGGAACAATGCTTTTGTATCCCTCTTGCGATCTTCACGAAACTTTTGGTCCGGTACCACCGGTGGTTCCGTTGGTTCTTCATACCCATTCTCGACCATATCCCACAACTCTTGGGATGCGATTTGAGCATCATTTGCATTTTGATGCTCCAAAGGTGATATTTTTCACCCTTCAAAATCGGAATTGATGGCTTCAAATGTGGATTAGGACCATTGACTGCCATACTTGCTCACTACTACTGGTATTTTGGTGCTCACTGTATTTTCACACTCAACACTCAAATGTGTGTTTGGCTTAGGATCGAACCTGGCTCTGATACCATGTTGAAACTTAAACAAGAAAAATACAGTATAAAATCAATTATATGGGAGTTAATGAACTGCAACAAACATAATATATTTCTTCCACACTTTTACCAACATAAAGAGGAGGCCTATTATATAGGCTAACAAACTTAGTTTTAAAAGGCGCAAGGTTCACCTAGGCGTAAGGCGCAAAGCGCACCGAGGCGCAAGGCGAAGGCGAACGCCTCCCGTAGGCGAGGCGCACCTTTGATGCCAAAATGATTAGAAATAAAAAATAGAAGCATTGCAATACTTGAAACAACATAGATATTATATTAAAGACCCGTAAAAGGATATAAGAAAGCATACATCATCGCTAAAGTACCGCAACAAGTCAAAGTACTAAATAGAAAGAAAAGCAAACAAAGTTTTCAAGATAGTGGGGCTAGAACAACTAGAAATCTAAATCATCATCATCAACATCATCATCATCCAAGTCATAATGATCATCATCCTCATCTTCTTCATAGTCTCCATCTCCTCCAAAGTCATCTTCATCCTCATCATAATCCAACACCGTGACTCTATGAGCATCTCTAGGAGTGGAGCTACTAGCAAAACCTTTCCCTTTATCAGGTCTAGATGAGGATCTCGGACCATCCTTTGCTAGCCTTGATGCTCTAGTGACGTAACTAGGCTCATGAGCTCCCGAAGCTCTAGCAACCGTACGCCATGTCAAGTCATCACCCTCAAACACAAAGTTATTATCTTCAACAGAAGAGTTATCATCCATTCTTCCAAGTAGCCACTCATTGCTATCATCAATCTCCTCTAGAGAATTGGATCCATGGTGTCTCTCCTATCATATCGGTGTTGCAAAGCACGATTAGATTTCACAAACACCATGTTATTCAATCGACCTTGTGCCAATCTGTTTCGCTTCTTAGTATGAAGCTAAAGTAAAAGTTCATTAGTATGCTATCAGACATTAGGGTATTAAAGCGAAAACCAAAAAAATAAATATACTTACAAGCTGAAAAACACCCCAATTTCTCTCACAACCAGTAGCACTATAAGTGAGGCTAAGAACCTTTATAGCAAATTTCTTGAGGTTTGGTGCAGAAGATCCAAAGATAGACCACCACTCCGCTATTAGATTTAAATGTAAACATTAATATTAAAGATATCAAAGATATTGAAAATTAAGATTTACTTATGTTAAAAAAATATTTACCAGGTGCTTTTGTCTTTCTTTGCCTAATGACCGAGGGTTGGGCAAAGAGACCGGTTGCATTCTTGGATATCCAACTCTCCAATGATCTTGTCTTGAGTTTCTACATCCGGAGTCAACCTTGTAATGCAACCAAACAACCCATTCATAACTTCTTCACAACCGACCTCATCGCAATTCTCATAAAAGATCTCCGGATTGAGGAAATAACCGGCCGCATGCAAACTCTTAGCAATAGCATCCTTAGCTCTATCCATAGCTTCATAAATGTAACCCATAGGTGGTTTTCTTTCTCCATCAACCATCCTAAGAACCTTGACAAGAGGCCCCGTCAACTTAAGAGCATAAACAACATGTCTCCAAAAGGTGTCTTGCAAAACAAATGATGCAACTTTTTTCCTCCCGCTTCCTTTGGCCATTTGGAATCATTCCATTCTTGAGAAGTAACCATCTTCCTCAAGTTGTGTCTTTGCTTATGAAATTGTGCTAGAGTTATGAAAGAGGTTGCAAACCTTGTAATTGTCGGGCTATGCAAATTTCAACCATTTGTGAACCTCCTCATCATGTTCACAAGTGTGATATGGCTATTAATATAGCCACTCATGAACATGCACCTTTTTAGTGCGATCTTGACCTTTGAAAATTTTCCAATATCCTCCAACATAAGATCAAGACAATGCGCCACACATGGAGTCCAATAAAGATGTGGTCTTGTAGCCTCAAGCATCTTTCCTACAAATTTTATCAAATATCCATGGATTTATAAGATAATGATTTATGAATATTAGAAAGAGTAAAGTTAAATTAAACAAAATAAAGTGATATTTCTTTCTTACCCGCCTTCACATAATTAGAAGCATTGTCCGTCACCACTTGAATCACATTTTTCTCCCCAACTTCTTCAACAATTTCATCAAGCATTTAAAACAACAAGTTGGCATCTTTCACAATTTCAGAAACATCCATGGATTTTATGAACATGGATCCTTTTGGAGAGTTCACAAGAAAGTTCACAATATCCTTATGGGCAACTGAATCACTCCATCCATCGAATAAAATGGAGCAACCTTTTACTCTTTCTTATGCTCCTCCATTTTCTTTTCAACTTCTTCAACTTCCTTCTTTAGAAGTGGAACTCGTAGCTCATGCATAGAAGGTGGCTTGAAATCGGGACCGTATTGTCCAATGGATTGCATCATTTTACCAAAACTCTCATAAGTGGGTGCATGAAAAAGAATCCCCGCATCATAAAACCATTTAGCAATATCCCTACAAGCTTTGTCCCTCAATTGCTTGTCACAAACCCCTAAGATGTCTTTCCTCTCTTTTCTTCCTTTCAAAATGTCTTGGGGAGTAGAAGTGACATATGTGTCTAAAGGACCCCATTGTCTTGGCCTTTTAACATTTGATGATGTGCCACTTTTTTCCCCCGAGCTACCTTTGGAGTTCAAAACTTCACAATCCACCTCTTCCTCATCATCATCATCAACATCATAACGAGGAATGTTTGGCAACATGTGTGCATCAATCTTAGCTTGTGCCTTTTGAATCATAAATGAATTCACTTCCTCCCTCACATGTTCGGGACAAATAGGACACTTAATCACATTCCTAAAACCTCCTACCAAATGTTGCTTCAAACAAAAAGCCCCTCCTTTGGTAACCTTTTCACAAAAACTACAAGTCCAATTGTTCTTATTATTGGGATCCGATTTTCCATATTTCCTAGCCGGATCCTTAGTGTCCGATGATCCCGTAGAAGCCGAACCCGACTCCATCAAAGATTCTCAATGAACAACCAACAATCTACAATTCAGATGATATTTCAAAACTAAATTATATAGGAGAAAGATGAAAATGAGTTTCTATAATATAATACTAAATTGAGTAAATTCCTACTTCTTATTAGTCACTATATTACTCAATTACTATTGCCTCAAAAAAAACACTGAACATTGAAGACAGAGAGAACAAAGAAGAAGAAAATCTAAAAAAAAAAAAAAAAAAAAAAAAGATAGAAATCAGAAAAAAAAAAACAAAAAAAAAGGATATAGAAGAAAGGAGAAAGGAGAAAGAAGAAAATCACAGAAGAAACAAAAAAGAAATCAGAAAAAAAGAAGAAGAAAAAAAGAAAAAGAGAAGCCGAAAAAAGAAACGGAGGAGACGAAAAAGAGAAGGAAAGGAACTTACCGGCGAAGGGGCGACGACCGTGAAGGGGCGACGACCGGCGAGGTTGTACCACCGGCGACGAGGAGCAGCTGCTGTGGAGTTCGAGTTCTTCTCTCACCTTCTTTGTCGAGTTCGAGTTCTAGGGTTTGTAAAAGTGTCGACTCTTCTAAGGTATAACGTTCAAAATAGAGAAAAACAAAAAAAACAAAAAAGAAGGCACGTGGGGGTCACGCGCGCCTTGCTGCAGAAAGCGCATGCCTGCTGCGCCTCTTGCCTTAACAAAGGCGCGCGCCTTTTGGCGCCTTGTCTCGCCTCGTGTTCTTCGCCTCGTCTGAGGTTCAGGTTTGCGATTTTTTGTGCGCCTTGGGTCGCATGGCGCCTAAGCGTGCTCAAGGTGCGCTTTTTAAAACTAAGCTAACAAACCTACTGATTTTAGCTAAAACTAAGGATCCACAAACAATACACATGGGATATAACCCACATTTCCCACTACTGCAGTAAGTTCATGCTTGACTATTTTGAAGGATATTTCTAACCCAAAAAAGTAGAATGAAACAGTATAGGTTAGAAAAAACGGATTAAAATGTTAATGAGGAAAAATGTTTAATAAAACAAGGGATTACATAATACATGAGTGTACAATACTATATATTACTACTAGCTTTTGGACCCGTGCAAATAGCACGGGAAATTTTTTGTTTAGCAAAAATTTACAACATGGTACATTAAAAAAATATCTATAATAATTGACTATACTTTAAATTACTATATTATAAGATGTAAAATGTAATTTTCAACTACCTTCCCCACAATTTTCCTCCAATTTTCAAAAATTAAATTTATTTCACTTTTGGACAACTACCTGAACACATAAATACTACATAAACCTAAAATGACACTAATTTTTTTTGATAAAATCAGATTTTTTTATCTTCATTTCTTTACATTTACCTTAATCCCTAATGAAGCGCCACATTTTTCATCTAACAGACTAACACCCCCTTCTCTTTTCACACCCCCTTCATATTCTTCTATCCTTTTCTAGTTTCTTACTTTTCTATCTCTCTCAAAAGGCATTACCGAAATCAGATGATTAGGAACCAAAATTGTTACGCCAAATTTAATTTTGCCCTGAAAATTGGCAAAGCCAAATATTTTTATAAAAATAATTGCCAAAAAAAGTTCAACCATAACCTTAGATTTCTTAATCACAATTGTTATTTTCACACCCACTGATCGTCTTATGATTATTATTATAATATGGACAAAATCATTTTTAGAGGAATTTAGAATATTTATCAGTAGGATTGTGATGTAGACAAAAAATTTTATAACCTAGACAAATAAAAAATATCAAGTAGTTTAAAATATAAACTATTTCTATAGCGTTCAACATCTCTTTATATATATTCATATTTTATAGCAATTCAATTATATTTATATTTGAGCATTTCTTTAGGGTTCACCATTTCTATAGCAATTCGTATATTTATATTTTAAGCAAAAATCGGATCTTAGAGATGTCCATCATTCAATTACTCGACAAAGATGACATATATGACCTCTAAAATCATTTTTTAAAAGCGGCAAAAAAATATACACCTTTTTTTATTGTCATCATTTGAATGTATAGTTAATAAAAATTATTAGCATAATATTTATTGTACACTTATAGAGTTATATCTAACGATTTGAGATTCAATAATTACATAATTATGGTTTGACCATAGCGAAAACACACAAACAATAACATAACAAAATTTATTGAAATGCAAAAGTTGCATAATATCATAATAACAATCTATTTATATTAATCAACTTATAAAATGACAATATTGAAGTTTGTCGGTGCATCAATAACAACCATTGTATACACTTAGAAATGTAATTTCTATACATTGCTGTGTATCCCATCAAATTTAATTGATCAAGGTAATTATTATGCCCTTTTAATCATGTCGCATAATTTTTCCAACATGTTTTCACTATCTATCGATTCAGTTGGCCAATTTTCAAACTGCACGTTGCATATTGATGTAGATCAGTTTCATAACTTGTAGATTTTACTGTGCTTGATCCCTGTACAACTGCTTCAAGTTTTCTTATAATACATATGAAGAAAGTCTGAATTTTTATGAACTAATATAAAAGATTTTGAAACAAATTTATAATACCTATGAAGAAAGTCTGAATTTTTGTGACCTATATATGATCGATTTGGTTGCCAATTTTAATTAATATATGGAACTAAGTTAATGTGGTCATTACGTTTAGCTAAAGGATCCGAATTGATCCGAATAGCACGGAAATATAAGACAACTTCATCCCATACTGTCATATAATAATCAACTAGTTATTAGGCCCCAACTCCCCAGGGAAAGAAAAATTTCATTTATTAATTTTTTATTTTTTGATTATAAATTTTATTTAGTACAGTGGTTAAGACTTATTTAATATATAAACTTTTGGTCCCCAAAACCTATACTATGCACTTTCTAATTTTTTTTATTGTATGTATGTGGATTGCATGTAGTAAAACGCCCTCAGGGAGAGCGCCACGTGGCACCGTTCCTTGTTTAGGAACGCCTTTTAATATATTAGTATAGATTGTAATATATCCGACTATAGCTAGATTTCAGTTTATTTCATTTAAATTTAACACTTCATGACACTGATCGTCTTATGATTATTATTATAATATGGCCAAAATCATTTTGTAGAGGAATTTAGAATATTTATTAGTAGGATTGTGATGTAGACAAAAAAAATTATAATCTAGACAAATAAAAAATATCAAGTAAGTAGTTTATAATATAAACTATTTCTATAGCGTTCAACATCTCTTTATATATATTCATATTTTATAGCAATTCAATTATATTTATATTTGAGCATTTCTTTAGCATTCACCATTTCTGTAGCAATTTGTATATTTATATTTTAAGCAAACATCGGATCTTAGAGATGTCCATCATTCAATTACTCGACAAAGATGACATATATGACCTCTAAAATCATTTTTTAAAAGCGTCATAAAAAAATACACCTTTTTTTATTGTCATCATTTGAATATACAGTTAATAAAAATTATTATGGGTATCAGCATAATATTTATTGTACACTTATAGAGTTATATCTAACGCTTTGAGATCAATAATTACATAATTAAATCAACAGAAGACCAACGAGTCATCCTCCAAGTTTTCTCTCGGTGCACGTTAGCTTAACGTGCACCGTAGCCATGGCAAGAAAAAATGGCGGCAAATCTCAAGGTAATGAGCATGGAAAGCAGAAGGAAAAAGCGAAAGGACCTTCATCGGAATCTCAGGCATTGCGAACAAAATCAATGGATGAGATTATGGGTATTGAAGCGTTAGATTTTGGACTGGGTATTGGTGATGTTCTTACACCAAAATCTTCAGTCAAGGAGATGCAGAAACAATCAGACATTCATCACACCTTTAATGAATGGCTTCAATCCATTCATAAGAGTGCGCGCAATGGAACGGTAGAATCATGTATTTAACCCGTTCCTATTTTGCTGGAAAATGTTGATTGTGATGATGATTTGGTAGAAAATGATGCATTAATAGAGAATCAGATGAATCAATTGAATATGGATAGGAATTCCAACCAGAATCATGATAAATCTGGAATTGATCCTGTACATATAGACTTTGAGGACATACAAGAGGAGATTGATTACTGGCAATCTTCATTGATTTGTTATGTAATTGGAGCAAATCCTCCTGTACATGTTATGGAAAGCTTCATGAGGCGAATTTGGAAGGATTATAAGATTTATAAGGTTGCTATGGTGAAGAAAGGTATATTCCTAGTGAGATTTCTAGCTATGGATTCTAGGGATACTGTGTTGGCAAGACATTATTTTTTTGATAAAAAAAACCAGTAATTATGAAGCCCTGGATGCCTGAAATGGATTTTGAGAAGGAAACTCTGAAAACTGTACCAATCTAGGTGCAATTAAAGTTGAATCTCAAGTATTGGGGTGAGAAATCCTTGCACAAAATTGCATCACAGCTTGGTGATCCTATCAAACGTGATGAAGCAACAAGGAATAGAGACAAGTTACAATATGCCAGAATCCTAATTGAGATGAAATTGGATCAGGAATTTCCTGAATCCACTCAGATTTGGAATGAATTTGGGGAATTAATTAAAGTACCAGTCATATTTGAATGGAAACCTAAGCAATGTCAGCATTGTAAAGGCATTGGACATCTTAGCCAGGAATGCAGATTGAAGCAAAGGAAAGTCTGGAGGCCTATAAATGTTCAGCCAGCACCTATTGCTTCAGATACACATGATATAGTACAGGTTGTTGTTGAGCCAAATGTGCAAAATTTGGAGAAATCACCTATACAAGAAGTGGATCCAGAGGGTTTTCAACGTGCTTTGAAGCCTATCAGGGTCAGAACATCAACATCCAAACTTACCAACACTCATAATGCCTTTCAAATGCTGCAAATGGAAGGTACTCAGTTGGGGGAGAAGAATGTAACTGATGAAACAGAAGATACAACAGGAGCAGGAGGGGGAGATTCTCCTATTAGCAATGGATAAATTGCTAGTATGGAATGTAAGGGGCCTCAACACTATTAAAAAACATATAGATGTGAAGAATTATATTCATTGTGGGTCTCTTAGAGACTAAGGTTAAAGCACATAACCTTGGTGGATTGTATCAAAGAATCTTCAATGGCTGGTGTTTTACTACCAACACTAGTTTTCATGAAGGTGGAAGAATTATAGTTGCATGGAAAGCTACCAGTTTCAAGGTAAACATTGTAAGTGGATCTAGTCAATACTTACATTGTTATTTGGAACCTATTAGTGGTAAACCTGGCTTCTTTTGCACTTTCATTTATGCATTTAATGAAAGAGTGTAAAAAGGGAAGCATTGTGGAAGGATTTGATGTCATTCAATATCATAGATCCTTGGATTGTGTGTGGAGATTTCAACTGTGTTATGAACACAGATGAAAGGATAGGTGCATCTGTGAGGGAGATAGAAATGAAAGATATTAGAGAATGTATGGTGCATTGTGAGATGCATGATGTGAAGAGCACTGGCAACTTCTTTACCTGAAATAATAAACAGTTAGGGAGTAGCAGGGTCTTTTCCAAGCTTGATAGAGTAATGGCTAATCAGGCTTGGCAGAATATTTATAGTTCAACAGCAGTATCATTTCAACCTGAAGGGAAATTTGATCATTCCCCTGCAGTTTTGGCTGTATATGAAGAATACATGGAATGTAAAAGACCTTTCAAATATTTTACAATGTGGAGAACATCACCACTATTTGAAGACACTGTTAAGACAACTTGGCAGGTGAATGTACAAGGGACAAAGATGTATAGACTGCTGAAAAAGTTGAAAGCAGTTAAGATGGCTTTAAAAGAACTCAACAAGCAGGGATTTTCTGAAATTCAAGCTTCAGAGTTGCAAGCTCATCATAAAATGATTGCTGCTCAAGAATTGATGCATGCCCACCCTGGTAACACTCAATATGCAGAACAAGAGCTTAAAGCTGTAAAGGTATATCACAATATACATCAAGCTTACATGGAATTCTTAGCACAGAAATCCAAAGCAGCTTGGATTCAACATGGTGATGAAAAGACTCAACTGTTCCACCAAAGCATAAAGCAAAGAAAGCTACACAACCAAGTTTACAGTATCCATGATGAATCTGGTACTTGGCATGATGCTCCTGATACAGTTGCACAAGCTTTTTTAAGCTACTATGAGAAATTGTTGGGTACAAATGTTGATAGGAGGAAGACAGTGATACAACAAGTGGTTCAAGAGGGTCCTCTGATCACATAAGCACACAAAGCCATTCTCAATGCACCATACACAACAGAGGAAGTCAAGAAGGCTCTACTATCAATCCCTGGCAGCAAAGCCCCAGGTACTGATGGTTTTGGCTCTTTCTTTTATAGAGATGCCTGTAACATAGTTAATGATGATGTAATACATGCTGTGTTAGATGTTTTACAAAGTGGCAGAATTTTAAATGAATTAAATACCACAGTCATCACATTGATACCTAAAACAAAATGTCCATCTAATGTGACTGAGTTTAGGCATATCTCTTGCTGTAATACATTATATAAGTGTGTTACCAAGGTGTTATGTGCAAGATTAAGGCAGGTGCTTCCTTATCTTATTATAGAAAACCAAGGTGGTTTTGTACATGGGAGATACATTGTACATAACATCATGGTTATTCAAGATATGGTGAAGCAATATGGAAGAAAACAGGTGAATCCTAGTTGTATGCTCAAGATTGATTTGCAAAAGGCATATGATACTGTCAACTGGGACTTCTTAAAGGAAATGCTCACAGCCTTAGAATTTCCTCAGGAATTCATTGATTTGGTGATGCAATGTGTGACTACTCCAATGTTCTCTCTCATGATTAATGGGACAATGCAAGGTTTCTTTAAATCCTCAAGAGGGTTAAGACAAGGGGACCCTTTGTCTCCCCTATTATTTGTGATATGCATGGAATATCTTTCAAGGATTTTGAAGAAACTAGGTGATTTTGAGCAATTTAAATTCCATCCTAGATGTAAAGCTGTGAAGTTGAATCACATGTGCTTTGCTGATGACTTGATATTGTGTTACAAAGGTGAATATCCTTCCATTTACGTGTTGCTTAGAGCTTTCAAGTTGTTTTCAGATTCATCTGGGTTGCAAGCTAATATTCACAAGTCAGCTTTTTACACTTGTGGTATAGGATCTGCTGAAATTCAAAGAGTAGTTGAAGCTTCAGGCTTCTCTCATCAGTAACTGCCATTTAAATATCTTGGGGTCCCAATTTGTGCCAAAAGAATTTCAAATGCTCAATGTGAGGCACTGATTGAAAAAATGACAGTGAAGATAAGAAGTTGGAGTTCTAGGAACCTATCCTACACAGCAAGAACATTGTTGATCAATACTGTGTTACTTAGCCTTCACACTTACTGGGCTCAAGTGTTTATATTGCCAAAGAAAGTTTTGCAGGTTATCAACAAAATCTGTAGAGCTTTCTTATGGGGTGGACAAGAACATAGTCAAAAACCATGTGCCATAGCCTGGGAGAAATTATGTTCACAGAAGTCAACAGGAGGCTTAGGATTCAGGAACACAGTTTTGTGGAACATAGCTAGCATTGGCAAGTATGTTTGGGCTATATCGACTAAACAGGATAGTGTTTGGTTGAAATGGATACACTTAGTATACTTGAGAGGTGTAGATTGGTGGAATTACCAGCCTAATTCAGGGGCTAGCTGGTATTGGAGAAAGATTTGTATGGTAAAGGAACAATTAAAGCAAATCATCACTTAGGGTGAATTTTGTTAGATGAATAAATACTCTGTGAAGTAGATATATGAGAAATTGGTGGGAGAACAATCTAGAATTCACTGGGATGCTGCTGTTTGGAATAGACTAAACTTACCTAAACACAGGTTCATAGTTTGGTTAGCAGTTCAAAAAACTGCAAACTACTGCTAAGCTTGCTGCTATTGGTATTAGTTCTAATGATAGCTGTCTGATTTGTGCTAATGAACCTGAACTTCATGCTCACTTATTTTTCAAGTGTCCATTTAGTGTTCAATGCTTGAATAACATTAAATCTTGGCTGGGAATACAAGCAACTACAGAAGACATGCAACAATTATTAAACTGGGTGCAGAATTGTAGGAAATCGAAATTTCAAAGAAATGTAATGTTACCTGGAATTGCAGCACTGGTTTACTGTATCTGGCAGGCAAGAAACATGGTTTACTGGGACAATTGTGCTCCTAATATCAGTCATGTTTGTAAACAGATCAAAAGCCTTGTAAGAGCTAGAGTCTTTTCAGTTTTACCTAAGAAAATAGCCAGGAAAGATTATGAGTGGTTCACTAAGCTTAGTCAATGAGATGAATCTTTGATTGTATTAGGGTATGATGGCTTAGTTGGCTTGATTCTAGCCAAAAGTGTAAAGGGGGTCCAACCTAGTTGGTTTGCCTTTCTTTGGGCTAGTTTAGGTTGTAATTGAAGTTTCATGAATAACATTTTACTTACTTAGCAAAAAAAAAAATCCCATAATTATGGTTTGACCATAGCGAAAACACACAAACAATAACATAACAAAATTTATTGAAATGCGAAAATTGCATAATATCATAATAACAATCTATTTATATTAATCAACTTATAAATGACAATATTGAAGTTTGAAGGTGCATCAATAACAACCATTGGATACACATAGAAATGTAATTTCACTGAACTTTTTTTATATAAGTAATCAAATACATATTTCACTGATTTGATTAATTATATGCAATATCTGATCAACATCATCATTGTTGCAACCAATTTTTTTTTTTGAAGATTATTGGAATTTGTCATGACAGAAAAAATATCCAATTTGCTTATAGAATATGAGACTTCTTCTTTTTGTCAGACAAAATACTGCCGAATCCATTGATTGATAGGAGATTAAATAAAAGGGGATATGAAAACCATAATTTTTGGCAAGATGGATGCAATATTGGCAAAGATGAAAGCCAATGATCTTCGCTTGCAATTATAGAGGCCTATAAGAAGATGGCTTGTCCAAGAATTTTCTCAAAAAAAAAAAGGAAAATATTATCTTTGTATATCCCTTATATTAGGATAGTCTTCTTTAGATTACCAGCTTACTTATATTTCCTATTTTGTAGCCTTGATTCTTGTATATTGTGCTATGCTTAACATAATACAATGAAGGGAAAGTATCAACTATTAGCGTGTAATTTATTTGGCAATTAATGTACTGCTTCATTCTCTTTGGCGTTGACACATCAGTTAATTACCAAGGGCATGACACATAAGCAAAACCTTATTGCTTTATTGTATTACAAGTATTAGGACCCGGGCAAATGTCCGGGCTTTTTCGTGAAGAACAGGTAGAGTTTTTAAATATTTACACCCCTATTTTTAGCCGTTATTTTTGTCTAACATAGAACAACTAAAAGTTGTAATATAATTTTGTCATTATCTTTGATGTTGGTTTCTAATTTATATGTCATGAGGAAACTCACTATATCATACAGAAACATACTATATCATGCAGAAACTATTGTACCTGATTGGTTCAATTGATATCCTTGACCTTTTTATTTACAATAGCATAGCACATAAGTTTTTTTTTTGTTCCAATGCTTAAGTCATCAGTATATGTTATAGACCAATTAAAAGTTAATGGAGAAAGTTCAAGATAAAACTTACCTTTCTTTAGTACTCATTGTGTTTACAAATCAAATTAAAGTACTTGTCATATAAATATGAAACAATTTATTAAATTGTGAAAGATTGGTAATATTGCTACGGTATGTTGCTATTGTGCCCTTGTCAACCCTCTTTCTAATATGTTGACCATGTCCCATCTTATCCAAATTCATGTTTGGAGGAGACGAAGGATGCATCGTTTGTTTCTTATCAAAGGAAAAGAAAATATGAGGAGTATATTTATTAGAAACCGTACCTTGGGGAAGAACTCAATGTGCAAAGCTGACCACTAAAAATCTATAATATGTAGTTCACGTAATTAGCTTAAGTGGAAATAAAATATAGGGAAGAAAACTCAATGTGCAAAGTTGTCCGCTCACAATCTAGTATATATAACTTTAGATATTCTAATTCTAACATGAATAGGTTTCTTATAACAACCCTAATTCTAATTGAATTCCTAATTCCAATTGCAGTAGGTTACTTTAATACTTTAACCCTAATTCTAATTGAATCGCTAATTTCAATTGCAGTAGGACTTTAATATGTTAGTATAGTCATATTTCCTTTTATATGTTACTTTAATATAAAAATTTTAAATATAGTATAAATGGATCTTATTTTAAAGTACTTTTTAAACACTTTCCAATTGTAAAAAAATTATAATTTTACGAATTATATATTAAAAGTTATAATCAATTTACTATATTTAAGTTTTTCATTGTGAACCCAACTCTATTTATTCTTATCCTAAACTCTATTTGTATATTAATCAATTTAGAACTCTATTTATATTTAAAAAAAAATGACATGACACTTAATGAGCACGACAAATGGCGTTCAATGAGAACGCCAAATATCACGACCTCGTGAGCTCGCTTTTGTAATTCTAATTGAATCGCTAATTCCAATTGCAGTAGATTACTTTAATATGTTAGTATAGTCAATGTTTCCTTTTATATGTTACTTTAATATAAAATTTTAAATATAGTAGTAATGGATCTTATTTTAAAGTACTTTTTAAACACTTTCCAATGGTACAAAAATTATAATTTTACGAACTATATATTAAAAGTTATAATCAATTTCCAATATTTAAGTTTTTCATTGTGAACCCCAACTCTATTTATTCTTATCCTAAACTCTATTTGCATTTTAATCAATTTAGAACTCTATCTATATTAAAAAAAAGACATGACACTTAATGAGAGCGACAAATGGTGTCCAATGCGGACGCCAATTGTCGCGACCTCGTGAGCTGACTTTTGAACTCTGCTTTATATATTAGTTATATGATATAGATTTGTTACAATGGAATTGGATAATGGAACTTTATATCTATATGTTCGCAGGTGGGACATTTCCTAAAGACTTAGAACACGATGACAACCATAATGTAGTTGACAAGCCAAAGTTTATCAATGCGTTGATTAGTGCATATTCTGCTGCAATCTTTGAACAAGATTCGGACGGTTTTATTCCTGTAATGAGAGCAGCCCAGTATGGTCGTGTCCTTGCTATCCTTTGGATGCTTAGTTACAAACAGTCAACGGAATGTCGTGATTCGAAGGGAAGGAATGTTTTGCACCACTTGCGGCTAAGGATAGCTGATCTTAATGCAAGAGACAAAGATTATACGTTTTGGATTTGCAAGAAAATTCTAGCACTAATTGGAGTTGATACTCTCATATTCTTACCAGACAAAGATGGGAATACGCCATTACATTTGGCCATTATGGATCGAGATTTCGATATCGCGGAATTGATCCTGAAACGATATGTCGAGGCTTATTTAAAAGCAAGGAAAGAGTTAATTGTGAACATCAAGAATAAAGAGGGAAAGACAGTGTTAGACTTGATTACATCCGTACCAGACATTCCTATAACCCTTGTATGTGGAGGAGAAAGTATAGTCCCATACCCGGTAATCCGGTATGGGGCGGTAGTTGCCCCTACCAGGGGCAAACTTGTAATTTCATTCCAAAAGCAAGGGCAAAAACGTAATTTACCAGAGTTACAAACAGCAGGTGTGAGAATAGGAGGTAAGCCTTATTATGCCCGTTGGAAGAAAACAGAGAGAAGAAGTGTAATATTTAGGGCACCAAAAAACCAAAAAACAACACGAAATTAGCAAAACATTGTTGGTATGAGTTCTTCTGGTGAGCATGGCGATGGATTTGAAGCAGACGACTTAAATGTCGATGAAGAAGAATTACAGGAGCAGCGAAATGTGGATGAAGAGAATGTAAGTTTGTTGTTTTTTATCATAAGTCTGTAATTCGGCCATATATGTAGTATAGTATAGGTGAGGAGTAATGTAGGTGATGATTGTGGAGTTTTAATTTGTTGTTATGTAATAAATGTTCTGGAATGTAATAAATTAGATGATTAGCAATTAATGTGTACTATGGAATTAAATTAATGACAATGATTGGCAATAAATGAATTTTTTTTGTTGGGTTCACAATATTGACGATGATGTATGGGCAAAAAAGATTTTAATTCTGTAGAAATATAATGTGTGGAATAGAATGTGTATAGAAAATTTATAGAAGAAGATAAATGTAAATTAGTGAAAGAAATTTGAAGGGAAAGCAGATTTTATGAATTAAATGGACTACTACTTCATGTTGAACAGGGCCGTTTCTGAATTATCGGTGGCTCATGGGCGAACTACGAAAATGGGGCCCTACTTAATAAGTAATATAAAATTTTCAAATTTCTAGAGTATGCGATTTTCTACTCTTAGTCCATCACTACCCGAAGGCTCTTCTACTCGTCTACTAAAAAACTTATCTATCGCTCCCTTTTGTGATTCTAACAATTCTTGTGTCCGTTGTCTCTTTTTCCTTTTTTCAAAACCAGATGCATGTTTTCGCGGCAACATTATAAAATACAATAACGAATAAAAGATATAGAACAATAGCACCTGAATATAGCTTAGTTTGTTGTCATTTGTCAACGAAAAGATGGGTCTCAATTTTGAAACACAAATTGGCAGCAAAACAACAATTCCTACAATTATTATTCAAACAAGAATCTAATTAGAATAACAAAATAGAGAATAATTATAAAAAAAAAGTTAGAGAATTACTGTAAAAAAAATTGAGAACTAACAAAGTTAAAAGACAAAGAATCACTCATTTCCTAAAACATTATACTTATCACTAGACACTGGTATCCTAAAATTCTAAAACATAATCCAACTTATAAAGAAAACATAATACTTATGAAGTTATCATTTATCAACTTATGCGTGCATAAATCTGTTAATCACATAATCAATTAATCACTCGGCCCTCATAATCTAAAATTGAAATGTTTTAACAACAATAAGTATGTCTAATCTAAAATTAATCAACATTCAACAATAATCTAAAATTAAATGATAATCATTCAAATTTTCAGAAACACAAAATAAAATTATGATTGAAAAAATATGATAATACATAATCACAATGAAAAATTAAATTGAAGAGAAAATAGTGTAATTACCGGAATGTTTCTGTATAATTGGTGGAATCTCCTTGAACAATTGAGTTCTTGAAGTAAAGTACAACTCATGAATCAAAATTCCAAAGTAAAAGATGAGAAAAATATACAAGTATGAAATTGGAGAAGAAATCTGAAAATATTGCAATTAAATGAGGAAAAAGGTGGAGAATTCTTGTTAAAAAAAAAGAAAATAAAGTGGAAGATTGAATGTTGAATAAGGAAGGAATTGAAACTGCCAAAATGAAGAAGGTGAAGATCAGCGCTAATCTCGGCTCGCGTCATTTGAGCGTTCATTGGGTTGTTTTTTTGCCCTTTTTCTTCTCTCTCAACACTTTATTAAATTGGGCTTGATTTTTGGGGCCCTGGGCACACGTCCCTCTCGCCCTGGCCCAAATACGGGGCTGGTTGTGGTGACATGGCATAATTATTTGTTTTAGTTAAAGTTAATTAGAATTGAAATTGATTAATTAAACTATAACGAATTACAATAAGACACGTGTGAAATTAACCCATTCTCCTGGTCATCAACCTGTTTCAACAGGTCACGGTGCATTATGAGCGGATTGGGATAAAAGGTTGGATTATTAAATAGCAATAATCAAACGATTGGATTATTTTGAGCGAACGGCCCAAAGGTTAGATTATTAGAATCAATTTTCCATTGATAAATTGTATGCTTTGTAGAGGAGACTGATGGAACAAACTACTATGGGATGTATGATGCCTGAGGAATTGTACGAAGCAGCTAAAATGGGAAATGTGTGTGTTTTCAGACGACAACGATCTGAAGTCGGTAACCTTTCTCAAGAAACTGGATCTACAACAAAGAATACTCAAGATGATGAGTATTTTCTTTCTCAAACTGTTAATGGACGCAATATCCTTCACATAGTCCTAGAACATGAGCGTAATGACTTCATAACAACGGCTATTAAAAGCTTCCCGAATCTTATGTACCACAAAGACTGTAATGGTGACACGCCATTGCACATTGCTGCTAGGCTTCGTTCTAATCATTCAGCGTATGAGTTATTAACATAACCTTTCCATTATTGGTATACCAACAACACGCAGAGTTACGACGTAACTTTACGTGTGCCACCGTGGAAGGTGAAAAACTCGAGAAGCAATACGCCACTTCATGAAGCTGCACGTACCAGTAACTATAGCCAGGCCCGGTCCTGATCTTTTTGGGGCCCTAGGCAAAATAGTAGATTGGGGCCCTTCAAAAAATGCAATTTATAATAGAATAAAATAAAAACATTTGATAGTAGTTCAATTAAATAAATCCGTCGTTCAAGCGAATGCAATTTTACAAATAAATTTACCAAAAAAAAATTGTGATTTTATTAACTCTTCAACAAGTTTTCTCTTTTTCCTTTTTTCACTTCAAGATAAATGTTTTTTGGGCAACATTGCAATTTGCACATAAAATAAATCAAACACAAAACACTCAGAGCATAATTTACAGAAGATAGAGATAGAATGACAACACCTTGAACAGCAGAACAAGTGAAGTGCTAAGATAAATCCGCAAAGATTTACGGACCCCCACCACAATTGCAATCGGCAACAAGGAATTCAAAGAACAAAGAAGATCGCATACGAGATGGACTCCGGGTCTCCGGCA
This sequence comes from Beta corolliflora, assembly GCA_947648045.1. Classification (NCBI taxonomy): domain Eukaryota; kingdom Viridiplantae; phylum Streptophyta; class Magnoliopsida; order Caryophyllales; family Amaranthaceae; genus Beta; species Beta corolliflora. The sequence continues at coordinate 144,816 of CANSZD010002664.1, forward strand.
GGCGGGCGGCAGGTAGAAAATTTCGGCTGAATTAAGAATTAAGAATTAACTCCGGCAAAAGCACAGTCAAGGATTCGGCAGATGCGCATACAAGAATCCGGCCACAGCAGTCGGCATGTAGAAAATTACGGCAGATAGAAAAATTCGGCTGAATGAGTGTCCCAAACAACCAAAATTTCTCAAAAGAAACCCTTAATTTCAGAATCTCAGTAAAAATCAGTTGATTGATACGAGAATATGTGAGTAATGCATTATTCAAATGCAATTCATCCCTATTTAAAGTGTAGAAAAAAAATACCGTTATCACAATTAAAAGAGGATTAATTGTTAAAAACGGCTTAATTTTTTGGAGAAAATGGAAAATTTCCATGAGTGAGCTGGTTAGAGATAATTTAGGAAGGGGAATAAATTTTGGAGAAAGAGAGGAGTTGTGAAGGGTGAAGAAGACGATGGGTTTTTCCATCAGTCATTTGCTTGAAATATCCTTCTAATTAATTGCCTTGGATTAATCATTAATAATTGAAAGTTGACTTTCCCTTTCAATTCCCATAATCAGCGTAGGCTAGGCGCCAGCTAATAAGCAGTATGCAATTTGCTAGTATTTCTTTTTTTTTTAACCTACTACTATTTTTATAATCAGAACATTGGGCCCCTTAAAAAATTGGGCCCTTGTCCCTTGCCCCTTCAAACAATGCCCAGGGCCGGGCCTAACTATAGCTCCTTGTATACTTTCATTGTCAATTGCATAAAAGGATAGGAGTTAGGTTCCAGTGGACGACTCTAGCTCCTTACGTATACTTTCCCCAAGATTTAAGGCTAGGCCTTCCCTACCAAACCATTGGTGTTTGCTTTTGCCACTTATTATCAAAAAAAAAAAAAAAAAAAAAATTTGTCAATTGCATAACCCCTGAAATTACGTCGGAAGCCATGTCAGATGTGAACGGGGATGATGAAACTGTTCTTCACTTGATTGCGAGATACGACCAAAAACTTGATGGTGAGCTTATGTCCCTCTACTAAACTGATTAGTTCTGATATCTTTACACAAATCATCTATATGAACATTTTGATACCTTCTATTATTTGAATTATTTGGGAAGTGAACTATCTTAAACTCACAAGTTTTATCATATCTTTGATCTATAGCTATTGTTGAAAGTGCTCCAAAATTAGTGTTCATGAGGGCTAAAATTAGGAAATAATAATGGTTAGTGGGTACAGTGGCGGATCTTAGCAACTTTCATTTAGGGGGCCGAGTTGAAATTTCTAAATCTGTATAGAGATAGACAAGATTTCAAGTTTTAAATCCCAAGGCAATTTTTCATTTTATTATTCTATAAAAAAATCCATTAAATAATTAACTTATCTATTTAATTTAGGTGAAGAACAAACATACTGATAAAAATAATTAAAGATAACAATTAGCAAGTACCTGGAAAAAAGATTACAAGAACCAAAAAAATGTATTTCCAAGCGCGACTCTCGAAATTGCATGAACTAAACTACTCCTTAATATCAAAAGGAAAAGTAAAAATGTATAGAAAAGAATTACGTAGTACTATTATTTAGATGTATATAAAAAAAAGCACAAAGATGAGAGAGAAAGAAGAGAGAGAAAGAGAAAAGTATGGAGAAAAAAGCCCCAATTCTAAAGAAACAAACCCTAGCCAATTTCTTCTGCAATTCCTTAATTTAGCCTCAAACCATGCCAATTCCCTCATCCAGATCTCGATTATTCAGTTATTACTCCTCTTGTCAGTGAGTATTCCCTCTACAAAAGTATTATGTAAAGCGAAAAGTCTTCTCCCAAATGTTCCTGTAATTTCCCCAAATCAAGTTGTATCTTATGTGAGAAATCTTCCTCTTCTCCTCTGGTTCTTTCAGTTAAATTCAACGGCTTTAGATTCTCGAATTCCTATGCAGTCTATAAGTTGGATTAAAGGGTTTAATTTTCTTCCATTCAAATTTAAAGAGGGCTTCCTGGCTAGGGTTTGTAGATTTCGCACTTTCGGTGTGTCGGATTTGCTGGTGAGAGCTTTGAATTCATTCTTGGGCGTGGATGATATCCTTCATTGGACTGTTCCTAATGGTGTGTGTTTCTTTGGCGGGATGAAGTGGCGCTCTATTGTACCATATTGCTTGTTGTTTTGTGGGTCTTCCTGTTTCGAAGACATCAGGTTCCCATATTGTGGGAAGAAGTCTGCTTGTGCATTTAATGCAAGGTTACTTTCTTTCTCCTTTTCACTTTATTATGCAAGGATTTGCTTGCATCAGGTCTTCAATTTTTTAGCCAAATACTTTAGAAAATTTGTTTTGCCTGTTATATTTCGTAGTCTTATAATTGGAGATGTTGGTTTCCTTTGTTTGGACCCAATTCTTGTCACTCCCTTTCTTAAAAATCTCATGTTTTTGCTAGTACTCGTCTCGTTAGTAAAGTTTAATCATGTGAGTCTTGTATGTTCAACTCATGGCAAGGAACTTTCTTATGTTCCTTTCTATTTTACAGTTTTCAAGTAAGTCAAACATGATATAATTTTAGTGAATGTGGTTATACGTTATTCTTTACCTATAATCTATCATATAAGTGAAAAATTGCTACAAGAATTTCTTATCTCATATAGAATATTGAGAAGTTTCTTCTTTCAGTCTCTGGTTTACAGTATGATAATTAGAAAATCTGTATTTCCACTTGAGATATTGTTCCATAACTCCAGGCCCCAGAAGCTATTGGAATGGAGAGGAGTGTATTTTGCATCTTTTGCCCACGTAAGGCTTTTTTCTATTATCTCGCTTCAAATTTCTATTAAAGAAAAATTCTATGAATACTCCCAATCAATTAGTCGGCTTATATTGGTATTTAAGTTATTTGTTTGTTATATATGAGCACCTATTTTTACGTAAGACTCGGTGGATGTTTTTCATCTCAAGAAACATTGTTAAGGTACAGGTTCATCTATTGGATTTCATTACCATTGCTAGCTTCTTAAGTCTGCCAGTTTTTGAGTTTGGACTTGTTGTCATTCATGTAGTGGCAATATGTAGACATTCAAAATTAGTTTTTAGTAGATATTGGTTGGGAATTTGTTGTGTTTATCTCAAAGATATTCTCTTCTCTAAAAATTCCATCTTTGGCTATAGAAGCTATTTGATTAGATTCCTATGTAGCTCCTTCTATAGTGTCTCTTCATCCCTGAAGAGGTATAGAATTTTTTCAATCTTGTCTTTTAAGTCCCCTTTTTTTAATATTTTGTATTTTTGATGGTAAATATAGCAAGTTGGAATGTTCGTGGTATTGGTAGACCATCTCTACCAGAAAAAGTGAAGTCAATTTGTTTTTTGCATAGTATCTCATTGATGATGCTTTGTGAATCTAAATCCCAGGCTTCCCTCTCTGATTCTTGGGTGAAGCAAGCTGGCTTCACTCACTCTGATTTTGTCCCTGCTATGGGATTCAGGGGAGGACTATGCATTTTGTGGAAGACTAATTCTAATACCCCTTTTGTGCTTGATGTTAGTCAAAAGTCTAGCAGGTTTATCATATGTGATATTCATTTGCTTGTTTCAAATTCTAGATTTCACTTGATCTTCATTTATGCTCCTGCTAGCAACTCGTTTAAGGATGAGTTCTGGCGCGAGATTAAAGAAGCTACCACTAATTTGCCCTTCCCCTTTGTTATAATGGGGGATTTCAATGAAATTAGCTCTAAAGAAGATAAGTTGGGGGGAGCTCCCTTTAATATCTCTCAGATTCGTAGAATGAATTCGGTGTTAAATAGCTTAGATTGTATTGAAATACCTTTTGTAGGGGGAAGATTCACTTGGAGAAAGAAACCTTCGGGCCATGAAAATGTATATGAAAGGATAGACAGATGTATAGCCAACCCTTCTTGGCTTGTACTTTTTCCCCAAGCGCAAATTACTCATCATACTTTTACTACTTCGGATCACTGCCCCATCTCGCTTTCTTTGTCCCAAAATTGCAACCGCAAAGCATGCCCCTTTAGATTTGAGAAAGTATGGTGTACAAGAAAAGACTTTGATTGTTTAATTAAGAAGACTTGGTGCACAAAATTTCAAGGATCTTACATGTATTGTCTTGTTAAGAAATGTAAATTACTTAAGTCAAATATTAAAGAATGGAAAAGACATAGATTTGGTAATATTAATAGACAAATTGAGGAAGTTGACAAACAACTTGATGACTTACAGCAAAAATTGACTCAATCAATGGATGATGTTTCTTTAGGGACAAAACAAGATATCCTTCTTGCAAAGCGCTCTAATCTCCTGAATTTCAACCTTGTTTATTGGAAACAACGTCACAAAGATAATTTCTTCTTGAATGGTGATCGGAATACTAAGTACTATCATTTATCTACCACCATTAAAAGAAACAAGAACTTAATTAAGAACTTAGAAAATGAAAATGGTATCTCTATTGATACGCCTGATCAAGTCTCTGCTTACTTTTCAAATGCTTTTAAAGAAAGATTTTTGAGTAATAAGGATTGCCAATTTAATCCGGATCATGATTTTGATTTACTTCAGCCTGTCATTTCGGAAGAGGAGAATAATAATGTAATTGCAAATGTTGAGAATGAAGAAATCAAAGCGGCAGTTTTTGACTTAGCTCCGGACAAAGCCCCAGGCCCTGATGGATTTCCTCCTTATTTCTTTCAAAAGTATTGGGGTTTAGTTGGTAATTCAGTCATTCGAGCAGTAAAAGCTTTTTTTCATTCTGGTTTTATTCTGTCAGAAATCAATCACACTTTCATCTCTTTGATACCCAAAATCGAAAATCCGTCTAATGCTAATCATTTTAGACCAATTAGCCTATGTTCAACCATCTATAAGATTATTTCAAAGGTTATTACCAATAGATTAAAAGTAGTCCTTGGAAAACTGATTCATCCTCTCCAGGGAAGCTCCTTGAGCGCCTGATTCAAGATAATATTCTGATTGCACATGAACTTTTTCACTCCCTAAGTAGAAAGTCAGGTCAGGAGAGATGGATTGCTATTAAATTGGATATGGAAAAAGCCTATGATAGATTAGAATGGGACTTTATCTTCATTACTCTTCAAAAATTAGGTTTTTGTGAAAAATGGATTCACTGGATTAGGAGTTGTATTACCTCAGTCTCTTTTTCTGTTCTTGTTAACGGTATTCCGGGGGAGCAGTTTAAACCTTCCCGTGGAATAAGGTAGGGTGATCCCCTTTCTCCCTATTTGTTTATCCTTTGTGCTGAACTTCTAGCTCGCCAGCTTTCCTTTCATACGGGGGCTGATAGAAACTCTATTGGGGTGAAAGTGGGTAAGGCAGGAATCAGAGTTCCTTTTCTTACCTTTGCGGATGATACCATGATCTTTGCTAAAGCAAATGTTCATAGTTGCCATGTGATTAAAGAGATTTTAGCTAAGTATTGCTCCATGTCGGGCCAGTTGGTTAATTTTCATAAATCAGCCTTCCAATGTTCCACTAATGTTAGAATGGAAGATAGAGTCTTATTCCGAGAGATCCTTCAGATGACTGAGCAAGACTCTTTGGAGGAGTACCTTGGTTGTCCTATTTTTTCTAAGAACGTTAATAAAAATTCTTTTTCTAAGATCTCGCAATCAGTTGCTAATCAACTGCCGAAATGGAAGGCCAATTCTCTTTCGCAAGCAGGTAGAAGTGTGTTAATTAATGCTAATCTAGCTACTAAAGCGAATTATCAAATGCAGAGTTTTTTGCTTCCTAAGTCAACTCTCAATCTTCTTGATAGAACTTATAGAAATTTCTTTCGGAATAAAAACCAGATCGTAAAAGTCCCAATTTAATTGGTTGGGACAAGATCTGCCTCCCTAAAAATAGGGGTGGTATGGGATTTCGAAAGGCTAGTATAAATAATAAAGCTCTTCAGATGAAACTTTTATGGAAGCTAATTTCGAATCCGAATAATCTTTGGGTCCAGGTTGTCAATAAAAAGTATGTTAAAAATCAGGATATAATGAAAGTCAAGACTCTGGTTTCAGCTTCGTGGCAATGGAGAAAACTTATGTCTGTTAGAGTAGAATTTACGAAAGGTCTTAGATGGATTGTTGGGGATGGGTCTCAAATTGACTTTTGGGAGGATAATTGGGTTTTTCCTTACCCTATCAGTAAAATTATTAGCCCCCCTTCTAGTCTTTCTCATCTTAAAGTCCAAGATGTGATTTTAAATGGTACAAGTTGGAACACTCAGTTGTTGAGTTCTTTTCTTCCTGATTCTATTGTGAACAGTATCAAAGCAGTTTATATTCCAAATTATTCGACTCCGGATAAAAGGATTTGGGGTCTTACGAAGGATGGGATTTTTTCCGTTAAATCGGGGGCCCATTTGTTGCAAGGTAGTGACCTTATAGACAAGGTGGATTTTAATTGGATTTGGAAAATTAATGTTCCTCCAAAAGTCACCTCCTTTCTTTGGAAAATCTTTAATAATGGTCTTCCTACGAAGGATAGACTTGAAAGAAGCCATGTTTTTACCCCCCAACAATGTGTTTTGTGTGATGTGAATAGAGAAACGCTTTCCCATCTTTTCATCCATTGCAATTATACTACAGATACATTTAATATTCTTCAATCGATGGATTCCTGGCCAACTTTTCCCAATCCCCCTTTGGATATGTCTTTTAGAGATCTCATTATAATGGTCAAAGAGTCTTTAGGCCTGGAGAGCACTGCGAAGCTAGCTATTTTTTGGTGGTTTATTTGGTTCACTGGGAATCAGTATGTGTTTAGAGACATCCGCTATTCTGCCTTTGCTACGGCTAGTCGTATTACTAATTTCCTCCGGGATTGGAATGGTGCTCAAGATATGGAAATGAAACTTCTTCTTCCCTCCAATTTGATTTTTAGGCCCTCTTCCTTCAGCCCTTCGCCAAAGATAACTTCTTGGTCTCCTCCCCTCCCCAGACCGTGATTGCTAATTTTGATGGTTCCAAGAGAAACGATGGTAGTACGGCAATTGGATTTGTCATTCGCGATCACTTGGGTGAGGTGATTTGCGCGGGTGCTCATTCTCTCAACCCTGAGCTCTCGATCCTCCAAGTTGAGGCCTGGGCAGCCAGAGAGGCGGTTCGTTGTGCTAGAAGTCTTAATCTGAATAAACTTATTGTTGATGGAGATAATAGTGAAGTTATCAAAGCCATATCTAACACTAATAAGGTTCCTTGGTGTATTGTCTCTATTGTTTCTGATGTAGGTAAAGAGGTTGCGGACTTTTCAGAGATCTATTTTCGGCATATTGGTCGGGAAGGCAATAGAGCAGCGGATTTTATGGCAGCAAAGGGTCATCATTATAACTCCCCCACCCTTTTCTTTCCTCCTTATGATATTGATTTTTCCCTCTTGGTCCGAAAGGACATTTTAGGTTGGCCTCCACAGTAGGAGGTTGGCCTAGTTTTTCTTTCCTTGGTCAAAAAAAAAATTTTTATTTAGATGTATATCACGTAAAAAAAAAAATTTAGATGTATACACAAATAAAGAAAAAAGAAAAGGATTTGGCAGTGATATAATGTCATTGATGTATAGATTGTATACTGACAAATTACTGTGAAGGCATCAGCTAAAGTGGATATTGGAATTTGTGCCCAAATAAAAAAGAAATGGAGGAATTCATGTTATGCAGTAATACTATTGGTTTTGTGATCTCACCAATACGTGTGGGCTACAGAAGATCTGTCCCTGAGTGGGTAGTTCTATTCTACAAAGATCTAAGATCAGCCTGATTTAATTTGGCTTTTGAATAGCTACCCATCTATGTAGATGGGTTTCAATTAGGGCTGGCAAAAGTTGACCCAACCTGATAATCCGACCTGAAACTGACCTGAAAATTCCGGGTTTGGGTTGAGATTTTCGACCTGAAATAAAAAATGGGTCGACCCAACCCGATCTGAAAATATAATGGGTTAGGTTCGGGTTGACTTTTTGAACCTGAAAAACCCGATTTAGAAGTCGGATTATTTTCAGGTCGGGTTAACCTCAAATTAACCCTGACTTTCATAACTTATATAACCTATCTTTTGTTATTCTTATTTGTATTGGACCAAGCCCATTTACTGGATCACCTAAATTTCATTTCAGGTCATCAACCCATACTTTCATAACTTAGCGTGTATAGTTGAATTTCATTTCAGGTCATTTTGGGTTGGTTTTGGGTCAACCCGAAATCGATAAGGTCGGGTTTGAGTTATGATTTTCGACCTGAAATTAGAATCAGGTCGGGTTTGGGTTAGGGGTAAGTGACTTGAAATATAAATCAGGTCAACCTGAAATTGACCCAACCCGACCTGATTGCCAGCCCTAGTTTCAATGATCTTGCAAATGGGGCAATGCTTCCCACATGTTAGATAGCACTTACCTTAATTTTAGGAATTTTTAGTTAGCTTAAGCTTATTTTATACTTCCTTCGTTTCTTTTTACTCGCTACACTTTGACTTTTACGCTTGCCAATGCACTACTTTGACTATTAATATATTTAATTATGTATTAGAGTAAAGTATAAAAATACGATTTTCTAAAAATATACACTGAGACGAATCCAACAACATATTACATTATAACATTTGATTTTATCTAATAGTAAATAATGCATGATCGAACCTTATAGATGAATAGTGGAATTTTCAAAGTGTAGCGAGTAATTCAAAACGGAGGAAGTAGTAGGTTGATATTTGTATTTTATCATAATGTTTCAAATGTCAATATTTTGGGCATTTGAAAAAGAATTGTACATTCCAAAATGAGGAGCAAGAGACCATGGCACAAGTACGTGGAAGAAATGTTGTTCTAAAATTGTGGGTGATAGAGAAAAGTGCTTCTAAGGAGAAAGAAACCAAAGCACAAGGAACAATTACCGTAGGTTGTCAAGCGTTAGTCAAAGTTAATAAATAATTTTGTGTTTAAATGTTGTTCTTAGTTTGAGTCTCATTTTCCAGCTTCTGTTAATTTTAAGTATGTCGATGTTGTAGTTAAAAACCTCTCAAAAATATCTCTCAAAAAAACCTCTCCAGCGAAACCCTAAGCGAAAAACCAAACCCCCAGCGGGCTCGACGACCACATGCGCCGCTTTGGCACGGTGGCCATCGAGCCCCTCCCCCTTCCCCTTCTATTTCTGGTGTTCAACGTTTTTAGACGTGCTCTAGTCGCAGCGTGGTCTTCGTTTCAACGGAAGCGTTCTCGTGGAAATAGAGGTGGTGAGTCTCCTGTACCACCTTCACTTTGCCGCCACCGGCAAGGTCCCCCCTGTTCGCTTTTTTTCGTTTTGTATCTGCTTGTGTGTGTCTGTGTTTTGTGGATTAGGTTAGGCATACTAGTGTATCTCGGCCCCCTGCCCTTCCCCTGTTTTGTGGTCGAGTCTTCCCCTCCCCTGCGAGTCTAGTCTTGTTGGTTTCCCCCGTGAGTCGGTCCCCCGTTCCCCTGTTTGCGTCTTTCGTGGTTGAGTCTCCCGTTCCCCTGTTTGAGTTTAGCGTGTAGGTTTAGTTTTTAAGGTCACAGGTTCTATTCTAGGTTCGAGTTTTGCGTTTAGGTTCCCTTAGCTTCCCCGTTCCCCACTAATGTTCGTGGCTTCCGGTCAGTTGGTTTACCGAGGAACCAATCCTCGTGTCTCCCCTTCCCCCCAGTTCTCCCCATCCATGTCCCCGTCTGTAACACTCCGAAATAATTAATACTATTTAGTAATTTAAAATATGATTTGCCGTTGTCGATATTATCAATTTTATATTTCTGGTTGGACTTTGGCGAATTAAATTAAACAAGTATTTCTGATATTAGCTTTTCTAAACAAAATAACTATTTTAGTTTAAGTGTGATATTATTTGGTGAGATTAGTATTAAATATAATAGGTGATATCATAGTTTTATGTTTTATAAGATTTTTGGAGTTAAAAAAAAAGAGATAATAAGGAAAAGGAGACCAAAAACCCCAATCTCACCTCCTTTCTCTCCCGTGTTTTCATTTCCCCAAACCTCAAAAACCCTCAATTTTCCCTCTCTTTCACTGAGAAATCCTCTATGTGGCTTCTCTCTCTTCGCACCGCTTCTTTACCTCGCCGGCGTGCTTCGTCCTTCCTCGCCGTCATCAGCCGGCGCTCATGCCACGCCGATCCCTCTCTCTCTCTCGGCTACTGGTGCTGTTGTGGTCTCGTGGTTGGTCGTGTTGGAGCTTGGGTTTGCGATGCCGTTGCCGGCGCTGCCTCTGGATCGTGGTGCATGTAGCCACCATTGTTGTTGTTGTTAGTTTTCTCCTGCTGCACCATTGGTATCGTGAGGTGCCACACTCACTTTCTTCTTTTTTTGTTCTATCTCTTGAACTTTGTTGAGATTATGATGTTGATGGTAAGACATAAGTACTCTGATTTGTGATTTATTGTTGGTGGGATTGTGATTTTGATTTTGATTTTGAATACATGTGCTTCGATTTATGATTTGTTATTGTTGATTTTTCTAATTGGTAATTGAGAGAGGAATGCATGTGTGAGTATGATTAAACTAAAATTGAGTTGAGTTAGTTCTGAGAAAATATGGTAAGAAGTAGATGGATTGGGTGACTACACTATAGCTCTAAGATTTCAGATTGATTAGAAGTAAATAATGGGAGAAAAGTGTCTGAAGTATCAAATAGTTATGATATAGAATTGAAATTTCAGAATCTCAAAATGATACTTTAGGATAAGGTATATTAGTATGTTATTAACACATTAGTTCTTGTATTTTATAAGATAATAGTTTTCATAAAATAATAGTTTTTCTTATGGGAATATTGAAGCAGCAGATTTTCTAATTAGATCGTCGTTTAAGAAAAATATTTTGATTTTACTTATATACTCGTATGTTCTTATAAATCATACAACTGGTATTTTCTAAGTACTATATATAAGCTATATCAGAAGAGTATTTATGTACTAACCACAACTTTTTAGGTTTGTATGAACAAAGTTAAAATGAAGATTTAGTAAGGAATGAATTTGGTGGTATAGTGTAGTGTTGTTATTAATACCTTAATTTCAAATGACTATTTTAATTAGAAGGAACCATAATAAAGTTGATATGATAGCCATTAGCCTGACTTGAAAGCGGACACATACTCTATTTTAAAGAATTTTTACCTATCTTAATTGAGATGATATATTAGCTTGGAGACCACCTTTGTATTATATGGAGTCAAAAAGGCCCTTACTAGCTATATCATGTCCTAGTATGGATTGTGAGTTGATGATCTATATGAGAATCATTTGAGTTGCATTATGTTTAATGATGATAGATTTACGGAATATAATGGTAATGTTAGTGCTCTCTGCTTTCTTGAAATGGATATGATTTGTACATAATTGACTTGGAATGTAATTTCTGCGTGATTCAACTAGAAATTGTGTTGCGTGAATGATTAGTTTGTCTATATGCTGACAACTTGAAATTTTTGTTTAATTTGATCGATTATTAGAAACATTGTTGATTCTTGGATCATTGTGAAAGAGAGATTGCCACCTTGTTGTTGATGATTTCCTAAATATATTAATAGCGTAAAATAAAAGATTATATGGAGTAGTTATTGAAGTTTAGTACTTATTTCTTATATCTTCGCCGGATTTGGGAAGATATCATGATATGGCTGGCAGGGGCTCCCGGGCCTATAATTGTTAATTGGTGGATTGGCAGGAGCTCCCAGATCCACCAAGTTTTATCATTGATATACGCCGTATGTGGCAAGATTTCGAACCGTCCCCAACTTTAGTGTGACTGGCAGGGGCTCCCGGGTCACCATTGTAAAAGTTAGAGTTGGGGGGTGTGCACACTAGAGGTTATTTTATGGCCATTGGATTAGTAAACCGGCAGGGTCTCCCGGGTTTACATTGATATGACTGGCAGGGTCTCCCGGGTCTATCGTTTTTATAGTAGATTGGCAGGGTCTCCCGGATCTACTCAGATTTATGGATTTAATGAATTGTGGTTATTACCTAAAGAAGCTTATAATTTATATAGTAATTCTTTGAAGTTATGTAGAATCTAGAACACATTGATTTATTATTTGATTGTTGTGTGATTGGAGGTGTAAAACTTATCTATGATTCAATTATGACTCTATTCTTCTCTTTGTGGTACTTAACATAATAATGCAACGTAATTGAGAATCTAAGTGTTATCAGAAATGAGTGTAATTAATCCGGCTTTGAAGTATGATAACTTTGGGTTTATACTAATTGTATGGATACAGATTAACCAAGAGGAATAAGAAAAAGGGATCTTGAGATACAAATATATATGAGAATTTGAGTTGCACTTATGTTTTCCTAGACTATATATATATTTGTGTGCTTCTTTAATTGTTGTTGTTGTTTAGCATGGAGTGTCGGCACTCAGCTTTTGCTGACGTGTGTTGTATTTGTTTGTGTTTGTTTGTTCTTTCCCTTTGAGTTGAACCTATGATGACCCATGTACTTTGTACAATGGCGAACAGTTGATACTGGAGCAGGTTTCAGGGATTCATGATGTTGAGGTGAGAATGACAGTTCATGGAAGAATTCTGTGTACTGAAGAGTTTTAGATGTAAATTTTATTTGGGTTCTTGTACATATAGATTTGTTATCGTTATATAAGTTTGATTTAAGATTTCTTGGATGGGCTGTAATGTGGAGCAGAGTCAATGTGTTTATGTTGTTGGGATTCCCGATTCCCTCTTGGGGTTGTTTTTGCGACAGTGTCGACGATTTGGGTCTGGAGCTTGAGATTATTTTATACCATTGAGTTTGTAACAGGTTAAATTATTTTCCATTTTTGGGTTGTCCGAATTACAGAGAAAACTCTGCCGAAATTTGGAGTCAAATAATGAGATTATTGTATTAAGGTACTTATTATCGGATTTTGAAGATCGGGGCGTTACACCGTCCCCCGTGTTGTGGTTGTTGTTGCTTCGAGGCTTAGGACGGTCACGTGAAGCACGCAAGTTGGTTCGTCGTTTGTGTAGTCAAGCCTCGTCGTCAAAGGTTCGTTGGTTTGTTGGCTATGTTGAATGGGTCTTTAGTTTATTTTGGCTATGTTTAGTCGTCTCCAGATTCGATTGTCCTTGTCATGTTGTTTATGGTTGCGCTAGGGTGATATTTAGTAGTACTAGGTGGGCGTTTGAAGGATCTTGGTTTCCTATGACTAGGGATGATCTAGGAAATTTGATCTATAGTGAAGTGGCTCCTGGAGTTTGCCAATGTTTGGTCCAAGAAGCTTTAGGAGTCCTAGTATTGGGTAATATGAGAGACAATTATCCTTTTATGTTCGGATTTATAATTGTTGGGGTTCGATCTTCTAAGTTAGGAATTGAAGTTTCGGATCTTCAGATCCGAAGATGGGGCGAATTCAATCTAGCTAATTCGTCTAAAGTTCATGTGATGACTTTGGAAGTCATCACAGTTAAAAAATGCATCTTGTGGGAGGCCCTCCAATTTAATTTGGAGCAAGTTTCGACCTCTACGCATTTTGAGCTTCAACCTTTCGGGGCAAAACTCTAGGGACCCTCAATGCAGGGTCAGAAGTCACCAAAGGATGTGACTTCTTTGGTAATTTCATCAGTAGAATCCCTGGAAGAAATTTTTGCTCAAGAACCTTGGGATTTATCATCATCTTGTGAACAAAGGGTTCACCAAGATGAAATGCAACAATATCTTTCTGAAGATCGTATGGGTTCAACATCTCAACATACCGACTTTCTCTCACTGTATTAGGTCTTTATCTCCAAGACATACTGCCTAATCCCACCAAAAGTCGCCCAAGATAAGGTTCATTTGGACTGGATCAACAATAAGTTTGTTTTTCTTAGTAAGTTATGTAAGAGCAAGTGAAGCTCACTTCTATGTTTGTTTGTTTTATGTTTCATGTTTTGCTGTAATAGCATTAGGTTGTAATTTCGTTTTTTAATCAATGAAAATTTTCGCGATGTAAAAAAAAAAAAAATTATGCCTATGTTGAGCAAGTCTCGCATGGACCTAGTCCACACTAATATTAGTGTGGACCAAAGCTACCCATGTGATATTGTGGCTCTTTATTTCATATAGTTACCTTTTACAATCTAAAATTACATTAATCTACTATTACCTAACATAGTGGCCCTTTCTTATATTAATAATGAAAGTTATACTTTATAATATACTCCCTCCGTTTCTTTTTAATTGCTACATTGTTTGGACACAGTTTCCAAAACGTTTTTTATCCCTTAATATCCCTTATTCTTTTTAAATAAAAATTATAAAAATTTGATATTATAAATCTACACATCGAGACGAATCTAACAAGACCATACATAACTATATTTTTACTTATAAAGAAATCAAAATAATCGGTCAAAGGTGCTAGTTGAATTTCCCAAAATAGGTATGTAGCAATTAAAAAGAAACGGATGGAGTAATAAAAACCTTTTTTTTTAAATCACCCTTTACAGCTATAGCTCCTCTTTCATATCTATTATTTTTTTTAACATAGTGACCCTTTTTTTTCATAATCACATAAATTAATATTAGGTCCACACTAAATTTAATGTGGACTAGGTCCATACAAGTATTTTTATATAATACTATCCTTTTGTTTGCAGTTGAATGAAAACTGCAATAAGTTATTTTTTTAACGCCTCTTTACTTTCTTATTCCAACAGCTATGCTAGACCCTGAGCATGAACATTCAGGTAGCGTAAACGAAGTTTTGAGAGAGAGCAGAACTTCTGTGTACATGCGTGACAGAGATGGCTTAACCCCTATTCTAAGAGCAGCTCACTGTGGTCAGATATGGCTAGTTACTCGCATTGGTAAAATGTATCCAAAATCAATAAGTGATTACAAAGAGAGAACAGTGTTGCATTATCTATGTACTTCAGCCTTAGATGTGGTCAATGAGTTAGAAACCGTATTACAACTGTGGGAGCAAGTTTCCGAGACGTTTCCTAAAGGCGATGACCTCATGTTCTCACAAGATCATGATGGAAACACACCATTACATCTTGCCATCATGGCTCAGAACTTTAAAGTTGCACATTATTTCATCAGATATTATATCAAGGTAAAGTCAAGCTTAAGGAATGAGTTGATGGGACTTATGAACAATGAGGGAAAGTCAATCATGAATTTAATTACATGTGAATCAGACATTTCCCCGAACCTGGTATGCACCACTTGTCTATAGCTAGCTATTTCATTAACACTGCCTTCCAATATTTTCCTACTTTAGTGATATTAATTAATATCGTTGGCATCACCACTCCATACCTCATATTTCTTCTCGCTAACTACTACTTCCAAATTTTTTAATTGTCACACTTTGACATTTTACACTATTCACAAAGTTTCGACTTTGATCATCGTTTGTGATTTATATGTGAATAAAAACATAGTCATGTGCAGACCCGGTTACGACATTTTATGGGCCGGGCGAGATAAGGCATAGGGCCCTTTAATTCTAATGGAATAATTAGCAATTCCCGATTTTTGAGTAGTGTATAGTATTACCAATAACATAACATGACAAACTAAGTACCTAAAGAAGATATAAAATGCGTTTTGCAATTCAAGCTCATAACTTATACAAATCGTTTGAAAGACATATTAACTGTCAAATTATGTGTTAATACACGTGTTAAGTGATAAAAATATGAGTAAAAAAATTGAAAAACACATCACTTAAAAATATACTCCATTTGACCCATAGTATAGTTATGGCTATCTTTTTTTAGTTTTCTAATTTTTTATCTTTCTATTTTGATTATCTACTTTGTTGTAATTCCATTGATTATTTTTCATTTATGTTTATATTATTGGCTGGAACCATAGCATAATTTACCAAAAGTTTCAATTAATGTTGTTTTATATTAAAAAATGAACAAGAAATTACTTCTCAATACAAGTATAGCATCAAGCACAAATCATAATATGTTCCACTTTCATTAATTTTCATAAAAAATAAGAAATAAGAACTATATTATCTGATGAATGAAGTATTAAAATATAAAGTTAATCCATGATAAATTTAAATCAAAAATTGATAATCTCTCAAAAGGAAAGCAGGAATAGAAGAAAGCAAATACACCAATCCCATCAATGTACAATGATACATTGAAACTAGAAGAAAATACTTTTACCAAGACAAACAAAAGAAAAGCTGGAACACGATGAGTAAATACATTTTCCCATAGAAATAAATTTGAATGAAATAAATAAATGGATGAAGTTGCCTAAAAAGTTGTACACTTAAAATTTAATGTTGGGAGAGAGCGAGAGAATTGGTAGTACAAGTTTCTCTTAGTTTTGTATGACAGCTAGCACATGTAAAAAGACCTACCTTTTGTATTTTGACCCTTCCTTTGAAAGTCTTTTCACTTATAAAACTTTTCACATTTGGGCCCCTTCAAAGTCAGGGCCTTGGGTGGTTGCTTCCTCTTGCCAACCCCAGGGTCGGCCTAGTCATGTGGGATCTTATCGTCTCAATATGTATTTTATTTATATGTACTTTTTATAATTTTTACAAATACAAAGTTGGAGATATTAGCCGTCAAAATTTTGACTTGGCATGCGTGAAAAGTAGGGGGTGTAAGTTCGGTTTTTGGTTTGGTTTTGGGGCAAAACCAAACCAAACCAAAATAAATTCGGTTTTCATATTTCAAGTCCAAATCCAAACCAAAATTCGTCCCAAACCAAACCAAACCAAACCGAAATTACAAAACCAAAACCAAACCAAACCAAAAAACCGAAATTCTTTTATGATGCAAATTTTTTGTTTCCAAATCTTACAAATAATACGAAATTATCAAGTTTCAAATCATCAAACATAGAAGAATTACTTCAAATTTCAACTAAAGCTTAAAATTGAAGTACTAGAACTAAAGACAATTGATAAAAACATCAAAACCCATATAGGATAGGCAAACTTCAGTTTGCTTTGGTTTTTTTTCGGTTTTTTAAAATAAAAACCGAACCAAACCGAAAACCGAAAAAATGAAAATTTTCCAATCCAAACCAAACCGAATTTTGAAAAAAACCAAACCAAATTATTAATTCGGTTTGGTTTGATTTGGTTTTCGGTTTTTAACCAAATAACTTACACCCCTAGTGAAAAGTGTAAGTGTAACCATTTAACAAAACGGAGAGAGTATGATTATAAGTTGGTACAATTTGCAGAAGAAATTGATAAAACAAGCTAGTATGGAAATTACAATGGAGAACGATATCTATGAGGCAGCTACAAAAGGAGATATCAATGTGATTAACGAACATAAACGCCTGCAATGTCAAGCACATGATGGAAGTAATATCTTGCATATAGAAGTTCGGCACAGGAAATTATCCTTACTTATGGCAGTTGTAGAAAAGAACTACTTATATCATCTTATCTATTGGGAGGACTCTAAAGGAGATACCCCTCTACATGTCGCTGTTGGGATGAAGCATTACAATTCGTTGAACAAAGTGTCAAAATGTGGGACCCGTTTTACGGACTCCTACCGTGGACAGTGAGAAATATGAAAGGAAATGCGGTCCTTCATGAAGCAGCAAGGTTTTGTAATTATGAGGTTATATTATCAGCATTAAAATACGCCACTGACATCAATGATGTGAAACTGAATCAAAAAATCATCAAGGATGTGAATGACGATGGTGAGACTGTTCTGCATATAATAGCAAGGTATGCCACATATAAAGGTAAGTTTCTATCCCATGACTCATTAAATTGGTTAGAAAACTTATCATTTCCAGAGGAGGGATGTATCAGGATTGGAATGCGGGTGGAATGGCTCAAAGTAAAACCATGGTATTAGAGGGAAGCATACATGAGTTGTTACTATTTGAATGGCTGTTTGCTTACAGATAATGACATAAATTTAATAAATACATACTATAGTGAGAAAAGATGCTTATTTAGTCACATTTAACTTTCCCTATTTAGTCCGAAATATATAGGGGAGATTTGGTACACATGCGTTAATAAAGAAATTCCTCCTTTAAAATTAATATTGACGAAATAATACTTGATTATATTTTATAACTACTAATCATGTAGTAATTTTTTTTTGTTTTTCTTTGTTACATGGGAGAATACATGAAACCCTTCTCTCTCGAAGTGGCTAATTATATTATGCAATACACTCTTATTAATATATCCAAATTGGTATTAGTAAAAATTATGAAAAATTGATATATTAAACTACACATCGCAACGATCTGTAAGGTTAATATGTTTTTCCAAATAGTATAAAAATTATTACACATGGTCAAAATTCTCTAACTTTGATTAGAATATTACAAAGTGAGAAAGATAAAAAATACGCTTGGAATATACAAAATTCTCTAACTTCGATTAGAATATTGTCTCGAGTCAACGAATAAACAAGAGTTGGATATAATCAACAATGGTGGTCACACGGTTTATGATCTACTCTCATCACGCTCCCATATACCTGCCACGGTGCGTACTACTTCTCTCTTCGTAAACTATAAAGGTCTTAAAAAATGAAAACCACATTACACATTCCCACAAACACATAACGACTAGGCAGCAGCACTTGGTGTCATCTCTAGCTATCCCAATTATCCATAGTGGGCACAACTCAAATATTCCCTCTGTTTTTTTTTTATCTTTCTCACGCACTTTTCGTACGCGTCTCCCAACGCACAGCCGGCCTCGATCTTTTTGGGGCACAGGCAAAATAGTAGATTGGGGCCCTTCAAAAAATGCAATTTATAATAGAATAAAATAAAAACATCTGATAGTAGTTCTATTAAATAAATCCGTCGTTCAAGCGAATGTAATTTTACAAATAAATTTACCAAAAAAAATTTGTGATTTTATTAACTCTTCAACAAGTTTTCTCTTTTTCCTTTTTTCACTTCCAGATAAATGTTTTTTGGGCAACATTGCAATTTGCACCTAAAATAAATCAAACACAGAACACTCAGAGCATAATTTACAGAGGATAGAGATAGAATGACAACACCTTGAACAACAGAACAAGTGAAGTGCTAAGATAAATCCAGGCAAAGACTTCGGACCCCGGACCACAATTGCAATCGGCAACAAGGAATTCAACAACGAACAAGGCGCATACGAGATGGGCTCGGAGTCTCCGTGCAGGCGGGCGGCAAGTAGAAAATTTCGGCTGAATTAAGAATTAAGAATTAACTCCGGCAAAAGCACAGTCAAGGATTCGGTAGATGCGCATACAAGAATCCGGCCACGGCAGTCGGCAGGTAGAAAATTTCGACAGATAGAAAAATTCGGCTGAATGAGTGTCCCAAACAACCAAAATTTCTCAAAAGAAACCCTTAATTTCAGAATCTCAGTAAAAATCAGTTGATTGATACGAGAATATGTGAGTAATGCATTATTCAAATGCAATTCATCCCTATTTAAAGTGTAGAAAAAAAATACCGTTATCACAATTAAAAGAGGATTAATTGTTAAAAACGGCTTAATTTTTTGGGGAAAATGGAAAATTTCCATGAGTGAGCTGGTTAGAGATAATTTAGGAAGAGGAATAAATTTTGGAGAAAGAGAGGAGTTGTGAAGGGTGAAGAAGACGATGGGTTTTTCCATCAGTCATTTGCTTGAAATATCCTTCTAATTAATTGCCTTGGATTAATCATTAATAATTGAAAGTTGACTTTCCCTTTCAATTCCCATAATCAGCGTAGGCTAGGCGCCAGCTAATAAGCAGTATGCAATTTGCTAGTATTTTTTTTAACCTACTACTATTTTTATAATCAGAACATTGGGCCCCTTAAAAAATTGGGCCCTTGTCCCTTGCCCCTCCAAACAATGCCCAGGGTCGGACCTGCCAACGCACATCTTTAAACTTAAAATCTTTCATTATATATTAGTAAACATTATAACGAATAAATATTAATAAAGATCTTAATTGGGGATCGAATCAAATAAGATCCTCATGACTATATTTTTTCTTGAGGAATTGAAAAAAAATTGGGAAGATTTCTACATGAGTATGAATAGTGTCAAGATTCCAAGTGAAAAAGATAAAAAAAACAAAGGGAGTACTACATAGTACCACTTCATATTTAAACCATATAAAACTCTTCTAGTTCTTCCATGTGGCCAACATGGATTTTTCTACTTCCCTAAAACTAGTTCATACCCAAAGCAAAAGTCATCCACACTCAAACTAGTTCATACCCAAACCAAAAGTCATCCAACTCGCATCACCAATGTGGGACAATCAAATGACGTTTCCATGTACAAAAAAGAAAAAACTTTGTCAACCCAATGGGTAATATTATATTAGAAATAAACATTAATAATTAGTATATAATTTATTCTTTTAGACTAAATTAATGGCAATTCTATTCAGTTCAGTTTAATTCAGACAAATTCATTTCTGTTCAGTTGAGGCAAATTCAATTCAATTCAATTTTGTTCAGTTCAGTTAGTTTCCTCTCACATTTTTAATTTAGTTCAGTTCAGTTCAATTCAGTTCAGACAAATTAAATTCAATTCAGTTTAGTCCAACTCAGTCCAAAAGAACAGAGTCTTAGTAAAAGTAATTATATTTAATTGTCTATCTCTAGTGGATAGCCTACCCACTAGAACTCTTATTTACCTTTGTATTACTAGCCACGTATTTCACCAGCAGTTTGGAGTCCTAATTTAGAACTCATAATAATGATTCTAAATACAAAAGGTACTATAATTGAATTCGAAAAGTTTTATCTTTAAATCATACTTCCTCTGTCCCATTTCAGTTGTCAGATTTCATATAATGTCCCAAAATAAACAAAAACTTTCTATAGGTCAAAAGTAATACCACAGGTGGGAAACAACATCATGAATGATGTTCTTTTATTTATTTTCGTTCCCTAATTAAATGTGAAAACTAATATGGGGGAGTCCAAATCTTCTGTCTATTTTGGCCATTATATGTGTCAAGCAATATTATTAGTCCACAATTATACAAAATTCTTAATTTTAAAAAATAAATTAGACAAAGAAAAATTAACGTTAACCAATAGATTGAGTGCCACAGGTAATGGTACAAATAAGTGAGACAAAAGAATTTTTTTTCCTAAGTTGAAGGAGTATAATCTAGAACTGTGCAACGTTATTTAATTTGTTTGCGTGCGCATAAAGAACTGCAACAGCTGGTGAACAGAAGTTACGTCAAAGAGAGAGCACTCGTAGGGGTGTAAATGATGCGAGTCGAGTTCGAGTTTAAGCTAGCTCGACTCGACTCGTTAGCCTTGCGAGTCGAGCTAGAGTTGAGTCGAGCTCACTCGAGTCGAGTTTGACCGAGTTTTGACAGAGCTTTGACCGAGTCGAGCTTTGACCGAGTCGAGTTTTGACCGAGTAGATTTCGAGTAGCTTGCAAGTGTCTCATGTTAAAAGCAACCCTAAGATAGAAAAATATTGAAGTTAGGTATTTTGCTATTGATAATTGGGTTTTCAAGCTTCTCACGAGTTTTCGAGTCGAGTATCGAGTTGCTCAACTCGACTCGCCAACATCTCGAGCCGAGTTCGAGCTCGAGTCGAAACTTCGCGCTCGGACCTCCGTTTTCTGTGATCTTTTTTTTCAAACCGCTTATCTTTTGGAGATCTACGTCGTGGCATCCCGCGCTATTTTAAAATAGGCTGAAAACCGGGGAAAAAAATGAATTTGGCTAAAAAAAGGGTGCAACACAAGGACTTCCCAGGAGGTCACCCATCCTAGTACTACTCTCGCCCAAGCACGCTTAATTGCGGAGTTCTGATGGAATCCGGTGCGTTAGTGCTGGTGTGATCACACCCATAAACTCATTGCTCCAATTTGTTTATATGGTCTTACCTATCCTTCCAGTTCTTCACACCTCACCCCACTCACCCCTGATTCTTCGAACGGTCAGAACTTCGCACTCGGACCTCCGTTTTCAGTGATCTTTTTTTTCAAACCACTTATCTTTTCGAGATCTACGTCGTGGCATCCCGCGCTATTTAAAAATAGGCTGAAAACCGGGAAAAAAATTGAATTTTGCGAAAAAAAGGGTGCAACACGAGGACTTCCCAGGAGGTCACCCATCCTAGTACTACACTCGCCCAAGCACGCTTAGCTGCGGAGTTCTGATGGGATCCGGTGCATTAGTGCTAGTATGATCGCACCCATAAACTCCCTGCTCCAATTTGTTTATATGGTCTTACCCATCCATCCAGTTCTTCACACCTCACCCCACTCACCCCTGATTCTTCGAACGCTCATATCTTCGCGCTCGGACCTCCGTTTTCAGTGATCTTTTTTTTTCAAACCGCTTATCTTTTCGAGATCTACTTCGTGGCATCCCGCGCTATTTAAAAATAGGCTGAAAACCGAGAAAAAAAAATGAATTTGGCGAAAAAATGGGTGCAACACGAGGACTTCCCAGGAGGTCACCCATCCTAGTACTACTCTCGCCCAAGCACGCTTAACTGCGGAGTTCTGATGGGATCCGGTGCATTAGTGCTGGAATGATCGCACCCATAAACTCAATGCTCCAATTTGTTTATATGGTCTTACCCATCCTTCCAGTTCTTCACACCTCACCCCACTCACCCCACTCACCCCTGATTCTTCGAACGCTCATAACTTCGCGCTCGGACCTCCGTTTTCAGTGATATTTTTTTTTCCTAACCGCTTATCTTTTCGAGATCAACGTCGTGGCATCCCGCGCTATTTAAAAATAGGCTGAAAACCGGGAAAAAAAATGAATTTGGTGAAAAAAAAGGTGCAACACGAGAACTTCCCAGGAGGTCACCTATCCTAGTACTACTCTCGCCCAAGCACGCTTGACTGCGGAGTTCTGATGGGATCCGGTGCATTAGTGCTGGTATGATCGCACCCATAAACCCACTGCTCCAATTTGTTTATATGGTCTTACCCATCCTTCCAGTTCTTCACACCTCACCCCACTCACCCCTGATTCTTCGAACGCTCATAACTTCGCGCTTGGACATATGTTTTCAGTGATCATTTTTTTCAAACCGCTTATCTTTTCGAGATCTACGTCGTGGCATCCCGCGCTATTTAAAAATAGGCTGAAAACCGGGAAAAAAATGAATTTGGCGAAAAAAGGGGTGCAACACGAGGGCTTCCCAGGAGGTCACCATCCTAGTACTACTCTCGCCCAAGCACGCTTAACAGCGGAGTTCTGATGGGATCCGGTGCATTAGTGCTGGTATGATCGCACCCATAAACTCACTGCTCCAATTTGTTTATATGGTCTTACCTATCCTTACAGTTCTTCACACCTCACCCCACTCACACCTGATTCTTCGAATGCTAATAACTTCGCGCTAGGACCTCTGTTTTCAGTGATCTTTTTTTTCAAACCGCTTATCTTTTCGAGATCTACGTCGTGGCATCCTGCGCTATTTAAAAATAGGTTGAAAACCGGGAAAAAAAATGAATTTGGCGAAAAAAGGGGTGCAACACGAGGGCTTCCCAGGAGGTCACCATCCTAGTACTACTCTCGCCCAAGCACGTTTAACAGCGGAGTTCTGATGGGATCCGGTGCATTAGTGCTGGTATGATCGCATCCATAAAATCACTTCTCCAATTTGTTTATATGGTCTTACCCATCTTTCCAGTTCTTCACATCTCACCCCACTCACCCCTGATTCTTCGAACGCTCATAACTTCACGCTCGGACCTCCGTTTTCAGTGATCTTTTTTTTCTAACCGCTTATCTTTTGGAGATCTACGTCGTGGCATCCCGTGCTATTTAATAA
Organism: Beta corolliflora; assembly: GCA_947648045.1. NCBI lineage: Eukaryota > Viridiplantae > Streptophyta > Magnoliopsida > Caryophyllales > Amaranthaceae > Beta > Beta corolliflora. Next base: position 168,546 of record CANSZD010002664.1, read on the forward strand.
TAGGCTAAAAACCGGGGAAAAAATGAATTTGGCGAAAAAGGGGTGCAACACAAGGACTTCCCAGGAGGTCACCCATCCTAGTACTACTCTCGCCCAAGCACGCTTAATTGCGGAGTTCTGATGGAATCCGGTGCGTTAGTGCTGGTGTGATCGCACCCATAAACTCATTGCTCCAATTTGTTTATATGGTCTTACCCATCCTTCCAGTTCTTCACACCTCACCCCACTCACCCTTGATTCTTCGAACGGTCTTAACTTCGCACTCGGACCTCCGTTTTCAGTGATCTTTTTTTTCAAACCGCTTATCTTTTCGAGATCTACGTCGTGGCATCCCGCGCTATTTAAAAATAGGTTGAAAACCGGGAAAAAAATTGAATTTTGCGAGAAGAAGGGTGCAACACAAGGACTTCCCAGGAGGTCACCCATCCTAGTACTACACTCGCCCAAGCACGCTTAACTGCGGGGTTCTGATGGGATCCGGTGCATTAGTGCTAGTATGATCGCACCCATAAACTTCCTGCTCCAATTTGTTTATATGGTCTTACCCATCCATCCAGTTCTTCACACCTCACCCCACTCACCCCTGATTCTTCGAACGCTCATATCTTCGCGCTCGAACCTCCGTTTTCAGTGATTTTTTTTTTTCAAACCGCTAATCTTTTCGAGATCTACTTCGTGGCATCCCGCGCTATTTAAAAATAGGCTGAAAACCGAGAAAAAAAATGAATTTGGCGAAAAAGGGGTGCAACACAAGGACTTCCCAGGAGGTCACCCATCCTAGTACTACTCTCGCCCAAGCACGCTTAATTGCGGAGTTCTGATGGAATCCGGTGCGTTAGTGCTGGTGTGATCACACCCATAAACTCATTGCTCCAATTTGTTTATATGGTCTTACCCATCTTTCCAGTTCTTCACACCTCACCCCACTCACCCCTGATTCTTCGAACGCTCATAACTTCACGCTCGGACCTCCGTTTTCAGTGATCTTTTTTTTCTAACCGCTTATCTTTTGGAGATCTACGTCGTGGCATCCCGTGCTATTTAATAATAGGCTAAAAACCGGGGAAAAAAATGAATTTGGCGAAAAAGGGGTGCAACACAAGGACTTCCCAGGAGGTCACCCATCCTAGTACTACTCTCGCCCAAGCACGCTTAATTGCGGAGTTCTGAGGGAATCCGGTGCGTTAGTGCTGGTGTGATCGCACCCATAAACTCATTGCTCCAATTTGTTTATATGGTCTTACCCATCCTTCCAGTTCTTCACACCTCACCCCACTCACCCTTGATTCTTCGAACGGTCTTAACTTCGCACTCGGACCTCCGTTTTCAGTGATCTTTTTTTTCAAACCGCTTATCTTTTCGAGATCTACGTCATGGCATCCCGTGCTATTTAAAAATAGGTTGAAAACCGGGAAAAAAATTGAATTTTGCGAAAAGAAGGGTGCAACACAAGGACTTCCCAGGAGGTCACCCATCCTAGTACTACACTCGCCCAAGCACGCTTAACTGCGGGGTTCTGATGGGATCCGGTGCATTAGTGCTAGTATGATCGCACCCATAAACTTCCTGCTCCAATTTGTTTATATGGTCTTACCCATCCATCCAGTTCTTCACACCTCACCCCACTCACCCCTGATTCTTCGAACGCTCATATCTTCGCGCTCGAACCTCCGTTTTCAGTGATTTTTTTTTTCAAACCGCTAATCTTTTCGAGATCTACTTCGTGGCATCCCGCGCTATTTAAAAATAGGCTGAAAACCGAGAAAAAAAAATGAATTTGGCGAAAAAATGGGTGCAACACGAGGACTTCCAGGAGGTCACCCATCCTATTACTACTCTCGCCCAAGCACGCTTAACTGCGGAGTTCTGATGGGAGCCGGTGCATTAGTGCTGGAATGATCGCACCCATAAACTCACTGCTCCAATTTGTTTATACGGTCTTACCCATCCTTCCAGTTCTTCACACTTCACCCCACTCACACCTGATTCTTCGAACGCTCATAACTTCGCGCTCGGACCTCCATTTTCAGTGATCTTTTTTTTCTTACCGCTTATCTTTTCGAGATCAACGTCGTGGCATCCCGCGCTATTTAAAAATAGGCTGAAAACCGGGAAAAAAATGTATTTGGCGAAAAAAGGGGTGCAACACGAGGACTTCCCAGGAGGTCACCCATCCTAGTACTACTCTCGCCCAAGCACGCTTAACTGCGGAGTTCTGATGGGATCCGGTGCATTAGTGCTGGTATGATCGCACCCATAAACTCACTGCTCCAATTTGTTTATATGGTCTTACCCATCCTTACAGTTCTTCACACCTCACCCCACTCACCCCTGATTCTTCGAACGCTCATAACTTCGCGCTCGGACCTCCGTTTTCAGTGATCTTTTTTTTCAAACCTCTTATCTTTTCGAGATCTACGTCATGGCATCCCGCGCTATTTAAAAATAGGCTGAAAACCAGGAAAAAAATGAATTTGGCGAAAAAAGGAGTGCAACACGAGGACTTCTCAGGAGGTCACCATCCTAGTACTACTCTCGCCCAAGCACGCTTAACAGCGGAATTCTGATGGGATCCGGTGCATTAGTACTGGTATGATCGCACCCATAAACTCACTGCTCCAATTTTTTTATATGGTCTTACCCATCCTTCCAGTTCTTCACACCTCACCCCACTCACCCCTGATTCTTCGAACGCTCATAACTTCGCGCTCGGACCTCCGTTTTCAGTGATCTTTTTTTCAAACCTCTTATCTTTTCGAGATCTACGTCGTGGCATCCCGCGCTATTTAAAAATAGGCTGAAAACCCGGAAAAAAATGAATTTGGCGAAAAAAGGAGTGCAACACGAGGACTTCTCAGGAGGTCACCATCCTAGTACTACTCTCGCCCAAGCACGCTTAACTGCGGAGTTCTAATGGGATCCGGTGCATTAGTGCTGGTATGATCGCACCCATAAACTCATTGCTCCAATTTGTTTATATGGTCTTACCCATCCTTCCAGTTCTTCACACCTCACCTCACTCACCCCTGATTCTTCGAACGCTCATAACTTCGCGCTCGGACCTCCGTTTTTAGTGATCTTTTTTTTCAAACTGCTTATCTTTTCGAGTTCTACGTCGTGGTATCCCGCACTATTTAAAAATAGGCTGAAAACCGGGTAAAAAAATGAATTTGGCGAAAAAAGGGGTGCAACACGAGGACTTCGCGCTCATAACTTCGCGATCGGACCTCCGTTTTCAGTGATCTTTTTTTTCAAACCTATTATCTTTTCGAGATCTACGTCGTGGCATTCCGCGCTATTTAAAAATAGGCTGAAATCCAGGATAAAAAAAAGAATTTGGCGAAAAAAGGAGTGCAACACGAGGACTTCCTAGGAGGTCACCCATCCTAATACTACTCTCGCCCAAGCACGCTTAACTGCGGAGTTCTGATGGGATCCGGTGCATTAGTGCTGGAATGATCGCACCCATAAACTCACTGCTCCAATTTGCTTACATGGTCTTACCCATCCTTACATTTCTTCACACCTCACCCCACTCACCCCTGATTCTTCGAACGTTCATAACTTCGCGCTTGGACTTCTGTTTTCGGTGATCTTTTTTTTCAAATTGCTTATCTTTTCGAGATCTACGTCGTGGCATCCCGTGCTATTTAAAAATAGGCTGAAAACCGGAAAAAAAAATGAATTTGGCGAAAAAAGGGGTGCAACACGAGGACTTCCCAGGAGGTCACCCATCTTAGTAATACTCTCGCCCAAGCACGCTTAACTGCGGAGTTTTGATGGGATCCGGTGCATTAGTGCTGGAATGATCGCACCCATAAACTCACTGCTCCAATTTGTTTATATGGTCTTACCCATCCTTCCAGTTCTTCACACCTCACCCCACTCACCCCTGATTCTTCGAACACTCATAACTTCGCGCTCGGACATCCGTTTTCAGTGATCTTTTTTTTCAAACCTCTTATCTTTTCGAGATCTACGTCGTGGCATCCCGCGCAATTTAAAAATAGGCTGAAAACCGAGAAAAAAAAAATTAATATGGCGAAAAAAGGGGTGCAACACGAGGACTTCCCAGGATGTCACCCATCCTAGTACTACTCTCGCCCAAGCGCGCTTAACTGCGGAGTTCTGATGGGATCCGGTGCATTAGTGCTGGTATGATCGCACCCATAAACTCATTGCTCCAATTTGTTTATATGGTCTTACCCATCCTTCCAGTTCTTCACACCTCACCTCACTCACCCCTGATTCTTCGAACGTTCATAACTTCGCGCTCGGACCTCCGTTTTTAGTGATCTTTTTTTTCAAACTGCTTATCTTTTCGAGTTCTACGTCGTGGTATCCCGCACTATTTAAAAATAGGCTGAAAACCGGGTAAAAAAATGAATTTGGCGAAAAAAGGGGTGCAACACGAGGACTTCGCGCTCAGAACTTCGCGATCGGACCTCCGTTTTCAGTGATCTTTTTTTTCAAACCTATTATCTTTTCGAGATCTACGTCGTGGCATCCCGCGCTATTTAAAAATAGGCTGAAATCCAGGATAAAAAAAAGAATTTGGCGAAAAAAGGAGTGCAACACGAGGACTTCCTAGGAGGTCACCCATCCTAATACTACTCTCGCCCAAGCACGCTTAACTGCGGAGTTCTGATGGGATCCGGTGCATTAGTGCTGGAATGATCGCACCCATAAACTCACTGCTCCAATTTGCTTACATGGTCTTACCCATCCTTACATTTCTTCACACCTCACCCCACTCACCCCTGATTCTTCGAACGTTCATAACTTCGCGCTTGGACTTCTGTTTTCGGTGATCTTTTTTTTCAAATTGCTTATCTTTTCGAGATCTACGTCGTGGCATCCCGTGCTATTTAAAAATAGGCTGAAAACCGGAAAAAAAAATGAATTTGGCGAAAAAAGGGGTGCAACACGAGGACTTCCCAGGAGGTCACCCATCTTAGTAATACTCTCGCCCAAGCACGCTTAACTGCGGAGTTTTGATGGGATCCGGTGCATTAGTGCTTTGGAATGATCGCACCCATAAACTCACTTGCTCCAATTTGTTTATATGGTCTTACCCATCCTTCCGAGTTCTTCACACCTCACCCCACTCACTTTGATTCTTCGAACACTCATAACCGCGCTCGGACATCCGTTTTCGGTGATCTTTTTTTCAAACCTCTTATCTTTTCGAGATCTACGTCGTGGCATCCCGCGCAATTTAAAAATAGGCTGAAAACCGAGAAAAAAAAAATTAATATGGCGAAAAAAGGGGTGCAACACGAGGACTTCCCAGGATGTCACCCATCCTAGTACTACTCTCGCCCAAGCGCGCTTAACTGCGGAGTTCTGATGGGATCCGGTGCATTAGTGCTGGTATGATCGCACCCATAAACTCACTGCTCCAATTTGTTTACATGGTCTTACCCATCCTTACATTTCTTCACACCTCACCCCACTCACCCCTGATTCTTCGAACGCTCATAACTTCGCGCTTGGACTTCTGTTTTCAGTGATCTTTTTTTTCAAACCGCTTATCTTTTCGAGATCTACGTCGTGGCATCCCGCGCTATTTAAAATGAGGCTGAAAACCGGGGAAAAAAATGAATTGGGCGAAAAAAGGGGTGCAACACGAGGACTTCCCAGGAGGTCACCCATCCTAGTACTCTCGCCCAAGCACGCTTCACTGCGGAGTTCTGATGGTATCCGGTGCATTAGTGCTGGTATGATCGCACCCATAAACTCACTGCTCCAATTTGTTTATATGGTCTTACCCATCCTTCCAGTTCTTCACACCTCACCCCACTCACCCCTGATTCTTCGAACGCTCATAACTTCGCGCTTGGACCTCTGTTTTCAGTGATCTTTTATTTCAAACCGCTTATCTTTTCGAGATCTACGTCGTGGCATCTCGTGCTATTTAAAAATAAGCTGAAAACCGGGGAAAAAAATGAATTTGGCGAAAAAAGGGGTGCAACACGAGGACTTCCCAGGAGGTCACCCATCCTAGTATTACTCTCGCCCAAGCACGCTTAACTGCAGAGTTATGATGGTATCTGGTGCATTAGTGCTGGCATGATCGCACCCATAAACTCACTGCTCCAATTTGTTTATATGGTCTTACCCATCCTTCCAGTTCTTCACACCTCACCCCACTCACCCCTGATTCTTCGAACGCTCATAACTTCGCGCTTGGACCTCTGTTTTCAGTGATCTTTCAGCATGATAGGACTAATAACAACACCGGTACCTTCACTGGGATGTAAATAATACTCCGAAAATGGTTCGTACCGCGAAGGCTTGGAGTCCTTAGCATCACCCATAGTGCACGAACAAACACAAGAAAACAGCGGAAGAAGAAGAATAACACTCGACAGATCACGAGTGAGGATCGAAAAAAAATTTCAAAAATTTGAAGGTTCTGATACCATGTTAAGTTTTAGAGAGAATAGGAGAAAACGGCTTAACTTTCATTCAATGAAGCTGCTGAATATATACAACGTAAAAGCCTAGCCCTAAAACTCCAATAATGGAAAATATACAAACCAAAAGATAATACACCAAAATACAAGAGAAGAATAATATCAACAGGATATATATTATTCTATCTAACAAACTAGAAGGGAATCCTAATAAGGAAGGAGTCCTAATAAATATCCAAAAGTTTTTGGATCAGATGTGGATATCAAGTATTGCCAGTTTCGAATATGTTGATCCATGCTCAACCTTATAAACGGGTCGTAATTCTTTTGTAATACTGTATCTATAAGTACTCCATATGAAAAGGGTTGTGCAAGAATGCAAGGGGAAGCATAAATGTTCATGAGAAATCAGCGAGGAGACCAATGTGTTTCTTCTAAAACACCTCTTCATTAATCTAAGCACTTCTTAATGAAGCTATTTACTAGAGTACTAATCAAAGAGGTCAATGCAAAATCACAACAACACAGCTTTGCAATAATACCAAATTGGAGCTCATGGAGTTGCCACTATCAATAGAAAAGCTTTAACAAAGACTGGACAATTATCAAATCTATCTTTTAATAATTTATAGTATTTTGGCCCGGGCGATGCCTCAGGTCAATTACAATAAACAAATATGTTATTATTCATAAATTTTATAATGTATCTATTACTTTCGTATTTATTTGTCTAGTAAAAAATTGTAAAATTGACGTCATGACGTGATAAGTAAAAAACCTTAGAGTTCATTTTCAAAATAATAGCTTAAAAGAAATTGGGGTAGGGCAACATGTCATCAATAGTCTCTTGGTCGTCATACTACCATAATAAGAGTTTTAGAGATGTAAATACTTGATTGAATCTTTTTAGTAAAATATAATTATTATTATAAGACTTTATCAAATTTTATTTGAAACATTAGACAATAAAGTGATAGTGTATTGATGGTTAAGCTCTCACTTTTCATTTCAAAGGTCACGTGTTCGATACCTTGTAGTTACACAATATTTATATTTTTTAATTGAGCAGTTCACATGGACATAAGACATTTGCATTGGATGCTTGAGGAGAGTGCCACGTGGCACGTAGGCTTCCTTTGGAACGCCTTTTAATATATTTGTATAGATTATATTATGATTAATGTCAAAAAAAGGAGTTAATACATTAGTTGCTGAAAAGGAAATACAAGCACAGAGAAAAATTACGTTTTGTAATGAGAGTCGGCAAATACTGACATGGTGCCTGTAATACCCCATATTTTTGAGTATTTATTCAAGTAATTAAAATATTTATTTTCTAAAATAAATATTTTAAGCAAAGGGTATTTTAGTAACTTCACTCGTTTTTAAATTATTTTGGCGGGAGATGATGTCAAAATTGGATTTGTTAAGCTTTTGGTTTTAAATCCTAGTCAAAAAATTTCAAAAAAAAAAAAAACAAAATTGAGCCATTTTTGTTGACGGGATTCCATAGTAATGGGGAGGGGGTTTTGTTTTCTAAAACTTCCAAATTTATGATGGAGGTTACAAATCTTGGTTTAATCTCCTAATTTATGGCGAAGGTTACAAACTATTTAATTTTGGAAATTAAGTATTACCTATTCTACTCCTATAAATACCCCATACCTAAAGCCATCTTTTCCACACAAAAACTTTGAAGAATCCATACTCTCATACTTCAAGGTTCTTCTTTCTCTTCTTATCTATTCTAGTTTTACATTTCTTATTCAAGTTCCAATTTTCTTTGGTTTAAGAAAAATATTTTCATATTTCTTACTCAAAAATATTATGCTCATGGTAGGTTATTCATGTTTAAATTCATGATTAAGTTTATGTGATAAGTTACTTATTGATTGGTTAGAAGAAAGCTCAAGCATAAGAATAAGTGAAGATACTACTATACTCTTTGTGCAAGATCATGGTACGTTATGTAGCTAGATATTTTGAAATGTGGTTTTTTGTGGTAAAGTTGTTTATTGATTTAATGGTTGGATTGGTTTAGAAATTTGGTTTAAAATGATTACATTATTTTATTATTCACTCTTGGAAGTGAAAAGAAGGAATGATTTTATCAATCATTTTTATATAAAAGTTTTGTTATCCTTTTTGGAAAATTAAATTATTTTTTCAAGGAAAGGTTGATTGGTTTTTATGAACTTTGAATGTTCAAAAAGTTGTTTATGATAAAAGGATATTTATTCATGACTTACAAGTCATATTATTATTATTACCGCTTGATTAACATCAAGAAGGGTTTATTCATGACTTACTCGTCATATTATTATTATTACCGCTTGATTAACATCAAGAAGGGTTCATGCTTTAAAGTCCACTTGTTGGCAATTATTGTTACCCCTTGATATAGATCTGTGATGGGATGACTAGCTTGGGGGTATGCACACTTAGGAACTTGGGGGTATGCACACTTAGGAAAAGAAAGGGGAGATAAGAAGAGGAATTATTTTCAAGATTATTTTTAATCCAAATTATTTGGAAAGAGTTTGTTCTCAAAGGTTATTCTTGAATTATTATTAAAGTGTTGGAAAGAGTTTATTCTTAAAAAGTTATTCATGAATTATTAGTGATGGAGTTTTCGAAAATGTAAATTGTTACGAACTAACAAATGTGTTACTTATCTAGTATATTTCGTACTCAGTTTTATACTGACACGTATTTCCTTTTTCCTATTTGGCTTTGCCCTGTTTACCTTTTGGTAATCAGTTTTGCAGGTGATCTTTGGATGTGTATGGGAGCATGCTAGGAAAGGGATCTTTACCTAGATTAGGGTGTTTTATTTATTTTGGAGTTTGAGACAATATTTACTTTTATTAATAAAGAAGTATTATTATTTTTGGTCAAAGTCTTCCGTTGCAAGTTATTTAGTTAGTTGGTAGTTGGTTGCCGAAAGCGTGTTAGACACATGGCGGTAATATTCCTAAATTACTCAAATATTATTTACTATATTATTTATTTAAAAGTGAGTAATTTGGGGTGTTACCGTGCCCTCCCCACCAAATCTGGATCTGACAGTGACGGATTGCGGCTCCACCTGTTTAGGGCCCAAAACTGCCATTGATGGGAATAAATAGGGGCGGATTTAGAGGGGGTACAGTGGGTACAACTGTACCCCCATTCCTAAAAATAGAAAAGAAGAAAGTAAAATGGACTAAGGTGAGAAAAAAATATGTCAGTCACTCCTCACAAGTCACAAGTACTTACGCATCAGTCAGCACACTTCCTCCCTTAATTCTCTTTCCTCTCTCTTTCTATCTCCTTTGTCAGCAGTAACATCTATTTTCTATGTGAAGGTTTGGAGAATTGAATAATCTATTTCAACAAAAAGAGTAAGCTATTTATAGCCTTTACAAATGTAGCTACAGGCTACAACAAGTCTATCTTAGCCTTAGGGGATAGAGTTTACAAATGTAGTATTCTAAAGACAAGCAAACTATTATTAACAGAAGCTAGAATTACGTAGGTGGTTACAAAGAGATATTAACAACAATAATATAGATAATTATCAAAATTCAAAACTAAGTAGAAGGATCTTTATCCTTATCATCCTATCTCTTTACGGACTATTGAAATAAAAAGGATGGGTTAGTGACATATGAACTATTGAAATAAGTTATTGTTTCCAGTTGTTTCAGTTGACATAATTTTGCTTTTGCTTAATCCCATATAAAAATTCTGATTTTGTGACACAAATTGCAGTATATTACTTTTTTTTGTTGCAGCTTGTAGTGGATTATCTCTATTTGGGTAAAACTTTTTCTTATCTATGTTTGTTATCACTATTTTCCTTCAATAATTTTTCTTTATTTTGAGTTGAATTTTGAGTCGTAAATTGAATCTATCATCGTATGCTGCTTTATTTGATATTATCTTATCCGTACCCCCATCCCATAATTCCTAGATCCGCCACAGGATGGGACTCTCTGCTTCTCTGCAGTTCCGCTCACCACGACAAACTTCAGCACGTATACCATCTGCCTTGAGCATGTTGGCGACCTCATTACAGTATTCGAGCTGCAGAAATACCAATAGTGATGTTTGCTCGATCAAGAGGTCAAATTTTACCCGCGAAATAAAATGTGCATATTCTAGGAACATAATGTTGCACAAAAATTCATCAATTCTTACCTGTGAGTCAGTCACAGGCAGGTGCCGAGCTGGTACAGGAGAGAGCCATAATGGGAAATCTCCAGTATAATGCTCTATAAGAACTCCAAAGAATCCCTCCAAGGATCCAAGTACTGCTTTGTGGATCATAATAGGCCTTTTCTTCTCTGAATTGGAGTGGACATATGTAACAAATCTTTCTGGCAGATTGAAATTAACCTGTGATAAGCAAGCATATCATAGCTAGTGAATTTAATCACTTGATGCAAATTCTGTATGTACATTTTATTCGATTATTTTTGTCATATCTACCGATAAAACTAATAAATCCCCTTCAGAGAAGGGTCTCCTAATTCCTCGTTGTAACTTTTCAGTTTTTACAATAAAAAAACTAGTACTAATAAAATAAACAGATATAGTCATTTCATGCTTGACAAGAAAGAAAACACCAGAATAATTAAGCTACTCTAACTTGATAAATTAATTCTCACTAATAGAATATTATTATAGAATATTCTATGATGTACATAAGTCAAGGATATTGTAATCCTTGATTATCTCTTGTGATTAGGATAGTTTCCTACTTTGTAGCCTAACCTTGTATATCTTGTGATTATTGTGTAATGAGAAAGATTGAGGAAAACTTTCATGGTATCTGATTCTCCCTAGGGCCGCACTAGTAGAAAAAACATCAATTGCTCCGGTTAAAACCCGTACAAATGCTCCGTATTTGACCCGTAGCAGACGTCATACGAGCATTTGAACATTTCTCAAATGCTCCGGTTGTGTTAAAAACCGGAGCATTTGATGAATTTTATATGCTCAAATTGGGTCAAATGCTCTGGTTGGTAGGAAAAAACCGGAGCATTTGGTCACAAGTGCTCCGGTTTTTTCCTTACAACCGGAGCATTTTTCGTATTTTTAATTTAAAAAAAATGGTTCTTCGTTGCTGTAGAACAACAAGCAACAAGAAGCATACAACAGGCAGTAGCCCAAACATCACACAACCAAGCCGGGTAGCACCATAGCGGCGCCACATTACACTTTACCTTTGCCGACTAGCATACACAACCAGCTAGCAGCAGCCAAAAAAACTAAATTAAGTATTATATATTCCGTACACTACAAATTAAATAAATAAAAAAATTATTAACCATGATTAAATAGAATCAAAGTACATGAAGTATGTAATACCACTATAATCATTTGTTCCTTAACTACATATATACAAATAAAGGAAACGATCTTAGGAGCAAAATCTTCAAAACACCATCTTAACACACCAAATAAGTCAACTTCAAAACACCATCTAAAAATAACAAGTAAATTAATAATTTGGCTAAAATATAAGAAAATACAACGGAACTAACAAATTAACCAAAGAGAATGAGTCTTGCATAAATTATATCATATACTTGCTCATATAATCGAATTAATAATTAACGGGAAAGAGGATACCAATTATAAATGTCCTCCCACTGAAAATCATTAGATTTGACAACCTTAGGTACCGTAAACATGCCATTGAAGCTAAAACTGCCATTATATATTCATCATAGCACTGATAACTCCAGGACTTAGAAATATAAATAAGCAATCAACCTAATCAGCTACAAACAACACTAAAACATGGCATTTACAATATCAATATACTAACAAGACCAATTCGCCCATAAGAAGAAAAACTAAGTAGAAACATGGGCCGAACAAGCAATTACTGGTCCTCAAGAAATCAAATGTAAGATTAAAAATAAGAGCAATTGGATGTTTTAAGAAGTGACCTTTAGTCCAATTTACAACTAAACAGTCAAAACTCACACCCAATTTTCACTTAAACCACTAAAATTCACACATCCAATGTTCAAATAATTATATAAACCATCAAAGAGAGAGAAATAAAGAGTACCTCATAATCACTGTTCAACAGACGACAGATCTATTGGGCAATGGTCCAGCACTCCAGCTACATTAAACGCATGATTTGGTTTCTTCGAAAAATAAAATGTAGATCTTACAATCCCATACGAATACAAGACTATAGCATTACTGATATTTTATTGCTTAGAAGCAGAAAACAAAATATTACCTTCTTATCTTGGTTTCTTCTAAAAACTCGTTGGAGGAGTCAATGCTTGAGGAGACGAAAACTAAGAAGGTGGAATGCCTGTGCATTGTGACCCACACTAAATGATTTTATGGGTGATAAAGTGCTGGTGTAATTGAAGACTGGACAATCCTGCAGATGAGCATCGTTTGTCAGCAGCTTAGAAGTGAATTTTTTTTTATGGGAATTCATCTAATTTAGCTTAGAAGTGAAATTGATGATATGAATTCAGAATTATGATATGAAATCTACAATGAGTCAATAGACATGACAATGAAGATTTCTCCTGAGTGCACCCATGATAGGCTAAATTTGATGAATATGAAAAGACGGCCGGCCTAAAGCCTCCACCCACGAAAGAAAATGAGTTGGGCCAACCAACCAACAAGTGAGGAACTAGTCTCCTAGCTCATCTTTCAAAGCTCCATGCTTTCCGACCAATTATTAAGATTAATCATAAACAACAAGGTCTCTTTACAAGGCCATTAAAGATGTGGGATTCTAGTTACCCAAATAAACAGAAATTGAACAAGTAAAGGCAAGGTAAAATATTTAAGTGGTCTAGATTGCATGCATGGTAATTTAAAACCTCTATATTGCAATGAATCAGTCTGATCATCCCCATCTGGCCTAAAATAGTTGGAAAACAGTTACAAAGTCACAATTCCTTTCAAAAAAAATTAAAGTCACAATTATCATTAAATTTTTTGTTTATGATACAATAAAGACATGTATGATACAATTAATATGAGTATCAATTCATGAAAAGTATACTAGCAGAGGCAATTAACCCAATCCCTTTAAGACTTGTAGAATGTACGGTATCATTTCGTCGAAAGCACAGTAGGGCCTTTCCCCGGGTCTTGTACGAGATAAAAATAACTAGCATCCCCGGGATGCTTCCGGATGGAGTTGGCATCCTTAAGTTCTGAAAGATATGGCAGGGATTCCACATCTTTCATATTCTTAATCCCAGCATCTTGAAGAATAGATTTATCACCAATAACGTAACTACAGAGCAAATTGAAGTTCATAATCTACAAAATATATGTCCACAAAATTAGAGCCACCATAAAACATAAAAAAATACAGTCAGTATATACTGTTAAGATCGGGTTCAGCACCAGGGGGGAAAATGAACAAGCATACGTTGCAAAAGAAGAGAAGCAACCTTCTGTCACGTGCAATTAGGACAACATTTGGTCCTGCATCAAAAGTGTAAGATCCAATGAATAACTGAAAAAAGAAACAATGTCTTAACCTGAGTGAAAGAAAAACACACCAAAAGGAAGCGCATTAGATACAAACTAAATTAGGAACAATATGGGAATGCCAAATAAGAATATGAATGGCATTAAAAATGAAAAATTAGTTCATCAACTAGATTCCTAACAGCGGAGGCAAAATTTTCAGAACAGGCGAGTGGCAAAGCGTCCTTGGCTTCAGCCACTTTTACATCATCTTCATCCAAAGCACAAGAAGCGGAAGATATATAAGCCACTTTTCCACTAGTGAAGGGACAGAGGCAACCTAATATATAAGTAAGCGGGAAGATATATTAAGTATTAACTAAATCTAATCCAAAATGGTTCACGAGATGCACACGAGTTACTTATCATCAATGTACACTATAAAAGCCCGTGATGTGCCCGTAAAAGAAAGAGCATATAGTCATTCTCCCATATTTAATTGCAAAAAATCACCAAAACTAGTAATAGTTCACACAAAACTACTACCAAGTTTCTAATTTTGAGTTTGAGAAATGATTGAGGAAATTAATTAAATTAAACCCTAGAATTATTTAGAGTAATTCAGAAAACCCTAGAAATTATGATAAAATAGAACCTGAAGGAGTTAGGGAAATTGAAGAAACAACGATTCGAACCCGAAGGAGTGCGGCAAAGCCGATTCGAGTCCAGCGGACCTGCGCGAGCGAGTCGAACTCGAAGGAGTTGGTCCATTATTAGATAGTCCATTATTTAGATAGCCGTGAGGGAGAGCAAGAACTATGACAGGTTTCCTATATTCAAAGATAGCCACATTCGAGTTGGTCGGATACTTCGATAAGTACCTTATGTTCCTACTCAGAGAATAGAAGTGGATGTAATTTGTTTTCGGCAGGGCGGGGCTAGTTTCATCTCCGTGTCACGTTGATCAAAAGAAAGTGACGCCAAGTTCTTTGTAATATTTGCTTGACATATATGAAAAAGCTCCGGATCCTCTTAGATCAAATGAATTACATCCCCGCATCAAAATATACGTACTATATATACTCTGTTAATTAGATTTGAGCGAGTATCTCGTACCTCAATTTGTGAAGAAACGAATGGTTCTAAACATTTGTAGTGACTGCTGATATGAGCTTGAAGGGTAAATTTTGATGGTTTAAATACATATAATGACTTCAATACAAATGTGCGGATAACATAATATACTATTATTATGACAGTCTATGATGTATATCATAGTATGATTCTATAAAATGCATTGTGTATTCGTGTAAAATGGCTTTTCACATATTGGCAACGCGAAAATCAGTCAAAAATTCATAGAATTTTTTTCACTCTAAATCACTTGGCAAAAGAATCCCTTAAGCTGAAACCAACCACCTAGAATGAATGAACATTAGTGTGTCAGAATGATAAATCTACCAGATTGTACCCCAACCAAAACAAAGTGGTCAACTCCGACCCATGTAGAAAATAAGTTAGACAGATAACCACTTAAATAGCTTGATCAAAAGCTTAGACTACATATACATAGATAAAAAAAATGAGGGTTTTGAGAAGATGAGAATATGTTTGATACTTTCATGTCATTCAAAACAACATAAAAGGCAAAAGACCCGATTTCTATTATATAGTTACTCCGACACACTAAAGCTATTGCGGATTCGCGACCCTATCGTTGAATGATCATAAACGATAGACAATGATTAAGTACTTTATTATCTCTCCAACAACAAGAGATGACATCGTATGCTAACATATGGCATTCAAAAGTAACAATGAAGTACTTCACAAAAAAGAGACAACCTAAGGTGGTATTGAGCAATAGCTATTCAGATGAATGGTAAATGTTTGAGGAACATTAATTAGAATCGTTGATCCAATAGCTAGAAAAACTTCAATGAACTAGCTACATAACCCAGAAATCCACACAGATTAAACAAAGATGGAAAATCAACAGCAAGTCGTACATTTATTTCAGCAACGTCTAAACACTAATAAACAAACAAGTGTTAGTCACTTTGACAATGATCTTAGGCACAAAACGATAACTTGATTAATTTTGAGTAAATTTCAACTTAATTAATTTCGAAAATAAGACTTACGCTCTACTGCAATTGTCCAAAGACAAATGCAACCGACTCTAATGCTTATGTGACCATGCTTTGTGCTAATTCACAAAGCTCCATTGAAGTCGAAAGTAAACCTCGAATCAAGGACAAAATATAAGCATGACTCAATTTTGACTAGTTTCAGGGTGTGACACTGTTAAAAACATCACTTAATGCTCCTACAACACTCCATATAGAGAAAAAGGCATAGATCAACATACAAAAATCACAAAACTCGAGATCTAAACCACAACAAAACCGTAGACTAACATGAAATCCAAAAAAAATTAAAGAAAATTCAGATCAACATACAAAATCAAAAACAAGAACTGGAAAGAAATTAGATAGAAGAAACTCATAAGAAAAGGGAAACCATTAATGAACCAAACAATCCCGAAAAAATGCAAATAAAAACATCAATTGAAAACTCTAAGAAAGAGAAAATAATTGAGGCGGATTATGCTGATGTTGAATAATAAGAGTAAAGAACACGAAGATGAAGGAGTACGTAGAAAGAGTTCGAATCATTTCACAAAATCCCAACAAATTAACCTAATATACCTTCAATTCATGATTTCGATCCAAAACTTCCAAATCCGGAAAAATAAGCAAACGCGAAACAAAAAAAAAAAAAAAACTAAAAGTCGACCAAATAAGAAAAAATGAAAAGGGCGAGATACCCTCGGTAGTAGACCGGCGGCGCGGTGACCCGGGCGGAGGAATCTCTCGTTCGTCTTCCTCGATTGGTAAGTGCTTTCTCTCTCTTTGGTGGTGAATGCTTTGGTTTTCGTGGGAGGACATAAGAGAGGGGACTAAACTATAGGGTCGAATATTTGATTAAATTAGCAGGGGAATTTCACCAAAGAAGAAAACTTGCGCTTAAGTCTTAACAATCCAATTGGGCTCCGTTGATTAACCTGAGGCATTTAGTCACAAATGCTCGTGTTGATT